>VWZF01000574.1:2588738-2899981 GCA_013396755.1 Sclerurus mexicanus | reverse complement strand
GCCTTCTTTGCAGATAACTGTTCATATTCCTCAAGTCCCAGTCTATTTTTGGAATAGTTTCCTGAACTGTTTCAGGACAGAACATATAATACCCTCTAAGGTTGCCTTCAGCATTCAACTGTGGCTGAACTGGCAGGAGGTTCAGTAACACTGCCTGAGATAATGGGTTGCCGTGGCAACATTCCTGCCTGCTGCCAAATTCTGGAGCTCAAGTTTTAAAGCTGATCTCAAACCAAGGTCCTTTTCCAAAAAAAATCTCTAAGCTCTTATTAAGGAAAGCAAACACACCACCATACTCCTCTCCAAAAAAATCCATCCCACATAAAAGGAGGCAGTCCTTGCTCTGGCATTTACTTCCCGAGCCCTTCTGACCTCAGTATTGGCTTGTCTTGTATTAAAATGCTATATTCCCACTATGAATTTGCCTGGCTTAAGATGAAGCATGCAATATTTATATACTTCTACTCAAACATGTAGAGGATAATAATGCCATTCCTTAGGCAAGCAGCAGAGTTTAAAAGGCAGTTCTGTTACCGGGGGCTTTCAAAGCACCTTTGGTCATTGCCCTGTGAACCTCAGCAGAACTCAAACCACAACTTTCCCCGCAACTAATTTTCCAGCTCTCTGGAAGATCTGAAACAGCAGTAGAAATGGTTGCCCTAATTTTAAGAAATTTAGGGCAGCGTGAAAATACTGCAAACCTATCAAACAGGTATTATTAATACAGAAGGTAACACAGGAACGAGTTAAGTTTAAAATAGAGCTTGAACATCATTCACAAACTGCAGCGATGGCACAATTCTAGCATTATATTCCAACTGTTGAAGCATTTGAATTTAGGTTTCCAGCTCCCAGCTTTAAGTTCTCAAACAGATAATATATATTTAAACTGCATCACAATGAAGAAAAAAACCCCAATAACCTGCAACAACTCACATATCCTGTACAGAGGGAGAATGCCAGGAGATACAGTAGAGAAGGGTTTTTTTCCTAAGAATGTCAATCTTTTTCCACTTTATCTTCAAAAAGGACCCACATTTGGAATCAGCTAAAAATAAGAGATGCAGTTTAACAATCCCTGGCACTCTAGACAAGACAGATCTTCAACCCCCTTCTCAGTGATGGACATACCTATGGATCTTCTCAAAATGTTCTCAGCCAAGCAAATGTAAGAATCCCTGTGTCAACTGGCAAGGCAGCAGCAGAGCAGAATTTCACTGCACATCTCCCTTTCCATGCTAGAAATCAAATACCTGTGTCACCCCTTTGCACTGCTCAGCTCCCAGCAAATCCTCCAGCACACACCAGGATCATGCCCCAGTTGTGGTAAATTCAATTTAGTCACTACATGAATGGTGAAATCCTCAGAAGTACGAGGAAGATGCCTTTACGATTTTCATGTTGTGTTATAAAAGGCTTTCTCCAAAAGCTGGAGAGATCTGGTTGTTGCAAAAGCAGTGTATTGGGAAAAAAACCCAGCAAAACCCCTAAAGTTCATCAGGTCTGTCTGATTCACTCATAAATTATAATTCAGATTGCCTGCCAAAATATTTGAAACGAGTATCTTGGCAAAATACCTCATTCTAGGTGGTTTATTATACAAATAACATCAGCTAAGAGCAGAATAATTGCTTTGTTTCATCTCTTTCTGCACTCAGTTCCTGCATTATTATTGTATGTTCTTTTCTAAAACAAACTGAATCTCCTTCAACAGCTATTAAAAAGTCTTTTAAACTACTTGAATCATAAACCTTCCTGGTTCCCTGTTGTTCTGTGCTTTACACAGAGGTCTTGTTTGTACTTCCTATAATTATATGTGTGCACATCTGCAAATGTGCTTATTGTGAACAGATTATAGCAACACTCGGGAATCTTAGGGGAGAGTTCATGGATAATGTTCCACATGCACAGGCAACATGACAGAAGACTTTTTAAGACCCATTGTCTGCAGTAATTTAAAGAAATGATCCAGTCTTTAATACCTTTGTAAAAATTTGAGGTACTTATAAGCCCCAGTGACAAAGCGGTGCTCACAAGTTTCAGTGGCTCCTGCAGGTTTTTGAGCACGTAAGAGCTGTATAGATTTAGATCAGGGAAGAAATGTCTTTGGGACAGACTGATGTAAACCCCCCACCATCCCTCCTCCTCTGTCATCCTTCTCCCAGCTCTGGTGGGTTTTCAGGACCTCGGGAAAAGATTCTGGGTCTGGTTTTATGGAGAGGCTGCTCAAAACCAATGAAGATTTAAGAGCAGATTTACAGATCAAACTAAATTGCTCTTCTCTCCTTGTCTCTTAAATCTTCTGGAGAAAGTTTTAAATTGACACACACCAAGTTTAAAAAATATCCCAATTGTGACTGGAGTCTGTCCCAGTTTAGCAGGCTGGAAATATTCAGCAAACTGGTGAAATTATGCCAAATTCTCTCAATGACTGTGGGATTTAGGCTTGAGTGTTTTAGCAAACTGGGGTGACTGGAAATGCAGGCTCTTTTTTTTAATCTCTATGGAAGATTAGGTGGGATCTCAGGAAAAGGGTGGTGGGCACTGAACAGACTCCCCGGGGCACTGGGCATGGCCCTGAGTCTGCCAGAGCTCCAGGGGTGTTTGGACAATAATGTGACTTGTGGGTCCCTTCCAACTCAGAATATTCTATGATTCCATGAAAAACTCCCAGTGTATAAGCTGGAGTTCAAGCAAGAAAAGGTCCTGCAATGTCATTTGAAAAATTTGTTTCAGGAAAGAGATCAATAGAAATTTTAGCAGTTTCATTCTCAGCTTTTCAAAGCAAAAACCTCTCCATCCCATCCCATCACAGAACTAAGACTGTGGCATTTTTGGAAATTCTCTCATGACTGATGCAATCAGCTGCCAATGTCTCACTGATACCATACAGCAATGATTTAGACATATATTTTTAAAATACACATATATTAAGACACAGTGTAAGTGCTGCAGAAAGGCACATTTCCAAAAGGAAACAAGCATCTTCTAACTTGGGAGATTTAACAAGAATGTAGATTATTTTTCAGTGCAAACACAAAATAATACCTATTATGTTTTTGTGGTGCTGATCTTAAAACAATGAAAATGCCCCTGAGAACCACTTATCTGTCTTTAATGTAGCTGCTTAGCTACTGCCTCAGTTCAATAGGTGATGAAAATATACTAAACCTTTGAGTTTCTGCTCTCTCACAGCTCAGACTGGCCTTAAATCAGGGTGGTTACAAGATTGTTGCCCATTGGCATCTGCCACCTCTGAAAGCACACAGAGAGTCTCACAAGCTGCACGACATTCTGTCATTTCACTAAAAAATATCTCAAAGTGGGTTTTTTTTAAGGGGAGATATTTACCCACATGGGCAACAAAATTTTCTGAAATACAGAGGTCTATTAGGTGAATAAACACTAGTCAAAGAAAAATGATGGACAGTTCTTTGAGGATTTTTTTTAAGAATAAAAATTTAAGTAGCTTAACAGTTGCACTGATCTATTCTGGTTCATTGCATTATTTTCCAGTAAATCAAATATCCTGCCCCAAACCCTTTCCACTGAAGTCACTCTCCCCAGTGCCACGAGCGAAGTACTGATGAGACAGAAACATTGCATTGCATTCCTTTCTTTTGAGATATTATCCTGCTCAGGGGTGTATCCTTGGTGGGTATCTGTTATCCAGAGGAAGAGAATGGAGAAGGATTGGCTTTGGAATGTGAATCTGGATTGGGAGCATGGATACTTTCTGGTGTAGTCAGTATATTATCTGTCCCAGATAGCTCCTTCTGGATGACACCCACACATGGACGTGGAAAACAGTCAGGCCAAGTTAATTATTGAGTTAATCTGCTCTCTGCTCCCTGCTTTGAGGAGAGGAGTCACAGAGAGCATAAAGTTAATTTATCTGTGGTAAAGCAAAGACAGTGGAATATTGCTTTTCTAAGAAATCATTGAAAGATTTATGAAGAGGTTCTTAGAGCTTCAGATCAAAGATAAGGAAAAAATACCCAGTACATAATCTCTTTGTAACTTCTAGACCAATGCTGTGACATTTTTGTCAGAAAAATCCCAATTTTTAAGACAGATTGCTTTTGCTTATTAGGAATTGAATTGTTTCTTATCTGTAGCTGCCCACACTCAGAGACCTGATTTTGTACTTGTGCAAGGAGACAAGGGGGACCTTGGAATACTCAAAAATATCAGAAATAAGGGAAGTATCTTGCTATCTTTACTTTCATGGCTGATAAAACAGAGCAAATTGCAGCCTGTAGTTGTTGAATACATGGTAAGCTTATTTCTCTGCACCCAAAAGCGTTTCCACAACTGCAAGTAATGAAAGGTGTACCAAAAAGTAGCCAAGAAAACCCAGTTCAGTACCACAAATAATCACCTGAAACTGTGCATTCCTGACAATTTACTGTACAACATCTGCAAACTGACAGGCTGGGCCTTGTCATTAAGAAATAAGATGCCTGGCAAGATTTATGTGTTGGGGAGAACCCACTGAAACCGAAGAGGTTTTTGACAGGACTGAAAAAGAATTGACCAAACTTCTTGACTCTACTGGTGGATCATATAATTTCCTGGATATGGTATTTTATATGATGTTCATTTGCTTTAAAAACAAGCGATTCAGGAGACTCCCAAACTCAAAATGGCACTATTTATATTAGGATGGAACTATGTGGGTTATACAACACAGCACAGGGATTTCCACCTACCTGTGCTTGTACTGCTCTGCTAAATTAAAAAGGTGGGAAATAGGTGCATACAGCCTAGGGGTAAATATATAGGAAAAATAGCAAAACTGGCTTTGAAGAAAATCAGGAAGAAAGGGAAAATAAAGAATAAAATAGCCTGCCTCGAGCTGAAACAAAATAAAGTAAGGAAAGGCTTTAGTCATGTTATGGAATTCAGCACTGAGTTCTTTATAGGAATGACAGCACGACTGTGCACAAAAAAAAAGGAAGAAAGTTTAGTTTGCAGTTAAAGCTGGCCTGTTCATAGAAAATGTTACTTCAATGCTGTCTCTTTTACAGGGACATGGATGATCTATTCCAAATACTTTAAAGATTACTAAAGAGAACACCACATAAGGACAATTTTGCACTGACCTGGACCAGGTGCTCAAGATCTTCCCATTTCAGATTATCTCAATAAGGACTGAGCTGGCAGCTTGGATCCATTTTACATCATTTTACACTGCTGACAGCATTTTAAACAGGCTTCAATAAAACCCCCCCAAAATTCCAATACTTCCTTTTCATTTCTTTTTTCCAGGAATGTTTTTTTAATCCTTGGGCTGAAAGGGTCCTGTCCCTCGCAGCCCCCCTGGCAGAGCTTGTGCAGCATTTCTACCACATTTCATCCCCCCAGGCACAGCCTGTTTGCATGGTGACAGCTTCAGGTGCCACACAAACCCTGCCCAATGCTTTGAAAAGTCTTTCTTGTGCCATTCTAACCCACAAGGCTCCTTCTGAGAGGCTCAGTGAGATGTGCCCCACACCACAGAGCTCTCCGGGGGTGTTACGGGCTAATTCAGAAAACCTGAGCTGGGCTGAGGACCAGCAGCAGGCGATGAACACTAATTAAAACCTGGAAGGACTAGAATAAGACCTATTCTTTTGCCTCATTCCCTCTTTACTTTTATATACTGCTGACGTATATCAGCATGACACATGAATAATGTCTCCAAAGAGCTCAGGGAACAGCTTCAGGAAGGGTGACATAAAGCAAAGCCTTAAATATCCCTGTAGCACCAACTATTAGTTCCTGCATGCTGAGAATTCCAATACTGCGTTTGCTCTAAATAGATCCTTCTTTGTCCTGCTCCAAGCCAGCCAGGCAAGGAGCTGCAGGTTGGCTTTCAGGAGGCAACCTCTGGCACTAAAGCCTTCCTGGAATCCCTGCTAATACAGGGAGCTAAAGATGCTCTCAGTCAGCTCAGTCCTGCACAGCCAGGTCTGTGAGACACTCATGGGCTGGCAGGGGGTGCTGCGTGGTACGCACAGCTGGTTTTGCATGACTGGATAAGCCTTTTCTCCTCCCTCTGGGTGGGCTTAAGCTCTGCCAGAGGAGATTTAAGTTGGATATTAGGAAGGAATTTTCTACAGAGAGAGTAATCGGGCGTTGGAACGGCCTGCCCAGAGAGGTGTTGGATTCACTGTCACTGGAGATTTTTAATATGTGGCATTCAGTGCCATGACCTGGTAATCACAGTGGTGTTGGATCAAGAGTTGGACTTGATGATCTCAAAGGTCTCTTCCAACCCAGCTGATTCTGTGATTCTAGAATGGGGAGTGGGGCCGTCACACACTCTCTGCAGTGGAGGGCTCTGGGCAGCAAGGACATGCTGGTGGCAGCCACAGGGCCTCAGCTGGGTGATGTTGGACTCAGATGTGTAATAAAATCCCAAAGGACACACGTGGGGTTGTGCCAAAGGACCAGCCCAGTCAGTCATACATGGGGACAGCAAGGCGGACACAGGGGTAATGAGTGTTTTCAACATTTAGAATAGATATTAGATTTAGATTAGGGGTTAGATTAGATATTAGGAATAAAATTCTTCATGGAAAGGATTGTCAAGCATTTGAACAGGTTGCTCAGGAAAGCAGTGGATTCACCACCCCTGGATGTGCAAAGGAAAACATCTGGATACAGTGCCTGGGAACATGGCAGTGATGCTGGGTTGGTGGTTGGACTTGGTGATCTAAGAGGTCTGTTCCAACATTTATGACCTATGATCATTTAAAACTTTATACAAATATGTTATACGCATTTGTAAAACCTAAAAAGTAAAACAAAACAGGAAAAAATAATGTCAACATTGCCACATCAAGTTTTCTGCAATGTTAATCAAAATGTTGACAAAAGTAATATACTTGGAGAATTCTCCACTTTTGAGCTGGGTGAAAAAGCAACTGTAATTTTGCAAGTTGTTGCAGAAAGAAAATAATTCTTGTACTGGTATTAAAAAAGCCATGCAGAGTAATCTTCACCTGTTTATTAAAGCTTCTTGGACTTTACCAAGGCCGTGAAAAGAATGTGATTAAAGAACGCAATATATGTGATGTGAATCGCAGCAGAGATTCTCAGAATTTCTGCGTTGTTACCTTTCAAAGATAAAATACGTGTTATTTTCCAGAGGACTGGATGTCCCAGTAATCCAGCAATGTACTTGCTGCTTTGTCAGTGAGAGGTCTGCAAGGCACGATGATTAGACTGTCAGCAGGAGAACAATGAGGTGTGTTCCAGCACACAGAGAGCAATTGCAGAGGGAAAAAATACCTCAATGGATCAGCAAGAAGGAGTTAGTAAGGACAGGCAAATAGCCCTTCTTTTCCCACTGCTTCCTCCTGTAACATTTGCATTAATGTGAGACATAAAATTATGAAATAAAGCACTAAAAATAAGTAATTGTTCACGGCGATTAAGACATAACTGCGTGTCCAAGGCTTTTCTGCGTGTTTCCATGGATGGCTGAACCTTGTATTTTAAACAGTGGAATTTGGTAGGTATATTTTTTCCTGTGATCATTATTTCCACGTTAATACCACCACAATTACGGACTTTTTTCTTTAAAGTCAATTGTCTTTTACAAAGAAATGGTGACAGCATCCAGTGTTCCTAAATGTTCAAGAAAGTGTAAAGCCATCAGCCGCTTGCTAACAAGAGGTATAAGCAGTAACTTAATTTAGGAAACTCACTAAACCAAAATGCCAAGCACTGTCATTCCAACCGTGCCAGGCACCTTAAAATGCGTTCTAAAGTAAAGTCGTAACCCCTGATGTGCAAATTGAGACCTCAGTTTAAATTGGCACACGCAGCCAAGAGCACCTCTCTTGTTTGTGACATATGCTGCACTACATTAGTTAGATATTGCCAACTGATTTCAGCAGAAGTTTAATTTCAGGAGGCTCGCTAGGCTTAATTTCTTCTGAAACAGCTCTCTGGTAGTGTATTTGCGAAATGATTGAATTTATTACAGCAGAGCTGTCTTTGCTGTAGAGTTTCTAGAGTTAATGTATGCAGCTGCCAGGACTTTCCTTAATCAGAGAGGAAAGGGGCACCTTGCATTGCCAGATCTCATCAGGACATCTACCCAGCAATGATGGGCGTTTCTGTCCTGCATCAATGTCATCAATGGACCTTCCAGCAAATGGGGCCGCTTGACACCATCACCCAAGTGCCAGAAATTCCTGCTGACCAAGTCATTAGTGGTACATTCCCAGCCACCTGCATCTCACTGCAACACCCAAACCTAAGCTGGAAATGGAAAATGGGATTGAAGTTTTTGTCTACGGCTTTTAACAGAGAAACTCTGATTGTTACACCTACAGAAACTCCTCTCACATTATTGGTGGTTGGGGTGGCACAAGGCACACCAAAATTCATGTTCAAGATTAAGAGATATGAGCCTGGATCAGACCAGACAGCTGGGTGAAGGTCTGAAAAACATGAAGGCAGCATAATCTACACTAAAACAAGAGATGCCATTCTCAGTGACACCCCTGTCCCAGGCCATAACTGGATTTTTCAACCATTTAACACTTAATAATCAGATTCAATGTGTTGGGTTTTGTTCTTCTGTTTCCCTTCAGCAGGCTGTGTATCTCTTGTCCATGGGGAATCTGTCATTAATAGGCTTTGCCTCAGAATAATGTATGTTATGTTCAGTAATCTGTGTTTTCTGGAGGTTTCCTGTCATTCCTCTCTCCTTGAAATTTTCTCTCACTTGCAAATCTAATCATTGTGTCGTTTCATATCTTTTTATTAATAAGAAATACATATAAAGATAATAAATACTATATTTTACTATCAGTTCTCCAGTTTTCATCTTATGGTGCAGTACTCATATATAAATCTATGGGGTTTTTCCCTAGAAAAATATGAAAACACTTCCTGAAATTTTCTTACACACCAAAATAGAGATGCTGAGTCTGACTATTCTAAAAATTGCAAATGTGACAGAACCAGAGATTTTTTGCATGGGAAGGATAAGACCTGAGTGGTTTAAATGTGGGCTTGTGTTTTTATATTCTGGGCTGGTGTCACAGAGCAACAGTGCAGCCTCAAGGCGTTCTGGCAGCCGACAGCAGCTGGAGCCAGGCTGAACAACAACAGTAATATTGTGATGTGGATCTCTATGGCTTTTTGTCAAACTAAAAATTGAGTTATTGGGTGCTCTTACAGGTGACATGGCCAAAGGACAGTGTTAGGATGCTGGGAGACAGTTTGGTAACAAGGATATTGGTTCACAGCACTTTTTCAGATGAGCTTTGACTGTGATGCTTATAAAGTAGGATTTGAGAAAGTATTCTGTCCCTTGTATTTTAGGGAATCACAAAGGAGAGACAAACATCTGGGAAAATTGGTAGGAAAAGTGATGATAACTGGGAGGGAAACTGAAGTTAGGGAAAATATTGATGGATTATTATAAACTCCAACAATAAGAGCCTCAACCTGTAAAAAAATTGCACTCTTCCTTGTGTGAACATGAAGGCAAAGCAGGATTCCAGAATTTCTCTTTCCACCCTCCTTTTGTGAACTTGAGCATGTGTCTGTGTTCCAATCAATATGTATACTGGAAATTAGATAAATCATTAAGGAGAAGGGCAGGAAATGATTGTGTCAAACCTCTCCAGTACCTGCCCCAGGCTGGGCATTTTCTCCTGAATAATCAAAGAGCTCTAACCCTGATGTCAATGATCCAGGGGACATGCAGGACCACACCGTTTCAGGGGGCTTTATTGACACACAGCACCTCTCATGAGCCTCAGAACACAATCGTGGGATTAAAAACTGCTTCCAAAAGCCATTCTGTTCTACAGCGCAAAGAAACGCAACTGCCTCAAGCATTCCCCTCTCCTGACATTAAAGGCATCATTTACTGCTTTTTAAGAGACAATGAACAAGTCACATCCAAAAACTTAGCAGAGAAGACTGACCTTGGGCATAAGTCCTTATTCTGTCAAGGCTTTGAGATGGCAGATGATCCAGACCTATAGTGACAAGTGTCAAATCTAAATACTAGGTTTTGTTGAGGGTATGCCAGATCCTTTCCATCCTCTTTCATATCCAGTGATAATAATTGATGGTTAAATAGGGGTTGCTATTATCAGTGAGTAAGCAGAAAATGCTTTCCTACAAGAACAGAACTATCATGATCCTTTTACAGTTATGGAATATATGCCATAAGATGCTAAGAATCAATGCTTGTCTGATACAGCTGTTACATGGAATAAATGCAAGTTGCATCTACCATTCTGCTACTTATCAGGTAAGCAGAACATATAAACATACGTTTATATTTATATAAGTACTGCCAGGTCTGCACAGTCTGCCCCAACAACACAGCAAAGATGCTGATAAACAGAAGTGAGTTCAGCAGAAGGTCCCCAAGGTGGTGAAGGGTTGAAACACTCACCCAAAGAGTGAAATCTGAGGGAACGGGGCTTGTTCAGCCTGGAGAAGGGAAGTTTCTGCAGCCTCCCAGTGTCTGCAGGGAGGTCATCGTGAAAACCCAGCAAGGCTCTTCACAGAGCAAGTTAAGAGGAAGAAAAATATCAGTCAGTGGCATAAATCAAAACCAGGGAGGTTTAGACCATTTAAGAAAAATGCTTTTACTATTGGGAAACTCAAGTACGAGGACAAGTTTGCCAGAAGTTTTCCAACATCTCTGTCCTAGAGGTTTTCAAGACAAAAGTAGATAAAACCCCGAGTGACCTCCTGTGACCTCATAGCTGCTATCAGAAAGGAGAATGGCATTAAAAACACACAACAATTTATATTTCACAGTATATAGCTAAATTTCCAATTGCTTGGTTAGCATATTTTGTTGGGTTTTTTTCCTGAGAAACAGCATTTTACATGAGCAGTAATGAAGACAAACTATATTTGGATCACAGCTGCCTACCTTGGGTCTGAGGTTTAGGTTCAAGGTTATTGCAAAGAGGGACTAACAAGTTTGTTCACGCTGCTTGCCCATGACCTGTTCAGAGCAATTTTCTCAAAGTAGAAAGGCTTAGCTTACTCCAGACTCTACAGAAGATACTCCTGCAGAAGATAATAAAGGGTCACAGAGAGAAGAATGAAAATAACTTGTTCTGGAGTACTTGATCTAGAAGGATACTTCAAGAACAACCAAATAAATAAACCCCAGAAAACTCCAGCAAACCAAAAGGCCTTTCTGACCCACCAGAAGATACATTATGATTCAACTCTGCACTTCTTTCTAGGAGCTGTGATATTTTTGTGCTACTCAGGGCTTTTAGGGGAAAGGGGATGTAATTTTATGCCTCACAGGAAAATCAATATTAAGTTTGAAATTTCCCTTTGGAACATTGGCAAGAATTTTTTCATCTTGAATATATTTAAAGTTTTTTAAAGAGAAAAGTTGCTTGTTTAACCCGCTTGAAAAATTTATTTCTTAGAAATGGGCTCTTAGGAAGTCAAAATGCCCCTATTGGCTTTCTGTTCCACATACAATAATGCAAAATACAGGTTGCCTTTTTTCTGCCTCTGCTAATCCTCCTTGATAGCTGGGGCTGTTACTTTTCCTGCCCCTAACCCTTTGCCACCTTTTGTCATTATTCAAATGTCTCAGCAATTCTCTTTCCTCTCTCATCTGCCTCAGTCCCTGAGAGCCAACAAATAGGTGTGTTTTGGTGTGTTGAAAAGACTTGGGAAACTGATTTTATATTTTTTGTATACAGCAGAACGAGTGTGATGAAAGACTAAATCCCACACCCTCAATAAATTCTTAATTATTATTATATTTTTTTATCTCTCCCATTTTAAAATGCTGTGTTGTGGTCCTGGATTTTACCACTAGGCAATGACATAATTAATGCAACAGTTGACTTTTCCTGAGCACAGTTCTTGACAGCACAAGACAAATAGCTCCAATTTTACTAAATCAAATAAAAATCAGTAAAAACTATTTTTACACTTCTTTGCATCAATCCACATCCATTCCATTCTCTTACATCTTGTTCTTGACCTGTGACAGGTGTTTCAAGTCATGTGTTTGAGCTTCTTTTTGCTGCATTAGTGGCATCACTTTCAAGCCCTTGTTCATGGCAGATCCTTCCCAGCTGCTTGTGGATATTTTCCCCTTCTTATTTCACTCTAATATTCTGGTTTCCTTTTGAAGGTGACAGTGTTGCTTCTGTTAATCAGCCTTACTTATACCAGGCTCATGTCTCACATCCTTTTCCCTTGGGTCTCGTGGAAATGCTGTGATTTTTTCCCAATTTTGGCATCCAGCTTTGTACGTGGGTTGCAATCTGTGGTACAGTTCCCAGTTATTTGAGGAAGCAACTGCATTTAAATGTCAGCACTTTCCCTTAAGTGGATCATCTCTCCTGCCCCCTTTAGTTCGGAATATCAGATTGTCTTAAACTGATTTGTGTTTGTGTAATCCAAAGTTTTCTTTTAAACGAAAGTTGAGCTTTCCTGCAGATTTTAAATATAACTTTGTTTTTGTGTTCCTTTCCATGTAACTTTGACTCCTCTAATGCTGGTGTTGTGCTAGGCAGATGTTTCCTGGAATATCTCTTTCACAAAGGATGGACTAATGGGAGTTCTCCTGAAGCATTATTTTCAAAACAGGGTAATAAAACTCCTCAACTTCTTGTTCCCTGTGTCTGGCCTGACACGCAGTGTAAGTGCAGAGGCTGAGTACACAAAGTGTGGAACACGATGTTTGGGTAAAGAGTGAACAGTTTTTACATAAGGCTTGATTATTTATCAACAATCTGCACACATGCAAACAGCAAAACAAAGAGTAATAATTTGCCGTGTCTCTTCTGAGAAGAGAATAAACATTACATAACTGCATGAATATATTGAATTCTCAAAGAAAGAAATTACTAACTTACTAACTAGAAAATCCAGATCTTTTGGAATGCATCACAAAACTCCTTTTTGTTAGGTGTTTTGGTGGCAGATGAACTTGGGGGGCAGCTGTAGCTGAAAGGAATTTTTGAAGCCTATTTAGATCATGATTTGTGACAAAATTCTCAATAGGTAATTTATGACCAAAGTACCTTTATAATTTGCTAAATCAAGTGGAGCATTAGGTATTTACACTTGTAATCTTAAAATTATTATAAAAACCTATTTAGACACTTACTTTTAATATGCATCATTCAAAAATCTCTGGAAGTTCAGCGTGTTTATACAAACCTTTTGAAACCATTTCCAGTTTCCTGCTGGGTGCCAGTCTGCCATCATATTTAATGTGTTTTCCTAATGTGAGCAAAGATCTTCCTAAGAGCTTGTAGCCATGGAATGGAAAGGAGGGTTTTCAGAGAACAAAGGGTTGTTTTTCCTCAAACCATCAGCAAAGCTCCAGTGGGATGAGCAGTTGGCAGGTGGTGATGCTTTGCTGCCTTGTTACCCAAGCAGAGCTGAGATTTCTGCAGATGTACTTCTTTTTCACAGCTGACAACGACGTGAGTTTCACTTGGCTCTACCGTAGCCATGAGATGAACATCTCAAGGACTCCCTGGCATGTCACACAGTCACAGAGGAACAGGTTGGAAGGGACCTCTGGAGCTCATCTAATCTGATCACCTACTCAAAGCAGGCAACTACACCAACTCTCTTGGATAACTTGGTAACCAAATCCACTTGGGATCACGGAATCACAGAATAGTTTGGGTTGGAAAGGACTTTAAAGATCATCTCGTTCCACCCCCTGCCACGAGCAGGGACACCTGCCACTAGCCCAGGTTGCTCCAATCCCTTTCCAAACTGGCCTTGGACACTTCCAGGGATGGGCGGCCACAGCTTCTCTGGGCAACCTGTGCCAGGGCCTGCCCACCCTGAGTAGATCCTACTTTCTCTGAAGAAGAAGATGCCACAACCTCTCTTGGCAGCTTCCCACCTGCCTGATCACTGTCACAGGTAGAAAGTTTTCATCTAATCAGGTTTTCCCATGTGCCAACACGTGCCTGTTGTCTGTGGTCCTGTCAGCGGGCACCTCCAAACCAGCCTGACTCTGCCACCTCTCTGCTCTCCCATCAGGTACCTGGAGGCAACAATAAAATGCCCCTGAGCCTTTTCTTCATAAGGTTGAACAAATCCTGTTGTAGCTGCCTCCCCTCATCCATCATATTCTCCAGCTGCCTTGGTGGCCTTGGCTAGACTTGCTGTAGCACTAGAAAATCCTGTTCTTTGGAGCTTTCCAACCATGAGGGGAAAAGTTAGTGCTGTTATTGTGATTATTCACCTAAATGAGACCCAAGTTAATAAATTAAGAGTAATAAAAACCAAAAAATCATATAAATTTTCCCATTTAGCAGCTTGAACCCAGTCAGAGATACACCTAAAAGTGTGATAGAGATTTGTAAAGAAATTGCCAAGAAGTAAAACACTGCCATTGAATTCAGTTTCCAGGGAATTAGTTTCCTCACCAGAACATGGATCTAAATGATTAAAAGCAGGGATGTGGCATAAAGCTGCACCAGGTTTGTACATATATATGCCACATACCCACTTCTAAGCATTTCAGGCCTGAACTTTTGGGGTATCAAATCATATACTGTCCTAGTACAGCACATTGAAATTGTAGCCAGAACAGTAAAAAGCTGTGTGAAAAATAATCTACTTATGCCCTACCTGAAACATATTCAGTGCTGACTCAAACTGACTGTTTGAGTGAGACAGTCTCCTCAGCAAGTGTCCAGTTTGACTATATTAATTTGAGCTAGACACACTTTACATCAGCTAGAACATGTACTGAGTTAGCAGGAATTGGAGTAATTCACAAGAAGTGCTGTTTGGCCATCCTCCAGTAAAATACACTTCTGATGATATCTTGGAGTAAAGGATGCCTTCTGCAAAAGGGATTTAAGGGCAGGAAAATGACAGGAGCTTTGTGACAATGGTGAGAAAATATGGATTAAATGTATCAGGGCTGTTGCTAACAGGAGCTGACAGAGCTGCTGAGATGGCTCAATGACCTGATTAAACAGGAGCGAGAAACCGTGTTCTCTGTCCACCTCTACAAGATTTCATCATAAATTATTTCATTCTCTTGGTATATAGAGATTCCCTCCTTAAAATAGATGTCAGATTGCCACGTAGGCAGTCCTGGGGAATATATACAGATACTACTAAGCCTCATTACTTGTATGAAATGGAAAAGAATAACATCCATAGGTGTGCAGGCTGAAATTGAAAAGTCAAGAAACATTGTGTTAAATACATATAGTGCAAGAAAAAATACCTGAAAGACTTGTACCTCCAGAAGATTCTAGACTGTTAAAAAAGATCATCAATTAAGAGCAAAAACATTTTACACTGATTTCTGGACATACAGTGATCTCTCTTACTCAATGCACAGCCTTTCAATTTATCCATTCACTCCCTATAAGTTCTCTAAAATCCCTGAATTTCGGGAGGAACTTCTTTATTAGTTTATATTCTCAACAAGCTTAAATTGAAACCCCCTATTAGATGTATGACCAGACCTTTATATACCTTCTTCTTATTAGGACTTACTAGAAGTTGCACAGGTTTTCTGGTTTTATCCATTCCTATAATACATAAAATGAAATCTGGTTAATGTACATTCAATTGCAATAGCTCAGCCTCAATGTTCTCTATAGCAACAAACATGCATTGGCTACTTCTGTCAAATCTTTCCTCAGCTTCCTCCTTCCTGCCTTTTATGGCCAACTTGTGCAAACAGGTTTTCTTGTGTACCAAGTCCTTCCCTTCGTGTATCTACATAGTATAATTCCTCTCAATTATTTTGCTGTTCTTCATAATTTCTCTCACATTCATCCAGTCCATACTGCCGCATATCATTTGTTTGAGTACCATGAACAGGACAGGAGCTGGTAAGCCCAGCGTAAAGGCTGGTGATTCCTTAGCCCTATCCTCTCATTTTGCTTTTTTTTCCCCTCAACTCTACTTCACGTTTTTCTGTTTGTATTATATGCAGCCAAAAAAAGAAAAGAAAAGCAGATTTTACTGTTTGATGGGTCAACATCCCATCCGAAGAGTCTGTGTAAAAACAGAAGAAAAATTCACAGCACAGACAGAGAAAAAGGAAGTTAATGTGAGAAGGTCTGAAGAGGAGGTGTAAGAAGGTGTATTGGAAAGCTCCTTTAGCTCTGAATCCTGTTCTATCAGCTCTATGTTGCAGATTTTTTTACTGAATCTGTGTTACAACTTTTTTTTTATTTCTGCCTGCTGCTTACAGCTGGGTAGATCATCAGTAGCATACCTTGGAGGATATAACATAATATAAAAAATCCAGTCCATTTATTTATTTTCAATTTGCACAGGAACACATTCTGTGCAGGGAACAGTTCTCAGAGCCCTGCCTAGTAACCGAGGCATGGCAAGGAATATATATCCGCTATTAAATGTGCTGAAAACATGTTACAGTGCACACTACCAAAAGAAAGCAAAGAAAGGTGTTTTCAAAAAAATATCAGAGGCATGTCAGAGTCCGTGAGAAATTGCAAGCAGGATGGGAAGGGGTGTTTACACAGGCACTTAGCCAGGAAACTGTGTTTTCCACAGATACAGGCACTCAGGGAGCACATCCCCGATTTTCCTGAGCTCCCTCCCTCTGCCCTCATCCTCCGGCAATTACATGGAGAAATCTCTCTGTAGGTGAGAAAATACATCCCGTTCTGCACCATGTATTCGAACGCTGCCTCTCCTTTAGGTAAGTGCTACCACACTGAGGCCATTCCTAGGAATTTTACTGAGCCACACAAACAAATGCAAACCCTTAAGGAAACGCGGGAGCTGCAGGAGAGTTCCACGGTGACTCGTTATCAAAATTCTGCCTAAAAGAATTCTCTCCCAATCTTCTGCGAGGTGCAGCATTGCTCATTAGCAGGCTTGATGGAAAACGCTGCGAGGTAGATGGAAAGTCTTGTCACTTTATTTGGATGTGCTTCCCTGCATGTTAAGTCGCAGCTGAGGATCCCTGAGGATCATGTGAGGCTGGGTTATATATTGGAGCCGCGCTATAGCGCTGGGGGTGTGTAAGCCTGGCAGCTGGGTAGTGTTATGGTTGCTGCTTTCCTGTGCTAAGCTGATTTACTTGTTTAAGGTCTGACCTCATCATCCTGTCAGTATGGATTCCCACCTATACAGTTAGCAGCAGCTCAGCATCGCCTGCCAGAGCTTGCAGTGTATTAATCAGAAGAGAGAGGGAGAGCGCTACCGGTATTTGTTCTTTTGTTGCCTTTTCTTAAGAAGAGGAGTTGAAACACAAGAGATAACAAAGAATCCGTTTCCTTCCTAANGGGGGGGGGAAAAAATAAAATATGTCAGTATCTGGCAAGAAAGAGTTTGACGTGAAGCAGATCCTGAGGCTCCGCTGGAGGTGGTTCAGTCACCCCTCGCAAGGCTCCCCGGGCACGGGGGGCTGCCATCAGCAGGAAGGATACGAGCACAGAGGGACTCCGGTGCAGGGCAGGTTGAAGAACCACTCTCGGGACAGAAATGGGCTGAAGAAGAACAGCAGTCCTGTCCACCACAACATCCTGGCCCCCGTGCCAGGGCCGACCCCGGTGCACCACCGGTCCATTCAAGCCTGGCATCAGCAAAACCTCATAGAACAGCTGCGAGCAAATGAGGATATTCCCAAAACGCAGAGCACAGAGGAAAACTGTGGCAAAGAAGACTCAAGTAAAGCCTCACAGGAGTTGCAGATGATCACAGAAGAAAATACAGATGAATCTGCAGAGAGGTAGGAGTTTTAAAGTCTGCGCTTAGAAAGACAGACTTGTATCCAAGTTATTCCCTGTCTTTGTTTTTAGCCAGAGTTCCTTACTGCATTTATATATGTGCACACCCACACTCAAATGAATAGGAACACGTTCACATTAAAAAAATGAACAGGAATATTGTCGTGAAATTGTCATCTTTGCTTAAGGTACATAATTTCAGAACTCTGCCATAAAAATAAAATCTGCCAGTTTGCCAAATTAGCATCCTAATGTTTCCTCTCGGTATATTATGTGGAAGTGCCATGAGAAAAGGAGCCTCCTGAAATCCTGCCCTCATTCTGACTTTATCAATGGGTGCAGCTCTGACAAATGGGAACTGCTGGAGGTGCACGGGGTCTGTGGTTGCCATCGATCTCTCCAAATTCTCACTGCTTTTATTTTGCTGCCTTCCTGACAAGGAAAATCAACCTTGAACCAAGTGGAAAGGAAGCATCATTATTTGCTTTTTTTAAAGGTTTGTTTGAAATCCCAGTACTTTCCCAGCTTGTTTAGTATACTAAGACAAATATTTTCTGCAAGGTCAGGTGAAAAAACATTACAGCTATGAGACCTTAAAGGTGTAAGCACAAAGGGAGAGCTAATTTAAGTAGTGACTACCAGAGAATGAAATCTTAATACCAGTTATTTGATTAAGCATTTTTTATGATTCCTTTTACAAAATCATATTGGCATTTTTATCTTGTACAACTTTACTCCACCTTCACCCCACCTTGGACTCAAATTAAGCATTTATAATGTGATTATTTGCACCATTTGATGAGATTGCCATTAGTCGGTGGGAATAATTCAAATTTCTTACATTACATTTAAATACAAATCTACCTTGAAGTTATAGTTTCTCTCAGTTACAAACCAAGCTGACAGCTCGTGTATTTTTAGCAGTTATTATTTTTCAAGTTGTGCATCTGCTGTAGGGAACATCTGCAGACTGAACAGAAAAATCTGCATTCCAAAATGCCATTTGGAAAAGAGTACCAGCAGTCAATATGCACTAGAGAAAATCCTTGCAGAATAAAACCAGTGAGGAAGGACTGTGGGAGTTCTGTGTGTTTACAACTGCACCAGTTTGGAATGTGTAAGCAATATTCTCACAGCATTACATTCTGAATGGAAGTACAGATTTCCTGAAAAAAAAAAAGGTAATTTTAGCCACACTTTGGAAGGAAAGTCAACTCAACTTGAAGAAAAAGAAGGACAACTTATTCATCAAAATAAGGTTCTTTAGCAGGTGAAGAAGGAGGTATAAAAAGCCTAATCAATTCGGTTTGGGAGGAAATAAACCGCTGCCTTCTAAAATAAGATGTGACATTTTCTCTAGCTATATATAAACTTTCTGCTTAGACCTCCTGAATTTTGTGTCTTCATATTCATTCAAATTTAAGTTCTGCTCTTGCAGCTTTTAGAATAGTTTTGGGGAATATACTGTTATATTCAAATAAGGGCTGTTTTGAAGTTCTGAGTAAAAGTTTTCCATGCATGTCATAGGTTAAAACCTTTCTTAACATACACCTTAAAAAGCTGAATTGGTAAGAAATTGTTTAGAAAGTGATTCATGACTATCAGTATCTCTCTCTATAATTAAAATTTATTTCAAGGAAATAAAACAGATCAGTAAAGACACCTTAGCATAGCTCCAAGTCCTTAAATATGTACCAACAGAAATCATTAAGTAAATCACTGTTCTCTTCCTCTCTGGCATCCAGCACAGGCCACAGATGAATTAATATGCTAATTAACTGCGTAGAAATGAAATACTGAGAAGAAGAAATAAAGAGAACATCCCTATATCTATGTCTCCCTATATCTAGTTGCTGCATGTATTTCCATCTCTTCAGAACAACACCTTGTCTTATACCTTTGAAATCATTTCAGGCCTCCTTTATCTTTAGATGTTCCAGATAGTCACAATCAATAGTAATCAATGGGCTCTGCTGGGAATTAACACACCAGACCAATGAGGCGTTTGCAGGACCCCCTGAGTCCTTCTCATCCTACTAAAGCCACCCAGAAAGGGCTACACAGGCACTGCAGCCAAATGCTCTTTCACATCCACACCTGAGGACAACAAAGTTGCCTTTTGTGCCATGAAAGCCCTGTACCTTCCAAGTGGTTGTCTCTAGTGCAGGCAGGTTCCCTCTGCCTGTGGAAGTCCCATTTTTAGGTGGACTCCAAAGCAGGACACTGCTAAGTGTCACTTGGACACTGAAAATAGAAAAGGAGAGAAGATCTGGCCAATATCTCAACCTCGAGCAGAGTACCAAGGCAATTTCTACTAACAGCCTAATGCTTTCTGTGAAAAAACTTTGTCAGGGAGACCTCGAAGTGTTTCCATTTCATTCAAAGCAAGTGAGCTGGCAGTGGCCCAGACACAGCCCCAAGCGGGAGGATTTGCCTGCTAGATTTGGCTTGACAGCCAACCAAACCTTTGCTCCTGTATGCCACGCTGAACGCACACATGTGCCACACTGAACGCACACACGTGTGCACACACACACTGACACAGCACTGCTGCCTCCTGACAGGAGGAGCCGTGATACTGAATTACTTTGATAACTTCCCTTGATAAAGCGTGGGCTCACGGACACGACTGTATTGACCTTTCCGTGGGGGAACCGTGCCCAGCATTTATTACCTTTGCTGCTTTGCCACATCCCTGTGTGTGTTCCTGCTGGGTTTGTGATTCCAAAGCTGCACCACTGCACACCGTGCGTGCTGCTGAGGATGTGTGGATCTCCTTTCCTGGTTGCCCAAGGCAGTTAGGTGTCAATAATGAATGTAGCATCCATTCATCATTTTTCTCTTCTGCGTTTTTCTTTTTCCTAATTATATGGCTGAAAAATTGCTGACAAACTCTAGTTTGGGACAAAGTTGGTTTTGCTAAAGACATGTGCTAATTTCTCATTTGAGGTAAAATATCCTTCTAATTAACTTCAGTAGAATCTCTTAATGCCATATTCCAAGCAGTTGGTACTGATGCACATAACTTGGGAGGAGTATCCTCCCAAAGGTAATGCTTTTGTGTGGTGACTATTTCTGATGTACAGCTATTTGATAGTTCATCTTAAGACTTGAAAACTCTTCTTTTTTCTTTTTTGAGCCATATGGAAATAGCTATCAGACTATTTCCCTCACTGTCTCTGACACACACACACATATGTGTACATGACTATTTTCGGTGTTATCCCTATGTGAGGGTTTTCCCTTGAGTTCTGTTTTTAATTCCAGTAGCATATGACAGTCTTGGCTTACGTTTCACTGTGAAATGAAGGTACCACAAGGAAAAATACCCCTTTAAGTTGTTGCAGTATCCTAGAAGATACTGAAAGGCAGAAATAAAATGATCTGTGTGCAGTACCTGAGCCCAAATTCTTGCTCCTAGGCTGCCATACTTTTGGTTAGCTAACGTGGCACAGCTCAGGGACAGATGCTGCCATATCTCTTCTCCTGAGACTTTTTTGGGGAGAACCATTACACCATGTCCTCCAAAGTTTGCAACAGATGCTCATTGAAACAATGCCTGCTTAATTTTTCAGTGCAAAAGGCAATTTCCAAAAAACGCAAAAAGAATCAAACATATGAGTTATGCTATGAAACCACTGGTCAAACCACACTGAGAGTGCAGTTCTGGGTACCCAAGTAAACAGCCCTACCACTGACACACAAGAATGACTGACAATGACTCACAGGGCACCAGTGAATGGGAGGACTGTGACGTGCCCTGTGCAGAGGAGATGAGAAAGTGCTGCATTCACGCTGGTACACCATGACGCTCTTTCCCCCTCACGAGTAAGAATTCAGGTCCATGAACCATCTCTGATGCCTAAGGTAGTTTAGAACTGATCGTTCCTAATCTCACAGCACAGCAGCCTTTACTGTTAAAACCATACTCCAGCTTTATTTTCACTGAACCTCCAGCATTTTGAAAAGAAAGCTTCCAAAATCGACCTCAACTTTAACAAATAAAAGGTTTAAAAACATAGTAAAGAATGCTTGACATCTAGTCAGACAGCATGCCAATTCTTCCATGACAAAGTTGGATCAGCTATGTTTAGGTGCTTCCTTGGTTATCTCTAACACAATTTAAGCTCATTATTTCCTTATCTTTCACCTATGGATACAGGTAGCATGTTGCCCCCATTATTCCTCTTGACACAATTTGTTCCTATGTTCGTAAGTGTAAAGAGCTGCAATTCTTGCAGTCTTTTTTCAGAAGTCCTGTGTCTGACAGCTCTGATATTTTCACTGCTGTCCTGTGTGTCTGTACTTGCAGTACTGTGGACAGATCTGGATGTGTTCCTGTTGGAGTCTGGCAGTCCTAGTGCAGAGCTGGATTACTTATGTGGCATCCTGTCTGAAAATCTGTTTGAATATTCTGCTCAGGGCTTGTTTTTCCTTTTCTTTTTCCTCAACAACATGGTGCTGTTGCTCATGCCTGGCTTGTGACTCATGTGAAACTCCTGCCCCTGTATCAAAGACCTGTTCCCAAACCATCTGTGCATTTTTGCAGTTATTGTTCTCGAAAACAGTACTCTGTACGAACTGATTCCATTTCATGTTTATCAGATAATGGCTCCAATTTTCTGAGTTAATATTCAGTTCTGATCCTATTTAATATCACCAATTTACTAATTTAATATTTAGATCTGATCCTATATCCCAATACATTTGCAGCTCTTCTCAGCTTGGCATTATCTTCAATGGTAATACAGTTCTTATCAAAGATTTCTCTTTATTTCTTCCTCCTTTCAAGTAACTGAGAAAATTGATGAGAAGTTGTAGTGGAATTTCGGTGCCTAGTTCCTTAGGAGCCCCATGTGATTTACCTTCCTGTTTCTCAGTGAACCATTGATAATTACTTTAATAGCATGATTGCAAACCAGTTTCGCACTCATTCCATAATGGTTTGCTCCAAACAGCCCTTCAGGTTGAACTTAGTACTGTGTGGTATCAGACAGTGTCAAATAATATTCTCCTGTCCAAGATATAAATGACAAGCATTTCTGTTCTGTTCTCCATAATGTCTACTAAAACCTACTAATGAGGCCCTTCAGTTTACTTTGACATGTTATTCTTGGCAAGTGCTTGCTGACTGTTAATCTTCTCTTATTTCTGAGTGCTTAGAAAGAATAATTATATTACTTTTACACTGTAGAATTTGGCAAGAAGTATTGACTAGGAAAAGAAATTATGTTTGTGCCTGCTGGATAATTTTGCAGTTTCTTTAGTACCTATAGCAATTTAATATCTATTTCATCAGTATATTTCTAAAAGATGATTTTATGCAAGTCTGCTGTGCTACCCCAGGGACAAGCAAAAACTGATTGTCTTCTAACAATGATCTTTAGCTAAAGGTCAAAATATGAATTTGAAGCCGGAGACATTTGAAAGGGGTTATTCCAGGGGTTGTAGCTGATCTCTCAGAGATGCTGCTCAAACAGCCCACGTGGCCCTGCAGAGCTTTAGGGCAGCAGGGATTGAGGGGGAGATTCCGGGCACTGGTGTTTGGGGGACACCCCTTGGGTGTTGCATCTCAGGTGCCAGAGAGTCCTTTGGTTGTGGTTATGAACTGAACAAAGGCACGTGAAGCACCTGAGACACTCAGTGACATCAAGCTGAGGTTTGATAGCATTTTATGGAAATTCACTCGCAACTGATTGAAAAATTATAGGTGAGAGTAAGCAAGGAAACTTGATATTTAATGTTTGCTAAATGCCAAAAATCTATAAAGTTGATTTGATGCAGGATTAAAATCCAAGAGGAGAATCATATTTTCCCCAGCAGTTGATAATCAATGAACAGTGGCCAATGAATTAATTCTGACTAAACAAATGCTGTGGCCTCATACAAGAGCTCTTGCTACAGAAATTAGAATCAATATGTCTCACAGGCATCCTCAGATTTTATTCCTACTCTCATCTGCTATGGCACCTTTGAAGAACTTGAAAAAGCAAAAAGTATGTGAAATTAAAGTGGGCTGAAACAGTTATTAAAGATGAAAGGAACAAGTGGGATTGTATTTTGAAATTAATTTTATATTCACCCTGTGGAAGGAGTGGGTATTTATTCCAAATATTTTTTCCATAGTTACATAAATAGAATCACGGAAAAATTTAAGCTGAAAAGAACCTCTGGACGTCATCAAGTCTAACCCTGTCCACCCACCAAGAAGGCTAAAATGAGAAATGATATGACTTACTAGAAACACACAATATTTTACAGGCCTACATTTAACATGCCTAGCTTTCAAAGATGAATTATTATAGGCAAGGGAAAAAAATACCATTTAATAGTAATTTAAGAAACTAGGACAATTCCATTCATTTCAAAACAATTTTTTTATGATTCAATTATCTTCTCATTTTCACTCCATAGAGCTCGCTCTCAGCAAAGACAGCTGTTAAATTACTTTTAAAGAGTTATTACTGCTCTTAAAATCACTTCTTAATGTCTCCAGAAAAAGTTAAAGAGATGATTAAACACATGTGCCCGATGCAGAGCAGTTTTTACAGACATCCTGAGCACACACAGCTGAAAGATCAACAAGGAATGTGTGGCTGTGGAAGCATTTTTGGAAAAGGGGGACAGGCTTTGCTTGGTTGGAAAGGTGTAGCCAGCCACTGTTCTGAAAGAAGGGAACTGCTTATTTGCACTGTTGAAGAGTTATTTACTTTGAAATACTGGAACGAGGAACATTAGGAAAATCTTTCACATTTTAAAAATAAAGGGGTTTGCTTGTTACAGTCAAACAGCAAAGTTAACACAACATAGACCAGTTTGGTTTGGCTGCTTTCATTCTGCCAGAATAAATCATGGGATTTATTTATTTCAGGAATGATTAAATCAGGTGAAAAGATAAAGAGTATGGCTGGTGTACGGCATACCTGTGGGTATGAAGGTAAAATGAACACAAAAATGAAGCTCAAGTACTGTTGGGATTCACAGAAAGAGCTTAAGATAAGCACAGGAAATAAACTGCAGAAAAATGATCTGTAAACCAAAGTTAAACCCAAATGTCCTCCCCTGTGACATCAGACTCCCACCAGCACTGGAACTGCCCACACAGCTCTGACAGCAAACCTGCTCCCAGCCCACCCCTTCCCTCCTTTGCCAAGCAAACACTTAATAGTCAGAGCCCAATTAAAAGCAAATTAGACTAGACAGACCAACATCAGAGAGCCTGGCTCTTACAACGGGTCTGCCCATTCAATAATTACGAGTATAAAACATCTTTGACTTCGTTGTAAAACTGTTTCGATTCTATATGACAAGTCAGAATGTTTCACCAGAACCTGCCTGCTGCTCACAGGGAACAGGGAGGAGAACTAAAAATATTTAAAGGAACACCCTGCCTTCAGTGGAGATTGAAATACACGATATTTATCTAAATGACCACAGGTTGAAAGCGTTTTGGCAGGAAACAGGGACTGCATTCTCATGTTCTACAGTCGCACGAGGCTGCCTTAATTCAGCACTGAAACAGCACCTGAAGAGTACAGCTTTAAAAGTTTGCTTCATTGCTTAACTAAAACCCACTTAGCCTGAACAAACATATTGAGGGGAAATGGAAGTGATTCCTGATACCTGGTCCTTTCTTCAGTTGGAAAACCTTGGGACAAAAATCTAGAAAGCTGCATATTAACACTTGATTTAATAAAATTCAAGCCCTCTCAGCCAATATATTTTTAACTTTATTATGAGGATCTGCAATCAATATCCGTGGGTTATGTCTCAAATTTGTCACCTGCTTCTTATATTAACTCAGAGAAATCAGTGAGCCTCTTGTTATCATGGTTTACTCATGTTCAAGAGAGTGTTTTCCCAGAGACACGAAGAACTGAGCAGGATCTTCAGGTATCTGAATTTGCCTGCAAACTGCTACCAGGTGGAATTCACATCCATCATTGTATTATATAGTTGTACAGTTTACCTTCTCATTTTACTACTATCACAAAAATCAGTCTGCTACTCTAACTAGAACTTTCCTGTTGTGCTAAGGAGACACCAATATGCTTATAATAAAATGTTTCAAACAGCAAACAAAGGCAATAGATCTGAGAAAGTGGACTGTGACTGTGAACATTGGCCATGCTTCAGTTTACCTGATAACTTACAAGTCAAGAGGGAAGGAGGCATTCTTGCAAGAAATGAGGATTTTCAAAGCCTGTTCGTTTTAATAGAAGTTGAGAAAATGAAGAACCTTTTTGAACTGGGCAAATACACCTTGATTTAAATGGAAATGGTGAGCAAACCACTAAGAAATCCTAGGAGTTGGAGAAAAGCTATTTTAAGCTATTACATATGGTTTGTGTTGCTAGGGAAACCTCTTTTACAGTGTTCATTTAGCACAGATGCTCAGGAAAGCTCTGTGTCTCCATGTCATAGCATTTCAGAGGGCTGCAGAATGTGAAGAAATAGAGCTGCACAGACAGACAGCCAGGCAGAAATACCTCTGCATTTTACCTGAGTCATGGTCGGTGTCTTTGGTGGAAGCTCATTCAGTTTCTGGTGTGAACCCAGGGACAAATCAAAAGCTTTGCAACTGAACCCCTGTTTTCAGACTGAGGATATCTGTTCAAACATTACCTTTATGTTTTTCCATTTGGGTTCAGGTTTAAGACACTCATCTATGTAGAGCAGGAGCTTTGCCTTTGCCGGGACGCAATGAAAGCACACGTAGAAAGGTCAGCTCTGGTGCCACCGTTTCTGGCCACCCTTTTGACCCTTGGGCTGATGTGACCTGCCAAAACACATCCTAGAACCTGCTCCATGCAGGATTTACTGCCACAGGGTCCTGCCTTCCCCCTTTATCTCCTCAGTGCCCAGATAGGTGCCAGCCTGGGGCCCTGCAGCTCACTGGGATCAGGGCACAGCTGCCTCTGTGGAGCAGGCAGGAGGGCTCAGTCCCTGAGCAGGAACGCCTGTGCTGCATTTTTGTTGCTTTTTCAGAGAACAACAGCTCTATAAATTTAGAGAACGCAGAATTTGAACTACTGAGAAATATTTCCTTTTCCTAATTTTGCAATATTTCAGACTTGGTCCATAATCTGGGGACTGGCAGGTTGTTATTGTATATCATTATCCACTCTGGGTGCACTTGTGGATCTCATACCAAGAGAGCACATTCCCACTGTTTATCCAATCCAGGCACTGCAAAATCACATCACAACAATCCACGAGTTCAGCTGTGTGAATTGCAACCCCTGTGCAGGATGGACCTGCACGTACACACAGCATCATCACATTTTAGGATCCTACACACAACTGGGCACGTGAGTGTGCTGCAAGCTCAGGGAGCAGCTCTGGAGAGCTTTGTTACTGCAGGAACCAGCACTTTGAGTACTACATTTATAAGGCCTTGGAGATTTACTTGCACTTTAATATTGATTTCTAGTTTGAACTCTCCTCAGCAAACTAAACCAATGACAACAGATTTTTTTTTTTTTAAGAAAACATCTTTTAGAAAGCTAAAAATGAAGCCTCTTTATAGATGGATGATTAGCATCCCATAATGTGCTAATAAAGGCTTTAGTTAATTAAATAACAATTGATAGTATTCTGTTTATTCAATAAAAAAATAAACTTTCTGATAAAGAGAAGAAATATATACTCAGAATCAAAAAAATAGGGTGTTCTGTTACGTTTATAATGGGTATATCTTGATCTAACCAAACATTAATAACTGTAGAATCCCCAAACCTGCCGGTATTGCCAATTTGTGAAGTACACAATTATTTACATATCAGAGGGCAATGCAAGAAAAATAAAGAGGAGTTAAGAGATTTTTGGGGTCTTACCAAGAAGGGTTTAGGTGAGGTAAAAAAGAGGCCGAAATTGATTCTTGCTACAGAGTAATCCAGAGTAATAAAACCCATCAGTTACTATGGACATCATAACTACAGCTTTCTGGAGAAAGTTCTCTATTTTATCCAATACACTGGGGAATTTTGTGCTTTTCTGGATCCTCAAGTGTAATTCAAAACATATGCAAACACTGTACCATGATTATATCAGGAAATTTTAAGCCAAACATACAGAAATATCCTTTAGAACAATTGCTTGTAAGAAGCATTTAAAGATGAAAATGCTTGTTGAGGGTCATGATTTTCAGGTCTGTCTCCCAGTGTCACCCACATAAGACTTCTCCAGCCTGCGCAGCTCGTTGCTCCGTTTGCAGAAAACTCCCTGTCCAGGCAGAAATTCCCTGCTGTGCCATCACTTAGCCCACCCCTGCTGTGCTCTTGGCCAGAGGCTCAGGATGGACTGCTGATCCTCCTGCCTGAGATGCCTGACCCAGTAAAATCCGCAGCAGCAGAGCCAGCACGGGCTCCTGGCACAGCTGGTCACGGTGGATCTAGGGGCAGTGCCAGACAGATTGCTGGGAAGCTCCAGCCTGGTCATCGTACAGGAGCCAGGCTCTCCGACCAGGACCCGATGGAGCCGTGAGATAAGCACAGAGAGGAACTGTAAGTCAGGACTAATTTTTTTCTACTTAATTTGTTTTTTCTCTCACTGAAAGGATCCCAAGTTCACCTCTAAAAGAAATTTAGGGTTGCTTGGTGGTACAATATGCCAAGGAAGCTGCTCAGCATGGAGCTCCCATGGGATGCCACGAAGCAGCAGAGTTGTGTGTCTCTTATGGCCCCATTCAAACTGAGCTCAATTACTTGCTGGCTGTTTAAAGTTTCTTTAGACTTTCTCTCTTGGTGTTACAGTGAATGCAAAGTCAGGACTGGAAGGACAGTTTGGCCTGCTCAGTGGAGCAGGAGGGCTCTGCTGTGTTTATTAACACACTACTGAGCTGCCATTCTTCATCTGAAATGATTTCCTTATATGTGTAAACAATGCATCAGGTTCATACGTCACCTTTACATTTTCACAAGTTGTTTTGAGTCTCTACAGTTCCTAAAACACCCTTTGTTGTTCCTCATATGTCAAGCCATTAATAAAAAGGCTGTTCTTTCACTTTTACTGGCTATTGCTATGATAGTTTGTGAATCAGTTGATGGTAAAAGCTGCAGATTACTCTGATGAGTAGCTTTCAATCATAACCATAATTTAAAATAATCTGGGAGAATAACAGAGTTTAAATGTGAAATTTCTAATTTCTGGATTTACAACTTGCTCCTCTGCTACCTTTTTTGTTCTATAAACTGTTGCTGAGGTCCTTTCTGTTCTCCTATACCCCAAATACTCTCTCTAATGGAAGACCAATTTCTAACGTGGATTTTTTGGAGGAAAGACTTGCAATACAATAAGTGGTCCATACACTCATGTCAAGATGAAAAGGTAAAACCCCAGCAAAAAAAGGTCAGTGAGAACACAGTGGAATATATGTTATGATATTGCACAAAGATTAAATAACTCTCAGCAGTTTTCCACATATAAGAGAAACTTCCCAAAAGAGAAACTAGAACAGAGTAATTTCCAGAGAGAGGAGCATCAATGCTCTCAGGCCACTCTTAAAACACTGAGATTGGAACAGATGAGTGTTTACATTAATCTACTTAAAGACTTTTTACTTTAGATTTGAATCCTCATTAAGTATATTATTACCTCCTTCCAGATCTTAAATTACTGGGAGTCACAGGAGAATTTGGGCTGAAATGGATCTCAGGAGGTCTCCAGCCCAGCTCCTGCTCAAAGCAGGACAGCTGTGAGGTCGGCCCAGGCTGTCCTGGGCTTTGTCAGGCTGGCTCTTGAAACCCTCTGAGGATGGAGATTATACAACCTGGGCAACAGCCTAAGCATGTCTTGGAGTTTATTTTCTCTGAAACAACACGGGTTGCAAGCAACCTAAATAATCAATTCCTTCTTCAGGAGGCAGAAAACCAATCTAAGGGAAGATTTGTTTCTTCTCTCAAGATCAGATATGATAGCATATTATCACATGCTTCATTTAGTTATTGCTATATTACAACCTCAGCAGAGTTGTAATACATATTTGATTGAATAAATGCAATAAAATTGCTCTTTTATTTTTGGGAGATCACATTACAATGCAATTTTGCCTCTCTCCAGCGTAGAATAGTGAATAACACTCCAGGAAAAAAATCTGTCATAATAATACTATAAACAATATTTCCCACAGTCCACATCAGTAAAATACTTTCAGCTGTTTTTCTGTTTTTCTTTTGATTTAGTGTCTGACTTTTATTTAGATTTCATGTCTTTACTCCAATTCAATTTCAGTGAGCTGAGGCTGACACAGACCTGGCTCGTTGGAGCAGCTATCACTATTATCTGCCTGGATAAATGCCAAGGCACTAATGGCATCAAGAGGACAGGTTTTATTAAGACATGTTGTCAGAAACAGTGTTAAATACACATGATACTGTCAAATAAAACCAGACCTAATATCTTCTCTGTAAAGGCTGCAAAGACAATTCTGCGGTCTTAGAAAAGTGCTGTGGACTTATCATCAGAGGTTTCCTCACTCAAACCCTGCTCTAAGTTGCTGTCTCAAAAACCTGTTTTTCTGAGCAAGCACAGTAGATATTAATTCCTGACATTAGCGAAAATACACATAATAATGAATATTCTCAGGTATTAAAAAAAGGGGAAGCCAGGGACCAAGGGTAAGAAGAGATAAAGCCCAACAGTCTACATAGTTTATAACACTAACAATTCCTTCCAGTAAATGTGGAGGGGCATTCACTGTATGTTGGTTGGATTGTACTGACTTGAAAGGAAATCCCCTCAACTGAGCCAGAAATAAATCCAGCAGGCTCAGTTATTCAAGTATCTTCCCAGAGCTAGGTTTGAGTTATGCCTTCTGACAGAAAACCAGAAGATAACAGCTAGCTGGAGAATACTTTGGTATCGGGATATCTGTACCTATGAACACATGGAAATATTTGACTATAACTCTCAGGGTCTAATTGCACAAAGAAGAAAAAGAAGGACTTGATCACAGATAAAATTATATAACAAACACAACCTTAAAAAATAGAAAGCTTCATCTCTCTCACATCATCTCTGAAAGGTGCTTAATGAAGTAAGAAACACAGAGTTAATTAGTTTCATCTGTCAATAGTTAGGCTTGCAGTGAAAGCCAAGGAGTTTTTTGCCTTTGGCTTGTATTTTGTTTTCTGTGTCCTCTAAATAAAAACGCCACAGGCTCCTCTGCAGCATTTAGCCATTATTTTTCACTTTGTACATTCTGACAGCTCCAAATAGTGCTGTATCATGCCTTCTGGTCATGGCATTTTTTGTTCTTTAGAAGGATTATCCCTGGCCATAAGGAAGTTGAACAAGGAGTACTCAGGCTCCCTGAGTTTCTCCTTCATGACTTTTAATTTTCTTCCAGCAGACTCATGTAATACAAATGTGAAATTGGAAATCGTGCATTGCAGTGGTGGCTGCAGAGGATTCTTGTGCTGTTGGAGCCTGTGGTAATCAAGACAACAAGTATTCCTCAGGGTTTACATTATATCATGCCTTGCATGGTAAATTCCAATGTACAGTGACTTAGCATTGATTTTTTTCTTTGGTTTGTCTTAGGAAAAATGAATGTTAATTCAAATATAATTTTGTTTTAAAATTAGTTGTACAACAAAATTCACCACGCCAGGCATACAATTTTCCCATGCAGGGAAATACTTCAGTCAGAGTTTGCTGGTTCAGAGGAAGGGACAGGTTTTGGGTGCTATAATAAATAATTTGGGTGCTCTAATAAATAATTACTACAGGTCCTAATCATCACTGGTGAAAACAAATCAGGCCTAATGTCTTCAGGTCCTAAGAAGCTGCTGCTTCCTGTATCAGCCTTTAAATCAGTATTTTCTAACAACACTTTTAAATTAATTCAAAACCATCTATTGGTATCAGTGTATGGAAACTGATTTTATTACTCACGAACTACATCTACAGAGCAAGGGTCAATTTTTGTAATTCAATTTTTAATATTTCCTTATTCTTCTGTGGCGTTACTTATTTTGTCATTTGCTATATCTTTTTTTATCGTTGTTGCAACCTCATGTTACTACCTTTACAGTCATCAACACTTAATACAATTTTCCACACTTTGGTCTAAGATTTTTACCCATACCCAGAAAACTTCAAAGAGACAATTACAGCAGGAATGTCAAGGCAGAGTTTGGGGCAGATACTGATGTGGTACAGTTTTATCAGCATCAATTAGTACAGGTGCGTCACCTTTATGCACTGAGTGGGGCTGCACTTCTCTTAAATAAGCAAAAAGAAAGCAGAGGAAAGGAAAATGATGAGTTGCACTGGAAATATTGCTGCACAAACAAACCCAGCTGATGAAGGGGCAGTTTTTGCTCGTGCCTTGTCGCTGCTAAAGCACAGACAGAACCCCAGAGCTGGAGTCACATTGAAGCTTCCAGCTGGGACAAAGACCAGGGCATGGCTAATGTCCCTCACCAGTTTGCTGCTGCTATGACTGACACTGCAGAGGGAAGGTGACCCAAACACAAAACCTCTGACACCAGTAACTGAACTCTTACTTGAGCAACCTGAATTTCACAAACATCATAGCAGGTTAAATAGCTACATTCAACAAAATGCCCCAGAAGAGAAGTGGTCACCATAAAAATATAAACAGCCTTATCAACAACAGCAAAATTAAAATACTGCCATAAATCACTCAGTTTTCATGAAATATTATGTTTCTAAGCTTCTTTCTCATCAGGTTTGCTTTCCGGTGTTGGCCCCAGTCGCACTGAATGAGGCACTTTAGAACATACTGAATTTTAAAAAGGGCATTGCAAATAAATGGCATTTATGTTTTATCACATTCTAATTAAATAATGAGGAAATCTGAAATCACCCTTTATATCCTGATTAAAGAAGAGTGCTCTGATGGTTAATGAAGAGTACTTTAGGAAGACAGAAAAGAAATTTCACATAATTCAGAAACTTAAAGAATTGTGGGCCTGGAATGAATCACAAAACTCATCACATCAATTCTGACTAAAGAAAAGATGAAATTTTTACCTCCACACCCCATTTTTGAGTCCCAGGCTGCTCAGAGTGCAGTGTAATCTGCTGTTACCTCTTATTTCTTCACCTGTGTTTCATTCAGGTAATTACACACAGGTGTAAGCAGCTCTTGGGAAAGTAAAAATTGCCTAAAGTTCAATGAGGAGAAAGGCAAAGACGTCTCTCTGAATTTAAATGCTGTTCCCAGAAAGTCTGTGATTGCTGTCATATATCCACATAACAATTAAACCCTGTTTATAATGTGATTTTCTGTAATAAAACTACAGAGCAGCACCAGGAGCAGGATTTGCCTGCAATGCTTTCAGCACATTGCCTGCCTTTGGAAGTGAATCCCTGAGGAATTTCAAGCGTGGCTAAACAAGTTATTCATCTCTCTTATATTTATTACACTTAAAACATGCCATCCTAGCTCGATTTTGAAAACGCCATGTGAAATAGTGTCAGGAGTCATGCAAAGCGCGAGATGACTCCTGACAACTCCTGTTTTTCTCCCAGTAAGCTTTGGTATCTTGTAAAAAGAATAAAAATACAGTGTTCTGACATGATTCATTCTGACCAGCCATGCTGGCTGGTATTTATGTCCCTCTTCTCATCTGGACACTTAATGCTTTTTGATTCTTCCTTCAAGTCTTCAGTTCACATCCTCTGTTTCAAAATCCCATGTTGCCTTTCAAAAATGGGACCATATTTTCTCTATCCTTCACAAACCCTTACAGGAAAACTCTGAAATGATTTCACTTGGCTCTCTACCCGAAATGAAATTGATAGAACTCAGCCACTTTGGCATAAGTTAAATACAGATTTCTCTCTCTAGGCTAATCCATGTTTTGAGCCACTATTGCTAATGCTAGTGGTGTTACCACAGTTCTGTGGCCTAGTGAACATAACACAAAAATGACATTAAGCAATTTGGGTTCCTGATTCTGCAGAGCAATTCATTGATAATTTTCCCTCCTGTTTCTATGGAAAACTCATCCCTTGGTCATCACAACACTAATGGAATTCAACATCAGACTCTGGGATACGTTTGCTGGATTCTTCCTTTACGATGCTCTAATCTCTGACTTCTTCAGTTCACTGGCACCACATCCTGAAGGTCAAATATTTGAGTTTGACAGTCCTACACTAAGAAGCATAAAAATGTTTATCTTTGAATTTAATTTCTCCCCTTCCATAATATGTTTTACCTACCATTTTGAATCAGCTGCTGGAGACAAACCAGTAATTATAATATTAGTATTTATTAATATTAATTGAGCACTTTCTTTTGCTTCTAGTATTTTTCAGTCTCTGAAGACCATTGCCGTGGAAATAATTAATTATATTAGTGGTATTTCTGCTGTAGTTATACGTGACTCTACAAAACCTGTGAAAAAAGTACCCAGGACTAAATGAAATAATTAGACTTTCAGTCCCTTGGAAATGGTTCTCTAAGCACAAATATACACAGACTGTGGGGAATTATTGATTTCACACAACTAATACTGTCTATTTACGGTAGGGATGGCTGGGTGTCATTTCGGCTGATTTCTGCAAACATCAAGGCTCAGTGCAATGCCTTTAGATGCAACACTTGGAGTGCTTATAAGGAATCTGAGAAAGATATTTTTTGAAAACATAATTTTCTGAAAATTATTGAAGAAACCTTAAGAGGCAAATAGCAAAACAAGAATGTTGAGAGTAAGAATTTGGCATCAAGTAGCTGATGCAAAACTAATGAGCATATAATCCAATTTTGCAGCTTCTTCATTTTCAATGAAGCATTGAAGGAAAACAAATAAGAGAGTGGAGTCATTAAACACACTGAGACAAATTAATTTTTGTAAGCCATAAACTACAAAGGAAACAATATTATAGGTGAACTTGGTTTGCCCCTTTTTCCTTAAAAGTAAACTAAACTAAAATGGGTTTGAAATTGCTAATGGAGAGCTTCAAAAGAAAGGTTTCCAGCTCTGGTTTGGTCTGTCTTGGTGTACTTGCAATTAAAAGGGTAATACTGATTCAACCTGATTTACCCATTTGATTTACCCATTTTTATTTCTCTGTTTTCTGAACTGGATGTTCAGTTGTGGATGTAATCCAATATTCTGCTAAATTTAATACTTTAATTTCCTGAAGAGATCTTATCTCTCCTACCACTTATGAATTTGCATTTACAGTATTAAAGACAACCAGGAAATTTAGTCAAGCAGCTGCCATAATTTCCTAGTTGGGCTTGAAAATTTAAAAAACCCAGGTGTTTTACATTTTAATGAAATATGATATTAAACTGAGAAAATAATCTTTAGCTAAAATAGCGTTGAATATTGCAGCATTTTCAAGCTACGTGATATATATTTATATTGACAAATGCATTATCATTTTGCTGAAAACATGAATAGGACAATAAATATTTTTCAAAGAAAATATCAGAAATGTGTTTCAATTCGAAACATAATCCATATGAGAAGGCAGTAAGGAATGATGTTTTGAAAAAATAATATGGGTATTTATAAGTGGGCCAGCTAACAGAATTCTTGAGTGGGAGGAATATATTTATATTGCACATTTCCATGAAAGGCAGAGAAATTAGTTTGTCTTCGTTATTTGCATTCAGACTCTAAAGGCCATACAATGTACTGATTCCTCAGCTTTTAATTTGGCAATTTATCTAGAATGACACGGTCCTCATGAATTTGTCTTCAGATTCTTTCCTCTTAATGATATAATTTAATGTACAAAGTAAGGAGAGAAACAGAAACAACACCTAAAGACATGTAAGATCCAATATCTCCTGCCAATGAGTCCCACAGGGAAATAGGTTTGGTTTTGTTGTGTTTGGGAAAGATTACTGACGCAAAACTGACAAAACTGACAAGTCACCTAACACAGGTAACTGTGGTAACTAAAAAACCTGCAGCCTTAGGAACGAAAACTTCCAGACATCCACAGGAAAAGCTGGAAGAAGGCATGGCAAGACCAGGGGCATGAGAGCTTTGTAATTTTAAGGATTTCTGTACTGCCTTTTGAACAAAACTCAAGGTAAGGAGCATTTTCAGTGCTGCACTCATTGCCTGTGTCCCTGGCAGGCTGTCCACGACCAGCAGCTCCCTGGGAATGAACTCCAATGGCTCCGATGAATATTTCCAGTCTACAAACCACGCCGAGCAGACGTTCCGCAAAATGGAGAGTTACCTGCAGCAGAAGCAGCTCTGCGATGTGCTGCTCATAGCTGGGGACCAGAAGATTCCAGCTCACAGGTACAGCCCCCAGCATTGCCTACGTGGCTTCAGGGCCTGAGATTTCCAATCAATCTATGCCTTAGTTATGAATGACCTGTTACTGTAATTAGGACATCAGCTAATGTAGAATGATAGCATGTGATCAACGTTTCATACCTGTTGTTTTAAATAGAATGAAGTTCAAATACAAACCACTGGCATTGTCCACCTTCCCTTCTCGCTGAGCTCAATCTACAGAGAGATCCGTGAAGAAAACCTGCCTGAACAAGCACTTTGGGAGAAAATTAGATTACTAATTGCTCTCCCAACTTTATTGCTCGCTGCTATAGCACTTGAATACTACGCTAAACATAATGTTTGTATTTCACGCGCTATTTCTAATGTACCAATTGTCATGCTTGCTGTTGGGATTAGGAGGCCCTTTGGTGTGCTGAGCTGTGTGCTTTGCAGGCTGGTTCTGAGCGCAGTGTCTGATTACTTTGCTGCCATGTTCACCAACGACGTGCGGGAAGCGAAGCAGGAGGAGATCAAGATGGAAGGGGTGGATGCCGAGGCGCTGAGAGCCCTGGTGCGCTACGCCTACACAGGTAGCTCTGCCCCCCTCCCTGCCTGCTGCCCCCCAGCTCGGGATTCTGCAGTTAGAGAAACTTGTTATTTTGGGAATTAATATAGGAATTCTCATAGAATGGGTTGGGTTGGAAGGGGCATTAAGGATCGCTGTGTTCCAACCTCCTGTTGTGGGCAGGGACAGCTTCCACTAGAGCAGTTACTCAGAGCCCCATTTGGGGAAAGGTTTCTCTCTAATCACACCTTTATTTTTATTTTTTTCCCCCCAACCAAATCAGATCTAACACTGCTAAAGTTCCCACAAAAAAGTTCCAATAATTGTATTCAAAATCCACAAAATCCTCTAAGTCTGTTAAAACATATGTGTAAAGAATCCTTGAGCGAGAAAGGTAAACGAATCTGTGACTCACAGTACACTTCTTTTCAGAGAAAAACTGGGGAGAAACAAACTTCCAAATAATGAAAATGCGAGGAAAATAACTTAATATTTTAATTTTTTTTTCCCCTGTATGGAAACTGCACAGGTATCCTGGAGTTAAAGGAAGACACTATAGAAAGTCTGCTGTCTGCAGCGTGCCTTCTGCAGCTCTCCCAGGTTATCGAGGTGTGCTGCAACTTCCTCATGAAGCAGCTCCATCCCTCCAACTGCCTGGGCATCCGCTCCTTTGGAGATGCCCAGGGCTGCACAGAGCTCCTGAAGGTGGCACACACGTACACCATGGTAAGGTGAACAGCTGATTGCTTCCCAGTTATAATTAGATAAAGAAACAGTCACTCCTCTTGTTTCCCACTTTAGAGTTTTTCCTTGTGGAAGGACGTACTCAGTGAACTTGAATTTGCAGTATGAGCGGTACTTTTTTCTGACAAAAAATGTAATAGGGGCCTTAACATGGCTAATTTCTAGAGTCAGCCAGCAACGGCCCGTTGTTACGCTCTTGATTCCACACAAAGAAAATTCTAAAGCTGATTTTAAGGTGAGACACACATAAAAAGAGTCAACAGAAAGAATGTATTGGAAAGATTTGGAATGCTAAAAAGAAGCACATCCTTGACTGGAACATAATCCTCCTCTGGCTCAAAGCAAGAAATGAATATTCAGAGCGTGGGAAACAGAGAAGCGAGATAACTTGCTGTGAAACCAAATCGAGGGATAAATATTCAGGGCAACAAGATGTGCTATCACAGCTTTAAACACAAAAAGAATAGCAACTGCTACAGCTAAATGGATATAAAAAGAACTACTTGTTAGGAGACACATGGCAGCTTTATGCTTGAAATATTACTGTAGTATGTCAAAAGCAGTTTAGAGGCTTCATAATGCAGGGAGCACTCCAGCAAGAGATTGGACACGTTCACAGGCTGGAAGAAGTGAGAGTGGCATGTGGGGATTGGGGGCACTGGTTGTGCTCCCTCCTGTCAGAGTAATGAATGGTTTGTTTAGCAGCAATCTACATGCCTTTTATATTTGAAAGTTTGAAAAAGGGCATTTAAGATAGAGGTTCACTCAGTCTGTATAGAATAGTGCTGCCCTTGCAGCTCCACATCTTTTATACTCAGCCAAAACTAGGAACTTCCCCCCTCTTCTGTTGCCTCTTTTCTCCTGGCAGCCCCAGCAGGGGTGTGAGCTGTGAGCGCTTAAAATTGGTGGTTCAGATTTCTGCAAAACTGAAATTAAATCATAGGGTTGGACTTAGACTTATATGACAAGAAGAGAGCCTTTTTTGTCTATATCTTTTTAACCACTTGAATCCTCCAGTCTTTCCTGGAAGCTATTCTTTGAAAATATGTGTCACAGAAATGACCATTGGGTCTTTAGGAACTGTCCAACATGAAGGATCAGGATGAATCCGTGACAATCAGCAGCACTGTGAATAAGTTTTATACATATACTTATACTTATGTTGAAAACAACTTCTACCACCTCTAGAACCACCTTCTGTACCTTTCCTGCAACACAGAGCAAGAATTCTGCCAGGAAACAGGACCTTGGGTGCCACAAACCCACTGACCAAGTTTGCAGCTCCTCACAGCTTAGGGACAGAAGAGCAAAGCTGCACCTCTGAAGTAAATGCAAAGAAACTTTTCTTTCAGACCCTTGAAGGGAACTTACAAAAAACTTTGGAGAATAAGAGATCACAACAATGCATAAACACACAAGTGTTGTGGAGGAGGATAAATAAAACATTCTGTTTTGTCTCATGCCAACCTCAACCACTTGAAAATGTGTACCTTAGGGGAAAGTTGTACTGTAAATATATATAGACTGATACCTTTTCAGAAGATGAGGAGCTGTAAACACCACATCCATTCAACAAAACCAGACCCAAGGGAGACCTTCCCCTTCAGTCCCTTTGGCCACTGATGCACAGTGTAAACAGTTTCCTGCCTGGTCTCTTTTCATGCACGTATTCTAGTAAACATCTTGAGCTATATTTGTAACTAAGAGTGGACTGGCCTTCCTGTCCCTATTCACTGAATGCCACAATATATTAAAGCAGGATATGCATGACAGAGCAAAGTTGACATCTCCTTTACTTCTGTAGTTACATCCTTGGTATGCTCAAAGAGATACAGAAAGCAAGGCACTACTGAAAACAAACAATACAGTATCAATTACTAAAACTTCTTCACCTGCCCTATTTCAGTCTGGTTCCCAAAGAAGAAATATTAATTTCAGGTACAGAAATAGAAATTACATTTCAAATGCAGACACGGATTCCTTCATGCATTTCTTTGTAAGTAACTTTAACCTCCGCCTCTCTTCATCAAATTTCTTTTTTCCTTTGGAATTAGATAAGCAAGCATACTTAATACATGATAATGTCAACTCTAATATTGCTGTAACTCCACTGTACAATATTGTCTTTCTATGAAAAATAATTCTTTGAAAGACTGGGGATTTAATATATGTGGCTATTTCTGGAGCTCGTGAGTTTTATCAAAGCAACTTAAGTATCTTAAAGACTGAGACCTCTTTGTTGGGACTTTCCCAACTCTGTATTGCCCAAATAGTACTCTTAGAACAGCAAGCTGAATTTCCTTTGCTGTATTTTCTGCCACCAAGAGCAGATCATGCAGTCAACAGCTGGCACAGCAAAAGGACTGGACGGTTTCAATGAAATTGGCTCAAAGCCTTTGAATCTGTAACAGAGGGCACACAGTTATTTGAAATCCCACTTGGCATTCATTCTTGAAATACACATTTTATGTTCAAAAGCTGCAGTATTAAGATCATATTGATGGACAAAACTGCCAGTGGCAAATCCCTAAGCCAGGACACACTGACAGGATGCCTGACAAACACAAGTGTAGCATGGCAGTGGGAAGATGAACATTATTCTTCAGTTTTGCAAGAATAAGGCAGCAAAAAGCAACCCAAATCTCCCTGAAGTTTTAGAAGGACATTTATATATTGCATTTCCCAATACTGGGGAACGGAACAGGAATGAAATATATGCAAAGCCTACATTATCTAAGAAAGAAAGCTATTTCTATGTGTGAAAATCATCAGTGCATTGAAATCTTCTTCTGTTTTTAGGAGCACTTCATAGAGGTAATAAAAAACCAGGAATTTCTTTTGCTCCCAGCTAATGAAATTGCCAAGCTCTTGTCCAGCGACGACATCAACGTGCCCGATGAAGAGGCGATATTCCAGGCTCTGATGCTGTGGGTGAGGCACGACCTGGAGAACCGCCAGCGAGACCTGGGGATGCTTCTGGCCTACATCAGACTGCCCCTGCTGCCACCCCAGGTAGGAACATCAAGGGCTATTACCTCTCTAAAAGGTCAGTGTATTCCAAAAGCACAGTTTTTTTGGTTGGGTACCAATGGTAATAGTTTCCCTCTTGTAACACAGCAACTTAGATACATGCAAAGATAACTATTTGGATTTACCAAATTGCTGGACAGATAAGGCCCAGTGCTTATTTTTTTATTGCCATGAAAAGTGCCAATACAGAAAGGCCTAAATTATTTCTTTCTGACTGTTCTGAGCACTGACATTACTTTTTCCTTAACACTGAAAGAGACATTTCATCAATGAAGTTCCAGAGACAGAGATACTGTTTTATAAAGGTGACACTGAAGTATCTGTATCATAGAAAAATTTTTATATCTCATCAGAAACGCTTACAGGAATATCAAGACCATCAGTCAGGTCACTGCAGCTACTTTATGAATCTCCATGACTGGAGGAAGAAGAAATGGTTGGACTGAAGCTGCAAGGATTCCACTTTGGATAAAGTATAAAAGTAATACACACACTTAATTTTCAGCACATTTAGTATCTTCTAATAGTCACAGAGGTGTCCAGTACTCTGTGTTAGATTTGCTTACTCACATCAAAAGGAGGTTTGCATTCAGAGGCTGCAGTACTACATTTGCAATTTTAACCCTTTTCAAAAGTTAAAAGCAAGAGGTTGGAAAAAAATAAACAATGACATCATACCCAAAGACTTTCTTCCCCCCACCTTTATATAGTTGTGTTTGCATTACAGCAGAGTTTCCAGCAAAGCTCAAGTGGTGAACTTAAAATGAGTCTTTCAAGTTACTAATACTTTAATTACTCTAGCACGTGCAATTTTAATGATTTAGATACATATCAACATCCTCACTTTTCATCCTTCAGTTACTGGCTGACCTAGAAAATAGCCCAATGTTTGCAGACGACCTGGAGTGTCAGAAACTCCTCATGGAGGCCATGAAGTACCACCTTCTTCCAGAGAGACGGTCCATGATGCAGAGCCCTCGCACCAAGCCTCGAAAATCTACCGTGGGTGCACTCTATGCTGTGGGAGGTATGGATGCCACGAAAGGTGAGTTCAGGAGTCAATTTCATTGTGTTCAGAGAATATAGGACCATTATTGAAATAATTCTCTCAGGAAAACAGTAATTTAGGGATGAGAAAGAGGAAAAAACAAAACACAAAACAGTGCTAGAAGTTTTCTCCTTGTAAGAATCCTGTTTGGAAACGATATACATATCTTGAAGGGCAGACCAAAGAAGTCTGATTCAGATGGTGATTTTAAAATAGTTTTATAAGAATTTAGACATATAGTTGACTTTATGAATCATAAGAAAAATTTAATATTTCAGGATTAGTATGATGTTAAACCCTGTGGTCTGTTTTCTGACAAAGTTAGAAGGCTGGAAAAGCTGGGAGAAGAAAAATAAAACCAAAAGGCATTACTGAACTACAGAGAACTCTTAGCTAATACTTATCAATCCTTATTACAAAATTTAAGATGAAAAGACTTGTACTTTTCATGAGTGCAACAATATTTACAGCTCTTTTCTGGACTTCATACACAGGGGTTTTTTCAGGTTTGTAGTGGAAAGTTAAATACTATAAATGTATTCCAGTTTTTATGATTTGATTTTCACAACTGCAATCAGGTTACAGCTTTACACATTGCACTGTTCTCTTTAGAAGGCAGAATATTAAATCATTTTCTACAGGAACCTTAACTTCAAACCCACAGCTTGGAGCCAGACAACAGTAATTAGTTTAAAGTCTTGCAACTTGCTGAACAATATTACTTTTAGCTGTGTGAGTTCACTTTTAATAGAATCATGAAGAAGTTAATCCATTTCATGGTTTGAAAAAAGCTGCTGACGACTGGTTTTCCCCATATGAGATCTTGCAGAGCTGCCTCACTATCTCTGGGCAATCAAATAAAGTGTGAAATACACATTCATAACCATCACAACATAAAAACACTAATTCCTAGGACAATTTAGCAAAATGAAGTTAACTGTAGCAATTAGTGTAGATTCATTAGTGATACTGAGTGTTTATGAATAAAACAGCCAATAAAACCATTCAAGGTAATCTCAAAGCTAACTTCTACCAAAAGAAGAATAGTATTTTCGAATAGGCTTTTTCTTAGTGAAGAAAGGGCTATTTCAGTCAACATCTGCACTTCCTGTTGGTGCCTCTTCTTGCCGTGGAAGAAAGCCAATTGTTTGAACTTTTGCCTTTTGATGGGTAAGAAGAACAGCCCTTCCTCTCCTCCCTGCTGTCCTCCACAGCTCTGACTCACACTTTTGAGCCTGTCCTGCATTGTAAGATAAAGGAAACAGCAGCTCAAGAGCCCAGGATGCACTGGAAGAACAGCTCTGAGGAGGAGTAACTTCCACCTCTGGCAATAACGCGCTGTCTGTGATAAAGGCAGGCACCAGGCTTGGTGTCTCAGGCAATGCCAGGCTTTGTGCTTATCTCAGGTGGTATGTGAAGTCAAATCTCAAATTCAAATGATCAAAAGAAGATCAAAGAGCTACTTTTGGGCTGGAAGTTTGAAAAATGTGCGTGTGCCTGAACCACATTAAGTTTCGAAACTTTCCAATCTTCCAGCCTCCGTAAAAATTACAGCCCACAGGGTATGTCTGCACACACTTTTACCTTACTGCCTTTCTCCTGTTTTTTAGTTAGTGTGTGAGACGTTTCCTTTGAAGTGGAGAACTTTGGGGCACTCACACATTAGCATAGAATAAATGAGAAGGCATCAAAGCGAAGAGGAGCAAACAGACTAACAAGATGGAAAGAACAGCCAAAGAAATCCAGCTGCTCAGAATAAAAGATGACAGGAAAGGGGAAGAAGTAGAACTTCTTTCTTTTATTGCAGATGGAACTGGTGGTTTCTTTTCCAGTCTATGCATGTGGAAAAACATGTAGAAAAGAGAAAAGATATCATGAGATGTCGGATATTTCTGGAGTACAGCAGGTGATCTCTAGCAGATCTCTAAACCACACACTGTCTTTCGTTTCAGCTTTATTGCATGGTTGTTTTGCTGTTGTAAATCGTTTTGTAGCCACTAACTGCCTATTGTTATCTTCAAAATACTTCTCTAGTCTCAAATCCCAGTCAAGGAACAGGAAATCAGCTCTATTTTCCTCATCTGGTTGCCCTTGGTTGAGCCAAATTTGAGCTCCAGGGTGCACTGGATGTGCAACTGGTAATTGCCTTGGATCTCACTCAGCCATCTCCCCTCTGGGCTGTATGAACTCTCAGAGGAGCCATTTGAGCTGCTGAGTGATGATGGGAGCCAGAGTGTGGAAAAGTGTCAGTTCTGAATGGCAGGGAGCTGGTGCCTTGCGAAGAGTTTCAGGACAAATGTTACTAGAAGTTCAGTGACCTGAAAAAATGGAAAATATAGCTTATACATTACAGCAGAAAGGAGCTATTGCAGGGCTGCTGCCAAGGGGAACCTCAAGGAGGACACCAGAAGGAGCCAGATGTGTGCTCACACAGAGCTCAGCCTGCTGCCTGACTCCATCAGAAAAGGGAAATATCCAAACCGTTCCTGAAGGTGCATGTCCAGTCCCTCAGACAGACATAGACATGGTTTTTTGCTTTGGAGATCACAGAATCACAGAACACTTTGGGTTTAAAGGGACCTTGAAGATGAACCAGTTCCAAACCCTGCCATGGGCAGGGACACCTTCCACTAGACCAGGGCCCCAGCCAACCTGGCCTTGGACACCCTCAGGGATGGGGAAGGCACAACTTCCCTGGGTCACCTGTTTCAGTGTCTCATCACCCTCACAGTAAAGAATATCTAATTTCCTAATAGCTAATCCTAATATCATAATGGTTTAGATACAAACAGGGTTAAAGAGTAGACTTGTTGTGAGGCACCATGTTCATAAGAAGTATAAAAAAAACCCCGAGCCAAATCACAAAATCCCTATCCTCATTGCATTTAAATGAAAACCAGATTTAACTTACCTCTGAAATGTTCAATGCTACAAAAATCGCCATAATTTAATTGTCCATCCTCTTGCCCCCAGCACACTCTCACAGATTTGCCAATCAAATATGCACGCAATTAAAGCAGCTTCCTCACAAGGTTCACATGAGAAATGAAGTTCTCAGGGAGTGACAGCAAAATTCCACACACAGAATTTTGATATTTTGGAACTGAATCATGTTTTGCATTGCACCGACCACTGACTGCTGGGAACATCTCCCTTTGTGGCTATCCCATAAGACTCACGTTTTGAACAGGTACCACTACAATCGAGAAATACGACCTGAGGACAAACAGCTGGATACAAATTGGCACCATGAACGGCCGGCGGCTGCAGTTTGGAGTGGCAGTGATTGACAACAAGCTCTACATCGTGGGAGGAAGAGACGGGCTCAAAACTTCCAACATCGTGGAATGTTTCAACCCTGTCACCAAAGCCTGGACTATAATGCCTCCCATGTCCACGCACAGACACGGCCTAGGTAAGAAGGGCTCTGTGCAGATACCTCACAGCCCTTACAAAGGAATAGGGGTTGGCACAAACATTGCTGATATAACTTTTTAAAGTGTTTAAATTTGTCAAAGACAGAGCTGCCTGGTGTCATAATTTTGTGACACTGGCACTGGTCTTCCAGAGTTGATTTTGCTCGTAGGAAATTCCAAAAGACAAGCAATAGTGAAAACAAGCAACTCTTCACATGATTTAATGGTCAAGAGATACATTTACAATTCATTAGCACCCTGATTTTAATTACTTTTTAAATTATGACTTAAGGTAAGCCCGTAGGTAAGAAGCGCCTCTGTAATTCAGATCAGGGCATTACCCACACTGAAGAAATCATTGCAGGATGGAAATAAGTACAACTCCAGCAGTTTTAATGTTGTAATTACAAGAAGTTTTACAGAGCTCTGCCATGGCTTAGTATCTATGGGTCTTTACTGCACAATAATCCTTAATATTATTCACAGTGAAGGAATAATATGAAATCTAGAATTTATTTCTAAAACTATAAAACATAAGGCCAAATTTACAGTTGAGGAGACTAATGGAGGGAATATAACAATTTCTGAAGGATTTATATATCACAGTACTTATGGAAAAGCTGGCTACTCTTCAGTGTAAAGAAACAGGTATTGCTTGAGATCATGGGGAAGTTCAAATGACATAGAATATTTCTATTTTTATGAATAATAGAGAAAGACTGATCTAGAATGATTTGGTAAACCTTGTGGCCTATACCACCTTTCCCACTGCTTGGTGGAGAAAGTGTCCTGGAGGGTTCTTACCAGCTAGTCCACAAAATTTATAAAACCAAATAACAGTAGGCAGCAAAGGGAAAGAAGACAAAACAGATTCAATAATTTTCATTGAAGTCTTTACAATTACCAGCTGCAGGGCCATAGTTCTACTCCACAAGTAGGTCACAGCAGTAAATCTGAGTGCCCAAAGTTTGGCTCCTCTCTGTGCATCAGCCTGCTTCGCAAAGCTCCCTTACACTCCCAGGCCCTATTAACTTCAGTGGGGTTCTGTGGAGAGTTGGAGCTTTTGAAAAAATCAGGCCATGTATATTTAGGCCTCAAAGACAGTTTTAGAAGACTTTTAAGCAGCCAGATTCAAGCATTTTGCCTTACCTGACAAAGGGAGCAAACAGCAGGGCAGCAGCAGCTCCCCAAGGGGAGGCACCGAAGCCCTTCTCTCTGGAGAAGCACAATGGCACAGGGCATGTCCACACAGAGCTTCGCACAGACAGCCAAGTCCACTCTCCTGAGCCTCAAGGACAACAGATACAAGCCAGCTCTTAGCCAAAAGTGCTCTCCCCTTAAAGGCATTAAAATGTTATGGTCCTGCAGCTGGGAAGGACAGCCAGCCACCCACCCATTCAGGCTTTGTGCTGGCAGCACTACAGAGCTTCAGCAGGCTCAGAATTAGAACAGGTCATTGGTTTGGGCATAGTTTTCACTGCCTGACTCAAATTTTGCCTTGCTTTAAATGAATAGCATCCTTTCTCATTTAGGGTCTTAAATTTGTTTCAGAACAAGGTCAGCAGAAGTGAAAGAGATAAAAGTCCAAGAGAACATCAGCAAGTAAAGCAGCTTTCCTCTAATCTTTTGGCAAAAGATAATGGTTATTTAGAAAACACTCTATAGGAAGTATTTTATCTTTGTTTATTCTGCCAAATGAAAAGGCAGCTTTTAGATAGCGTAACACCAGCTCCAACTGCTTATCTGCACACTGGGAATTAAAGGATGCAGGGAATACACTATTGGTCAGTGGAACCGTGCGATAACTTGTCCCTAATTCTACCTTCCCAGGAGTAGCAATGCTTGAAGGACCAATGTATGCTGTTGGTGGCCACGATGGATGGAGCTACCTCAACACTGTGGAGCGGTGGGACCCGCAGGCACGGCAGTGGAATTACGTGGCCAGCATGTCGACCCCCAGGAGCACCGTCGGGGTGGCGGCACTGAACAGCAAGTGTGTCAACAGGAAAACCTCTCTTTGCATTTTCTCCTGCTTCCTTCCTTGGAAATACAGGCTCCTAAGTTTTTCTTTTCAATCTTAGAGTAATTAATGACCTCAAGGAAACAAGGAGAAAAAACAATGCACAGAAATAAGAAAGGGAAGCTTTCCCTCTGCCGTGTGGTAAATTGATTTCAAACCGGCAGTCATGTTTTAAACATATTTCAGACTTTTTAAGTTACAGCGCTGTGAAAATGTTATTACATGCATATCAGAGCTTTACCCAGAATGTAACTTAGGGGGATAGAGAATCAGCTACTTTAAAAAACACTCCAAGTTTATGTTTACTCTTTAAAATCAGTATTTCGAAGGAAGCTCTTGAAAGAGTGTACAGAAATGAAGTCATTCCTCTGTTAGAGAAATTCACAGTCAAGAACAATTTTTAAAATATTAAAGGTAGATGGTGTGTTTAATGGAAAGAAGACAAGTTTATTAATTGGATATGGATTAAACATCTCTCTCTAGGTCTTATCCTACTCCCTCTATTGCTTAAATACACTGAAACCATGTGTTAATGTATTTAAACATTCTCCTAAGATGCTAAAGCCACCCAAGTATTTCTTTTACATGGGAACAGACACCTGTGTGAATCTAGTGCGTAACCTGTACTGAACGGTGTTACACCTTGTTGTAAATCCCTAATTGTATTTCAGCACAAGGAAGAACAACTCACAAACCAGTGCCTATCAGAATTCTCTTTTCCTTCTTCAGCAACACAGTCTGGTGCTTAAATACAAAAGCCTTGTGAAAGACCCCTGGCTCAAGCCAGCCTTCCTTCTTATTTACATATGTGGGAGCTCGTAGGGGCTGGCAACACCACAGTTACAGGCAGACAATTGCATTTACCTCAAACCTTTGTCACTGACTTTCCTGATCACTGTAAATTCCAGAGAAAGAGAAGGGTAAAGAGCAGAAACAGGGATGTCAGCAAAGGGATATTTGTAAATGCCGAGCTCCTTCACACACAAGTCAGGGTTCTGCATTCAAACATGGCATGACTGAAGTTTTTAACTCCCAAGTCCAAGAGTGGCCTCTCCAAGTCCCTGCTATACCTCAGAGGAAATGTTCTCAGCAGAAACTCTACCAGAAACTCCTGTTGGTCCCTTCCACAGACACATTCAGGAAACCACTTTGTTGAAAAGGAAATCCAGCCCAGGCCTGACTCTGTTCTCAATCTCTGCTGATACAAGCTGTCTCCAGCCTGGCTTAAGTCACGTCTGTTAGTCTAGTGATGTCATTGGCATACCAGGAGATCAAATGTCCATCCCTCAGTGGTTTAACTGGGCAGAGTGCTTCTCCTTTTCCTGTTGCCTTAAGTTGTGCCATGTTTTTTTCTATTCAACCCCACCAGAAAAGACATTACATTTCTGTGGAACAACACTTTTGGATCGATAAGTGGTCCATTGAAAACATCAGTCAATAATGTTATATTTGGTCTTTTCCTTAGAGAACAGGAAATGCTACCATATTTATAGACACGTTACAGAAAACAAAGAAACTCAACCAATGTCTTTGTATATACAGCCACTTCCTCTCCCTGGGAAAGCTGTGTAAACAAGCAGTATCTAATGGCATGAAAACAAATCAAAGACTCAAGTTTTGTGTGGCTCAGGCAACAAAGTGCACAGACAAACTCAATTTTATCAACTGAACAAACATTAGGAGAGAACTGGGAATTCTGTATCCTTCTGACAGTGGTTGAGCATCTTCTAGCTAAAATACACATCAGAGCAGTCTAAAAGCTTTTTCAGTCACTGGCATAAAACAGACACTTCTGAAGGAAAATTCAGCTGATGTGGTTTAGGTGACTTACTCTGAGCAAGTCCACTGTTCCCCATGCCTCTAAGTGGTTGCAGTTTTCATGGCAGCAAATAATAACCAGGGTTTGAAAGGGAGCAGAAAAACCAGCCCATCTGAATCCACCTGCTGTTACATCCTGTCACAGTCCAGCAGCACCCAAGAGAGCTTGAAAACAGAAAGAAATTAAGGCTTTGAAAGATTCACTGACAAAAAGCCACGATCCCTTTGTGTTTCTTAATGGGGATTTCCACAGTTTATTCTTACATATTGTCCCAAGAGCTGATGTTTAGATCTCCAGTTTTTTCCTAAGTGCCTTTGGCCTGAACAGATAAGATGGTACCTGGATGGTACATCCAGTTCAGCAGATTTTCTTAAACACAAACTTTGGGGAAAACATATTTAATATATTTCTGATATCTATTCATATTGTTAAAGTTCTTTTATACATTAACAGCGCAGGAAAAACGCTTAATGTGACACTGAGATGTCAAATATCCCATAAGCCTGTCCCAAGGAACACTATCTATTTATTTCAAGCATCTTTCAATTCAATTCCTTCTATTGCTCATTTTAAAGAAGCTGACATTCCTTTTTAAGCTTAATTTTCACATGTGACTGCTTGAACATTCACACTGCAAGTAGAGAATATAGATTACTTCATATAGCATGGAAAAGACTTTGTGCAGAGAAAGTTCCAGAGTGTGTGTTGGAGAGCAAGTAATGGGGATAATGACAATTTTAAAGTGGTCTGAATGAAGTTAACCAAATTCCTATTAAAATAAGAGACTAGAGACTAAAGTGGGCCTGCTTGTGTGTTGTTATCCCAGACTGTATGCTGTTGGAGGACGAGATGGGAGCTCCTGCCTGAAATCCATGGAATGCTTTGATCCTCACACTAACAAGTGGAGTCTCTGTGCCCCCATGTCCAAGAGGAGAGGTGGGGTCGGTGTTGCCACCTACAACGGGTTCTTGTACGCCGTGGGAGGTCACGATGCACCTGCTTCCAACCACTGCTCCCGGCTTTCTGACTGCGTGGAAAGGTAAGGAAGGAAGGAAATATAGAATAAAATCTCCTCACAGCTGGAAGGTTACGTGTGCAAAACATATCCTGCTTGTTAGAAATAATATTTTGAGCAAAATAACTGACTTCCAATACTCCTGTGAGAGCAAAAGAATTAAACCTCAGAAGCAAATTCACCTCAACTCCCCCTTCTGCTTGAGCTCACCAAGGGCCAGGTAAAAGCAACTGAAGTAGTAAGATAAATTCAACATGTGACCTTTCTATTTCTCAACAGAAAGTGCCAAAACCAACCTAAACCCAGTTTAGGATACTTGTGCCATGTATCATAGGAATCAAATACTTTTCAGTTGTGTCTTCCTCCAATAATTTGGCTGATACTGACTATACATTTAAAAATATAATAAATACCATATATTGAAACAGGGAGTAACCACTACACATTTTCTGATGAGAAGACTGATGAGAAGTGTTCTTAAGAAAACAGAAATTCCAGGCGTTTCTTTTTAGAAATAGAAGCATTGTGGTTAAAGGATGCTTTGCCACTGTGGTGGCACATGGCACAGTGTAGGGGGACAACAGAACACTTGAGTCCTGGGTGAGAAGGGGACAGGGTGAGTGGGGACAACTCCGGCTCTGCAATGGGATGACCATTGATGCTCCTGTGTCATTTGGGGACAAAAAAAAGGCAAACTGAGAGAGTTTTCAACCCCTGGTGTGAATAACAATGGGTTCTGTTCTCAGTTAGATGGTATAACGCAGGAACTACCCTTCAGTTGATATTGGAAGTTGGCTGAGTAGATCAGAAACAATGGATGTAATATACTGCCATGCTTAGAGCCACTGCAAGAGATACTTACCTTCTTTTACAGTGAAACTTTCTGAAAACATTAGAAAGAGAAAGAAAGAGAAAACAAAAAGCTTTATGGGAGAAGCAAAAAGAATACATTGAAATTAACTTTGCTGACTCAAGTGGTGACCTTGTTACCATTCCTTCAGGCCCCATCTATGTTTGAAATGTATTGAATGCTTAATGTTATCGAAATGGAGAGAGTGTGAGCATAAAGTGAAAACATGTGCTTGAAGACCCCTCTAGTGGCTGAATTAAATACTGAATCACAGAACTAATCTAGTTCCCAAACCGGAACGCAGGAGAAAATAAACCAATACCGGTCACTTCAATTCAAAATGCATTGACAATGTACTTTTCTAAATCCAATCATCAAACATCCTAGGTATGATCCTAAGACGGATGCTTGGACGACAGTGGCCCCTCTGAGCGTCCCTCGGGACGCAGTTGGGATCTGCCCCCTTGGGGACAGGTTGTATGCCGTGGGGGGCTACGACGGGCACACCTACCTGGACACCGTGGAGTCCTACGATGCTCAAAACAACGAGTGGACAGAGGTAAGGGGAAGAACCACTGAGGAAATAATAGGAATTCTTCCTGCAGCAAGGAACAGTTGGGCCCAGATAAAGGACAGAACTGTGTTGCAAAGTGATTGCTGGTTTTGGGAAAAATGACATACTGCAGTTGGGCTTGACTGAAGTGTCATTGTCTGTCCTGGGAAATAACTGGATACAATTTTTCAGACTAAAGGGGGGAGGCAGTGCATGGGTGAGTGGAGCACATCGCACCAATCATTTGGGGCTCTAAGGGCATAAATTTGCCATTGCCAGAGCTGGTGTGTGTTTGCCAGCAATGGTCTCTTCTGGAGGCACTTTCAGATTCGTGACCATCGCTATTAAGACCATGAGGAAATACCTAAAACTGTCAAGATCCCTTTGTAGCCACACAGGCCTTGCTTTTGGAACACAGGACACGAAGGTCTTCTACACATGTGAGAGCAACACCACCACCCTACACCCCTGTAACTCTCAGTGCCTGCTGAATTTTGCCAAAAAGCTCAACCTGTGTTTATTAGAGCCCTCGGTACAACTAATTTTTTAGCATTACATCAGTATAAGTAACCAAACTGTTTTTCTATTAACGTGAAATGGATTTCTTCTAGTCCTATCCATAGGACAGAATACTAAAATGGTTTTCTCCTTTTTTCTTTTCACTTTCAGGAAGTTCCTGTCAACATTGGAAGGGCTGGAGCGTGTGTTGTTGTGGTGAAGTTGCCCTGAGGACTAGAAATACCATGAAACTAAACTGAGTGGAGCTTCTGAAGAATCATTTCCAGAAAGAAGTACAGACTACACACACTTCTGTTAGAGACAACACTTATCTCTGAGCCATCACATTAGTAGAGCACAAAAGTGTCTTCCTGCATTACAAAAATTGGACAATTCTGCATAAATGAATTATTTTATAATGCCTAGACCATAAAACACAGTAATATGTTTAAATGGTTCAGATTTGTCACAAAAGTGTATTTGTTATTTATAAAATGCAGTAGTAAAGTGAGGTGTATAAGATTTCATAAACCTTTTTCCTTTCTATGTTGATGGGAATGCAAATGTTTATAAAAAGAGCTTTTCTATTTTAAGTAAACGAAAATGACGAAGAAACACCTTCAGCAGAGAAGTGCATGGGAGGAAATATTTGCTTATAAATATCACTGGCAACAGGATATTCTCTGCAGAAGCAACCTAATTTCTATATTCAGAAATAAAATCACTAAATTAACTTGAAAATCAAAACAGAGCAGTGGAGAATTGGTTGTTATTTAACATCCAGCATTACTAGTACTGTGACAGAATATCCATTTTTAGCAGTATATTGAATTAAATAATGCAAATTAAGAAATAGTAGGGCTAAGGTACCTTTATATTTTTAAATATGTGCCGAGAGAGAGAAATCTTTTTTGTCAAAACACAAAGCCAATATAAACCTTCTCCCAGTGCACAGATATGTGATATTTTAGTGCTGCTCTGGGTGTCAGGTTATTCCTGGATTTCTCTTTGCCCACTAACCATCTGCCAGCGTGCGCTCGGCTCATTTGACTATTCTTGGGATAATAACCATGCATTAAACTTTAAAACAATCATATAACTACATTCCTTGAATATAACTTACATAATGAAATTTTTATATCATATTGATATGACAATCTTTGACCTCAGCTGAAGATTACCAGCTTTCTCTCGTGTACAGTAGAAATATGGTGAGGAAGAAACCACATCCACTGTGTTACGCTGTTTATGTTTTATCTGCAATTAGGGGAATGCTAAGAATCAAGAGTAAACAGGTAAACAGCACATAATATTCCACATGCATGATATTTTCTTTTGTGTGCCAATTTCTATGGAAGGTTTTGATTTGTTTCACATTAATTTCATTTTTTTGAACATAATTTCAAATGCTGAAAGTGTATTTTAGAAAAAGAATGTATGTAAGATACTCTATGCTGTAAAGCACAATATTTGGTCAGCACCCACTTTAGTGTTTGTTCTGCTGTTGTTTTGTCAGTACCAGAACATTCGGGACAGAGATGAAAACTCTTTGAATGTGTAGAGTAACTTTCCTGATAGAATACTGTGTTTTCAGAATTCAGCAATATGCTATTTTAAAAAATTTATAGTATTAAGCCTATTGAATGCCTCTAAAGAGAAAATGTCATAAGCATATTTATAAAAAGAACATTTTTAACTTTAAAATTCAATTATGTTTATATATAGCATGCTACATTCAAATAAAATTTACTTTCTCTGCTAAGAAACTTCAGACTACATTTTAACAACTTTATGGGGTTTATTTTACATCCTTTCAGAACTAGAAAACACAGAGGGATCAGTCTCATTTTTTTAACTCTAAAAGATGAAAAGGTCCACAGAAAACCCTACCAAGCCAACCAATAAGAGCCAAGCAAAGGGGGAACAAATCCTGAACAGCTCGTGGGTTCCAGAATTCCTGCCAGAGGAGGAAGATATTTTAATTTCCAGAATTCCCACTGGAAGAACTTTGGGAATGTGGGGTGGATGTTACATTTCTCTCTGTCCCCATCCTACAGGGGACCTGTCTCACCACCTGCCAAGAGCACCTTTTTGCAGCAACACTAACTTTTAACACTATCAATAAAAACTCTAACACTTTTCCCTATTCATTTCCATCCTGCTTTGGTCATGCAACAGCATTTATTTCCCATAAATAAGGATTTGTTTGGATACAGAGACATGCTCTAAATCCTGCTTTTCTCCTGTTTTCCTCTATCACACATCCCTGCTGCCAGTAACCAGCACAACCTCCTCTTATTTGGAAAGCTCTGATATCAAATGCCTGTTTTTAAAACTCTAAAACACAAATTATACAACGTGCAACCAATGTCAAGGTATGTGCAAGAGGCACATGAGAACAGACCCTGAGAGGCCAGCTGGGAATCAGATTGTGCACAGGCTGTTTGGAACTGTTGATATTAAACTTCATTTCAACTTGTGAAGACTAAGAGGAATATTTCACACTCAAAACATGGATTAATTTCAAAAGTTATCTATTTAAGGATGAAATTATGGCAAGAACTATCATTAGGTTAAAATATTAACTGCTAGAAAACGTAAGAATAAAATTTAAGCAGATAACATAAACAATAACATGGCACAACAGAATTTTCTAGAGAAAACAGTTCCTTGGTATTTTAAGTATTAAAGTGTGTTTTAGGTTGTTTTTTTTTCCCCCCATATTATTTGTACAGCAGGGAAAAATCATGTGAAAGGAAATCAGCAATCCACAAGAGGAAACTGGACACCTAACAGGAAGGTGGAAGACAAGCAAAGTGGAGAGAATTTGAAGATGTTTACGCATTACGAGGTGAGAGGAAGTGCTGGAGATATTCTCCGATGGGTGTCCTGCCTTCACATTTCCTGTTTCCCCAAACGTGAGGAGGTGCAGGAGCTGGGCAGCACCTTTGCTCGGGGTCCCTGACAGCTGCAAGCACATCTGGCTGCTTTGCCAGGGTGGGAGCGAGCCATTCCCACAGGGAGCCACCCCCCCTCATCCCGACCTTGTGCAGCTCGGGGTTTCCTACCACAACTTGCTGGAATAATGTCATTTATTGGGGCTGTTTCTCCTTTGCCCAAATTATTGTGGTTTCCTGTTTTCTAAGCCCTGACCCTTAAACCAGCTTTTCCCTCTTTGGTCTGGGCGATCCCTACGTGAGCTGCACCAGCAATGACACTTCATGCTGGGGAGCAGGGACACCACTCACCCGTGGAATCAGGTCTGGGAAAGCATAAAGGTGCAGCTTAAGCACTACAATGTCTTTATCTACCACTAAGAGATATTTAGGGCAAGAGCATAAGAACCAGCTAGCCCACAGAAATCCCTTTATCAGCGATACACTCAGCAATGTAACTGCAGTAGTGGAGCATTCCTTATCCTAACACAGCTACAAGGCAGGAAAGCAGTACTAGAACTATTTACAGATGTCACAAAAAAATAAATAATTTCCCTGACGCCACGACATTTTCTCTTTTCTTCTGGCAATGCACCTTTCTTTTGAACTTTACAATTTTGTATGAATATTTTTTTCCAGGTTTTACATGTATGTGGCTGCCTAAGATAATTTCTTTGTATGTTTTCTTTCTTTTTTTCTCTCTAAGCCCTTCCATTTATGTGCATTTATAAAATGACCACATCATTTCCAACCTTAAAAACATCCTAAGTATCTTTCTATTCAAGATAGATTATTACAAAAATGTTGCAATATCCCTGCAAGGCATTGCTTAATAATATATAGCCCAGAAAACATTTTGTAACATTAAAATCAAGGCAGAAAATAGCAAGAAAAATAAGATGGTAAAAAGAGAGTATAATGTTTAATTTCTTGCATAAACCAGTTTTGCTAAACCACAGTCTCAACTGGTCAGTGCTGGATGTCTTGAATTGCACAGACCAAGGGCTGAATGGCCCATGTTCAATATTATTGGAGTTTGGGCAGCATTTCTTTAATCTGTTCTTTAATGTGTAACATGAGATTATTTTATTGAGAGGGTCACACATCTTCTACATGGGATTCCTTATTGTGAATTCCCTCACAGTTAATTGATGTTTGCCCATGAATTTTGCAGTCAGGGCAGACGTGAACCTCTTAAACACAGACCAACCCCTAATAATCTGAGTTCTCTTCCTCAGCAAATTGGATACAAGTTTTCTCATCACCCAGAGCTTGAACAGCCAGGAATTGAGCACTGAGGTTTGCTCATATGGACTCATGAGATCAGGCTGAGCAGATTCAGGGTCTGCTCAGAAGATGGTGCTGTGTGACAATTTATAGACAATCCTGCCTCTTGCTAAGGGAACCGGTCTACCTTGGAGTAATATTTATCCTTGAAATATAAATCAACTCTTTATTACTCTCAAGAGCCTGCTGCCTTTGTTAGTGAAACTGCCTTAGGTAAATTTTCACCAGATACACAAACACAGACACTGCCGACCTTTCAGGACAATTTTGGGATCAGTTACTCAGTTACAGCAAAGCCCCTTGTGCACATATTCCCAGAGCCACAGCTGCGATCGCTGCCCCTGTGCCTGTCCTGGTGGTTGGCAAATTGAACCCAAAAGTTGCTTGTTTTTAAATTTTGCTGAGTGCAAACCAATAACCCATTTCTTTGGCTGCAAAAGGCTCAGGGTGAAAAGCCACACACAGGGGCAGATGGATGAGGAGAAGCCTGGTTTTTCCACCCGGCTCATTAGCCCCCTCAATGAGCCACAACACCCTCCCCTGACCACCCAAATCTATTAAAGCTGCAATCCCTGATGTGGGGTATAACCTCTAAACTTTAGAAAAGGAACAAGACACACCCGTAGGTGTTAAGACTATAAATATAAAATATTTGTTCTTCTCTTTCCCCATTGGGATAGCCCTGAAAAGGAGCCGAAGGTGAATACAGTGTGCTTTGCATGAAAGACAAGGAAACTTCATAGGTTCCTAACAGTTCTTTCTATAGAGTAAAAAGCAGGGCATCAGCTTTCCTCTGCAGCAGGGACTGCTCCCAAATATTGGATACAACTCTTCCAGGATTCAACAGTCCCATCTCACCTCTCTGTAAAACACTGAGATGCAACTTGCTTTCATATATATTTCTCCCTGTCCCCTCCAGTGGATGCACAATTCAATGATACTGCTTCCAGAATTCAGAAAGAGGTTCTGAAGCACCACATTAAAAGTTACATTTTAAGAATTGTTTTTCACAGAAAATAGAGACCAGTACAATCAGCTTTATACAGTTTAGATGACAGCTCTAAATAAATATGATCATTTAAAAAATGCTGAAGAAAGTGAAGTATTACACCACTTGAAACCAACCCTTTCCTCTGCCATACCTTAATCAAAGGGATAAATAGTCCTGACTGATTTCCACCAACCCAAGGTAAGTCTGAGCTCAGAGACCTTTGCCTATGCTCTATCTAGAGAAGGTAAAACACCACAAATGTATTAATAATCTGTTATGAACCATCAGTATCATATGGCAAAATTTGCTGTTGCTTTTCCAGGACACCTATCCCTCATCAAACATTGCCTCAATAATTGCAACAAAAGAAACCCCCAAAGCAAACCTCTTCATTTCTGAGGTGCAAGCAATAGAGATGGAAAGAGAGCTGAAAATCCAAAGGGATTCATTGCCTCAGCTTCCCAAAGTGCTCAGTCTCCCAGTGGTCCCTTTGGAAAGCTTGAGGGCCTATTTGGATGCAGCTGTTTATATAACCAGTCTCAGTGGCTGCCCTTCCTTCCCTCCCTCCCATCACCAAACAGGAGCTTGCTTCCAAAATCTGGAAGCATCCTCTCCGTGGGGGCTATTCTGTGCATTCCCCACTCCTTTATTCTCAAAGAATAAATAAGAAAACACCTTAAAACCAGATATCCTGCCTGAAAATTCCCCAAACCTCTCCGTGGTAATTGCCTGGCTTTCCTATTTTACATGTCCCTCCTCCAGCTTTAGCTCGATGGTTATGTGACAGTGCTCACATGTGACATCATGCACGAGACAATAATGCCACTTGTCACGAGATCAGTTCAAGCAGGAGCAGTTTCAATTTCAAGCATTCAAATGTAAGTTAATCTTTCTTAAAATAAAGAAAAAATCAGCACTTCCAGATGAAAGAAAAAAAAAAAAGCCTGTGTACAGCTACTGAACAACTGATGATAATTGAAAACCCACGTTCTGCCCAAGGCATTTCTGATAAGAATTGATTATCAAAGACCTCATTAGTTTCTTTCACTCTACACTGTTTGTATTGAACAATAGTAAATAAAAAGTCTGGTGATGATTGTGTCTTTACACCCTCAAGTATTACATGATGCTCAGAAAAACATGTGCTGGTCTGAATCAGTTGGGAAAAACAGTGTGCCATATAAAGAAAAATTCACTTTAATCACACTCAGTAATCAGATTCTTTTGTGACAAAAGGCGCCTGCAGCTGCTGGATGGAATCAAACATGCTGCAAAAATAAAGAAAATTCACTATGGCACGTTTTTCCCAAGCAGTATTGTACACACTCCACTAACAGTGCTCTGGAACACCGAGAAAGATCGGAGAGCAGAGGTGAGGGGCCAAAAAAGACACCGCAGAGTAGGTAAAAAACCCCTCAAAATGTAAATCAGAGTGGCTGAGAAATCTGTCAAACTTCCTTTCATCTTTTAAATATAATAAAATACGATATAAAAGTCTCATTTGATGATTTACTGCAAGAGGTAAAGATGATCATGAAGCAAAGCAGAAGGAATGAAGCCCTAAGTGTATACAGGAGTATTGGTTACAGATTTCTGTCCTGTTTTCTTCCTGCCAACTAAATAGTTTTGTCAGATGAGAAAGAAACCGTGGTTTTTGGAATGTGTTTCACTCTATATTTGTTTCTTAGAGATGAAAATTGTAGCTATATTCATATTTCAATTATCTAACATGCAGACAGCAATGGAGTTAAAGTTCACAGTGATTAAATACCAAGAGGTTTATTTCATTTAGCAACAGTGGATTAAAGGGCCTTGAAACCCAACAAAGCCTAAAATGTGCTATAATTTTCTTAAATTTTAAACCTCAGCCTCTGAACTTCACATAGACTTTATCTGTCTGTTGTCTCCTTGTGTTTGCTCTCTTTTGTTCACAGTCGAGCCTGCAACTTGAATCTGCTGCATTTCCTCTCAGTACAGACACACTTTATTTTTCGTCTCCCACAGGTGATAGCTCAAAGTCACCCAGTCTGGCCAATATATCTGTAACAGCACTCCAAGATATTTTTACAGAGCAAATCAATTTTTATATATGGTATTGAATTACAGTATCACTAATTTAATTTTGACCTGAAAAAATCACCACAAAGAGCAGACTGTTTGGCTGAGAGCACAAAGCAAGAGAGAGGAAAAACTGCATTTCAACACAGGAGAAATCCAGGTTTGGATTAGATAGAAAATTCCAAAGAGGTCTGAAGCAGCATTTTAAATTAAAGAAAGATACACCACATCCCTAACTACATATCCATTACTTTTATGGGTTTTTTGAAGTTTAAAAGCTTGTTATGTGTCTCAATAGGAACAGATTTAACTGAAAATTATATTACTGGAAAAAAAATAGATGCACACAGCTCTTACAGAAGGGAAGTGCTGTCTGTCCGTGATAATTTTCCAGTGGAATCCTGTTTCTTTGGGGGATGGAAGACATGACCATTAACTCCAAATGCTAAACACTAATATCAAAACACAATATGCTAAATATGATACTGAAATGCATAACATTTTCCAGAAAAAGTGATTCTTTCTACTGCATATTAACTTATTTGGACTGACAGCAGTTGGATAATAATGATATAACTGATTAAATTCAATCTGTCATCAAGTCTTTGCCACAGTTACTAAATGAAATTAATTTTCAGTTACCTGCTAATAGAATATGACAGAAGCATGGTATTAACTTATTTATTTTAATATATGTTCAGGGCTGAAATGGCCACTGGAGTTCAGCAGCCTTTTGTTTTGTAAACAGAAAACAATAAATATTAGTGCCCCAAGACTTAGGAACTTTAAAAAACTCCAACTTTAGGGAAATTGCTTAGTTGTCTTCTCCATCACCACCACACTCTACCATTGCCCAGTACAAGCATGAACTTTTTATGGTCTTAAACAGAAGAAAGGGACAAAAGGAGATATTTTCGTGACCTCTAAGTAAGGAGGGGAATGAACACACTGAATCAAAGGGGAAATGAGCCATGGGGTGTTCTGGCCTATTTACCAACACTCGAGGTGAGGGCTCTGCACCATTCACCTCCAGCACTGTAAGATACACAAAGCCACCAAGGAAGGCTAAAAACTCTCTTCTAAATGGCTGCCTGCTTTAAACTGTTAAATGTACATGCAATTTTTGAAACTCAAACCAATAAATTGTTGCCAGCACAACCCTGTGGCTTAGACACCCTTACAAAAAATTCTTCCATCCAATGACTTTATAAATCAACATCCCAGTCATGTGGGAAAAGCAAATAAATCAATGGCCCTGTTCTAAAATGCTTCTGCAAGGTAAAATTTGGAAAGGTCAGAAAGTGCTGAGATGATCTTTAGAGGCACAGTGGGGATTTTCTTAGCACTGGTGGTCATTCAGTTCCCAGCAGCTGAAGATCTGCTGAGTTCTTACCATGGGTAGGACCAGCAGAGCACTGCTCAGCAAGAGTTAAGTGTGTTTGAACATAAAAAGCTGCTTGTCTTTTTAAATTCTGTGAATGATTTGGACAGTCTATAATCCATATCCTTTAATTACTGATGGTGCAGGGCAGGCTGGAGAGCTGGATGTGGATGATCGGTCCTTAGAGGCTCTTGGGAAATATTGGGAAAGTTCAAGAAAGGGCACGTTGGTCTTTACACTTGTTTTACTGTGTCTGCAGCGCCAGCAGGCCCGTGATAAAGGTGCTTGGGGAGCACATTTAGGGCTGCTGCAATCTAATGGCACCACTGGGAACGCAGCAGAAAAGGAGCCAAACCTGCACTCTTGTGAAAGACACAAAGGCACATCAGGCAAAGCTGGCCCAAGGCTCAAAAGTAAAAGCAAATTGCTCTAGTCTCACTCTTACAGAGTCTGTATTTCAGAAAAGCAGCTGCAGTTTGAAGAACTACAAGATATTAAAATAAAATTCTGTTTTAAAGAATTTTCAGGCTCCACTGAATGTTTCTTTGGTCTTGGTCAGCTCTAAAAACATTACATCCCACAAGGAAAGGAAATCTCACAGTTCAGTGATGTCATGTCATGATGTCATGCTGTGATGATGCAGATTTTAATACAAACACCAGAAAGCATCAATTAGCTGCAATATTAGAGGAAAATCAGAAGGACCTGACCCCTGTTGCACCAACCTCCTAAGTGGCCACACACAACTGGACACAAAGAATGGAGCAACTCAATATCTGAGTTAACGCTCCCCATCCTCTGTGCTGGGAATACTCCTTTGGTACACAATGACAATATCACAACAGCTTTAAATAAACCTACTCTTTAGTACATGGAATTCTGTTAGATTTTCAAGTTTGTCTTCATAAGGACAAACATTTTTCTGCAGTCCCATAAAAGTATTAGCACTTGTAGCCTTGAAGGGAGGTTACTGGAGCATTACATGTGTGATTTGTATCACCTCTGTCTCTTTCTGCCTATTACACAAAAAAATAATTGCAGCTTAATGGACTTCCTCTGAATAGTGTAATTTATATAGTGCACAACTTTTACTGTAGACTGAGGTTCCCTTTTAAAAAAGATAAATTAAACATTTTAAAGAGTAAAGATTGTAAGCAAATGGCGACATAATTCAAAACTGGAGGAAAGTTATGCTATTGTTGGAAACCGAAGAGTACTAATTTGCATTTCTGTAATCATTAATAGGGGTTATGAGGTGTCAATTATGTTCCACGTGTGACCTTTTTGGATTCTAGGTAAGGTACCTCAATTAATTGTCTGTGGCACCATAAAGCACCTTTTCCACTGCACCATGACTATGAAAGCAATAAAACTCTGCGTGTGAACTGCACACGTGGCCTCAGTGCTCGGAGCAGCTCAGGGGTGCCCGTGCAGCCCTTCCAGAGGCAGAAATGACAGTGCTCTCACACTCTCAGTGCTCAGCCAATGCTTTTGTAAAGTCACAGGCATTGCCAGGCTTTCAGATCTCGCTTTGAGTCCTCTGTTGGACTGCACACTGAGAATTCTGCTTTCTGAAACTCACTCAGCTGCTTTAAATCTCAGTGTAGGAATTGCTATTAAAGGCAAACCCATGATTCGGTTACGCTGTTCCTTTCCTAGGAATATAAATGAATCAAAACCCTTGATATTGACAGGCGTCATGAACACACATTGAAGAACAAAATTGGCACCGTGCAATATTTTCTACCCAAGAGCCTTATGCTGTAAATATGATTTCCAAATGTAATATGTGAATTAAAATCTGTCATCGATTCATTCAGTATTTTGGAAGCATTCTTAGGAACAAGTTTTCATATGATTTTTAAATTTTTAATAAAAAACCCCAACAACAATAAATTAAAATTCTTGAAGAAGGAAAACTAATATGATTTTCAGCTTTCAAATTAATGCACTTGCAAAATCATAAAGAGTAGAAAAAAACCAGGGGGTGGAAAGAATCTAGGAAAGTTTTGAGTGGTAAAATAACTGGATGGATAAGATGTAAGAAACTTCCACAGCAGATCTGTGTCTGTAGAAGGTATTTGGTTACTAAAGGAATGATCCAGAGAAAAGACCCAAAGTCAGTTTTGCCCTCCAGATATTCAAAGTGCTTTGTAGTGCTTTAAGTTCTATTTATATTCTATTTATATTCACATGCTCTGGTCATCAAACAGTAAGGTGGTTTAGGAATCTTTGATTTCTCTCCAGTATTTTTAAGAAGCCTAAATCACAACTGCATTACCATTTTAAAAAGGAGGACATGGTGAAAAATGCATAACTGTAAAAAAACCCTTTACCCTCCCCTCCCTCCCTCTGCTGCCCAACAATGTACTACAGAAATGGAAATCTAATCAAAAAACAGAAAGTAAACTAAATCCAACGGGATATTTCACCTTTCTCAGCTTTCTAAATCTTCAAATAAATGTCATGTGTAAATATATTTTCCAACCTGACAAAGCCGAGGTGTGAAAAATCCTCTTGGGCTTCATGCAAATGTTTTTTGCTGCTAACAAAGACTCTGTGAATCAGTGGTGGGATATCTATTGAAGTTTATATTTATCACCAAGATTGCTTTTCAAAGCCCACCTGTCAGAAGCAGTTTTATTTTGTTTTCATTAATTATTGATCCCACATGCCCCTCCACAAAGACAGACATGGCAGAGGATTTTTCTCAAGTTCAGAATAACAAGGCTGCTCAAGAATTTCATAAAGTATATAGTGATACACAGAAAAGGTTGCCATTACTGGAACTTTTAAAAGAGGAAAAATATACTGAGTTGAAATACAAATATCAACCTTTCAGAAAAGCTTCAAGCAGTTCTGTGAGAAGAAGAACACAATGCAGGTGATTAATACGCATCCACATTAAGACCTTTCTTATTTTTTTTTTTTGTCCTCACATTTTGACCCTATGAAATAAAAAGTTAAAAATGGAGATGATTTCAGTATTAAAACACTCCAAATGTCTGGTCTTAGAAGCAATGAGATGTATTCAGCTGCTTTGTAAAAGGCTGCCTTTGAGTCCTCAGCCCGTGCAGTTTGTGAGAAAAACACAATATCCTCATTATATATGAATATATTCTCATATACATTGAATTTTGTGGCTCTGCAGAAATGTAGACATATGAAAGTCAGACTTTTGGCTTTCCATCCCACATAGTAATATTCCGTCAGCTATACTATATATAGGGAATTATATTCAGGAATACACCTCAGGCACTCTCAGAACTAGTAGGTGGTTACCACACCAGTAGGAGTGTCTGAAGACTGTACCTATTACAGGAAGATTTAGCAGACACACAAAAAACACTTAATGGACTTAAAAACTGCCTGACATTTCCAGATAAGATACATTTTTTTTCCTTGCTGGTTCTCTGTTATAGCACAAAGTGAGTCATGCTGGGTACGAACTCTGTCTCCCTGGCAAAATCTTTCCCTATGTAACAAATAAAATTAAGGCTATTTATTGAGTTTCTTTATGAAGCAGAAGCTTTCCATATGTGTCCTGTAATAAATAATATGGGTGAAAATACATGATATTTCACGTATTGAGGCAATAACCTATTGGTTAGTGGGTCTAGTACTGCCCAAGCTGCTCACTTTGAGCAGCTCCCACAACTTACAAACTAACTTTTCCTCCAAACCACTGCATGTTACGTTGGAAAGTGTCCATTTTTGAAAGGAAATCGGTGCAGGAACAGTAAATGATGTGTAAAATTGAGTAAAAGATCTTCACTTTTTCTCCATATTTATTGTTGCCAACTATTCTCAGAATTGCCAGGGGTTGACAGAGGATTCAGTAGAAGTTTCCATCCATCTGTAGCTTATTTTCATTAAACACTGTAATTTTATGCTAATGGAATATATGTTCTGTTCTGACATGCATTATACTATATGTCTTAGAAATAATAAAATAGTTTCTGATCACCAAAGTTTGAGAGAGATTAATTCATTCCACTTACCTTTTTCAGATTATGCCCTATGATTCCTTCATAATCATTTCTGAAGCTTTTCTTTTGGGGAATGGTGATTCAGTTTGTAGGAAAACCATCACTCTGGAACTCCTGGTGATTAAATGGAGAAGTTCAGATTAATAATGAAGATTAAACCTTTAATTACTTCTAAACCCAACAGTCCTGAAAGGTTTTTTAGAGTGAAAGTACTTACAAATAAATCATGGTTTGGTGAACTGACACTTCACAGAAACATATAAAGACATAAAGATTTACAAATGTACTTAGAAGAAAAATAATGTGTTGTGTAACACAATTTGCCTTTTTAATTTTCCATGAGTTATTCTAAACCTATAACAACTTTTCATTTCTAAAAACAGTGCACCTGAAGATGATGTAATAATAATTCAGGATATCTATTTTTTCCAGAATATGGGAATCTCTAGATCATTTTCTAGGGATGGGGATAATCCTATTTGACCAATTGCTCCCCAACTCTGTCACAGATAGTTTTGTGAATTTAACATAAAAAAAAAATTATGAATTTGTTTCTCTTGCACAGATGAGATAATTATCAAGCAACTCTTAATATATATTAAAAAAACCCAGAAGTTTTTTAACCAAAGTTTTTTAACATGGTAATCAAAGACCTCCCTGAAGGCAGGGGAAGGACATGACTCCTTCCTGAAATGGAAACCTGCAGGAAAGAGGGAGGAAGATTTTGGAGTCAGAGAGACCAGTGTGTTCCAGGTCAGGCCAGCAATAAGGATGCATCATTACTTTGGCTCCATACACCTCTCTCTGCTTTTCTGTTCAAGAAATTGGCTTTGAACACCGGAAATCTGTGAGGAGATTTAAGTTTAACCTGCAGAAAGGTGAGTGCAAATAAATCAAGATGTGAAAGCAGCCTCAGAGAGCTTCTTGGTCCAGTCTGTTAATGTATTTTATCTGCTCTCATGTTGTTTCACTACTTCAAGCCCCCATTTTAAATAGACATATCCCTTCAACCTTAAAACCTTGTCAGGTGATAGACATGAGCATGAACTCAGTTCTTACCAAGGGGTTCTCATCAAAGCCTGGCTCTAGGTCTGCCTAACAGATATCTAGACTTGCATTTTGCAAACCCACGTCCTGGTTAAACAAACCAGTCCCGCAGCAGGTTTGCAAAGGCCGTTTGGCAAATGTGTCTCCAAGGGCTCCTGAGAGGAATGAGCCTCTCCAGCAAACACCCTGCCACCCTTTGTCACCTTTCAGTGCCTGGGGAGCACACCTGGACCCTGGGGGTCCCAACATGTGACAGCAACTGCACGAAGCTCATCAATCTGGGAGCCTTGGAGGATATTCCGAGCATTTGGGGCTTTCCTTCTGTCTGCAGTTTCCCCAGGAGCAAAAATGCAGCATGAAAGACAACGCAAAATCTTCATGGAATGTTTCTTTATAGCACACTTTTGATCACATTCTTTATGTATTTAGAAATTCATTAGAAGCATTTCAGGGTTGTTTGCCTTACTTGCTTGGTAAAAATCACTTCATTACTGTGGCAGCCAATGAAAGAAAACAGAAAAAGCCTGCTGGGGAAAAAAAGGATTTGCTGCTTTTATCTTTAAGAATCATTCTGAATTTTAAACACTCTCAGGACAAGATATCAGTAAGATCAGGTTCTGACCTGTAGAATTTTTAAGTTGCAACCTGTATTATGATCTGGGAAGGGAAAAGGAAATGGAAAAGGAGAGGATTTGTTTTTTGTGAGCAGTTAAACCCACTGTCTGTGTTGCTGCCCAGCCGTGCAAGAAGTGACAGGCCGGGGAATTTCTGCTTCACTGACTCTCCCAGGAATAAGCAGAAAATCAGCTGATGCTCCTGAGGAAGATGTAAATAATGGCTCCTTTAGGTCCATATCATTTAACTGCAGGGCGCCCTGCCTGCCTTCCCTGAGGGCTGAAGATCAATTAGTGAAGTTTTAGGAGAGCCTGGTGTATTTAGCCAAGGCTGCCTTGGGATTAGGGCCGAGGTGACAGCAAGGGAAGGTACTGTGTAAACAAAGGCAGTGGCCGGACAGGGGCAGCCCTTCAGGCAAGGCAAAGGCAATGGTTGAGAGTATCCATCAGCTTTGAACCCTCTCATTGCTTCTGACTGCAAATCCCACTCACCTCTGCTGCCATTCCAAACGATCCAACTAATCATTTGATGAAAGACCTCATTCTTCAGATTTGATCACTTTAAACAAGAGGGCTTTGCAGCCTGATTCTACTTAATGGACTGCATACTTAAAGCTTTAATTGTGTGAATACTACTAATTTCATTCCAAAATTACTAGTGAGCAATTATCATCTTATTGACTGTCGCTTATATGCAAATCATTCACACATCTAAATCAACTTTACAACGCAGTTTCCTGTTAAGGGTCATTAATGCCATTTTCACGCACTCTGTGATCTCTCTCCTTTTATTGGAGCCATAATGAATGCTTAAATTCATAATAATGAAGCAATATTCTTTTTTTTTTTTTCCGGTATATCTTGATGACTTTTTCAGAAAAATATCCTTGGATTTATGTTGGAATACGGCTATACAGCAAGTGGAAAGAAGACAGAAGAAGGACATTGATGCGACCCGGACAAGGAGAAGAGATGAAGGAATAAGGACTATTTTTGACAGCAGAACCAACCTCTAGCGTTTCCAGTTGTTACGGGCTCCCCAGTTATCAATTTTGTTATTGCTAGATCAGAGTGACGGGAATGGTGTCGATTATACAAAATGGAGCCTTTCTCCCTCACGGGCACGTTGTTCCCTGATTGGCTGATAACTTGTGCAGCATTGCCTTCTATGGTTATCCCCGCCTTTGCATGCCTTATATGATTATATCACCCCAGGTTCTCCTTATATGGCCAAGGACTTGCGTGCTCCTCCATTCCTCTTTCTCCTGGCGTGGTCCGTGCTCTCCTTCCCTTAACCCACTGATTAAAACCCCCCACGGCTTTCTATGCTCGCTACTGCGTTTTCTTAGGAAGAAAGTTTAAAAATAAAGACGTGATTTTCAAGTCACGGATCGGGACTTTTTTCCCCGAACGCGCTAAGCGGGGCTGGCGGCTTTGTGCCTGTGAAAATGTCCTATCATGATGCACAGCGGTAGAGCAATGAAGTGTTGGACAGAACCACTCAGAGCACCCTCCCTTCCCATTATCCTGCTTTCTGGTCTTCCAAGCACGACGTACCCATCGAGCTCCTTGACCCAGTTCCACAAAGGCTGCCCTAAAGAGCACCTGTCAGAGTGATGCACGTACGGCCCACCGCAGTGACAAATAGGAGGCAATAGCAGTCATCACAAGGAATAACAGTTCAGCCACAAATCTGCCCCAGCATCACACTGCTCTGATTTCCCACTGAAGAATCTCACAATTGCCACTGGAGAGGACATTACGGTGCTAAATCTTCATGATTCACCCCAGGACACCAGCGAGGTGTGTGACTGCAGGAATGCCCTCCAGCTCCTTAAAGATCTGACACCAGATTATTTTCACTCTCAGGTGAAGCCTGCAAAAAAGCAGCACAGAGGAGATATCCCCCCTCCTCTTTTATCAGATCAACTTCTAGAGTCGAATTCCCAGCCTGACATCCTAAGGGTGCTCGCCACTGCGGTGCTCAGTATGTTCTGTCTGTTAAAAAATAGAGCTTAATTAAAAGCATATATGCTTCCAAATTGTAATTAGTCATATGTGAAATCTCCAGAGAAGTAATGTTTGGCTTAGATTTTATGCTTATCTACAGTTTCTAGGCTGGAGGGACAAAACAGATTTTCCTACTTGACATTTAGTTTTGGCATTAGTAAAGCTAAGCAAGGAAAAAGGATAGCCAGGCAATTAATTGGCTGTGTCCATTACCACGGAGCCCTGAAGTTATCACTATAGAAACTGTTATGGGAGGCTGCCACAGTGCTGAGAGGCTCGTGGGCTGCTGTCACTCCTGAAATTGCTGGGGCACAGGCCAAGGGACGGGGCTGAAAGAGGTGGAGGAGCCGCTCAGGCGTGGTGGTGAATGGACTCTCGCACACTCGTTTGTGGTTAGAGCTGCACGGAGATTAAAGTCTGTAATAAAGGCCTCCATTTCCTTTAATGAGTTACTGACTCGCGTTCAAGAGGGTCTTCTGAAGTCAGAGCGGTTCTGTCTGTGGTGGCAATTTAACCCGCTCTTGAACTCCAGTGAGTGCTGAAAGCTGCTCACAGCCTCCCATGGGAAAGGGACGTGCTGTTTCAAACCCAAGCCTAGTGTTCAAACTCTTCAGGAAAATCAGAGTCCACAGGACAAGTGTCCAGGCTGTGCACAGACACAGCACCCAGGACTCGTGCTGGCCAAAAACATCCTCTGAGCGCGCTGAATCCACGGAAAAGCAGTAGAGGAGGGCAAGTTTTACAGAGACATTTGTGCCATGACTCGAACCTCATTCTGGCTAATGTTTCCAAGTGACAACCTGCTTTCTGATTTTCCAGAAGGCTGATTACTGGGTTCATTCTGCTTCTCCTTCTGGAAAGGAAGAGCTGTCTCTGGAAGGGGGAGGAAAAGGAAGGGCAGGAGCTGTCAGAGCTGGGGAAGGCTCCCTAGGCACCCAGTGAAAAGGATGAAGTGACATTGCCTCACAGGCACTCCTCTTTGCTTGGGGAGTGTGTGAATGTGTGTGTGTAAGCTCCAGGGTTTACAAGAAATACATCCATACATCACCAGAATTACCTAATTCCCTCCCCACTCGTGCAGAACTCGGTACTGTATCATCCAATTTCTCACATGCAGTGAGTGAAAATGCCTGCCAAACCCACAAATTCATAGGAATGGATTGTAAGTTCTGCAGAAATTTATCTAAAGGCTTGACATTCTAGGATATCTGTTTCTGCATTTCTCCGGTTCAGTTTATTGGAGAAGCAGAAGGTAAGGGTAAAAGAGATTGTTAACACCAGAACCCTGTTCTTCAGGTGTGGCAGTCAGGCCAAGGAATAATAATCCTATGAACTATCAACCTGCAATACACACTTGAGACACTAATTAAAACTTTTAACATTTCCACCAAAGTTTCTAGCAACAGGTGAGAACCACCAGCTCCCAAAATGGAAATATGAGTGGCTGAAGTTTCCAAAAGCATCTGCCTGATGGAGGAACAATTTTTGCCACTCTATCCAATTTCTGCTTTTGTGCCAAAGAAGAATGACACTTTAAAAGTCTCTTCCCAAAGCTGAGGCCCAGAGCTTTTCAGTGTGGAACCGAATGGCAGGAGCAGGAGAGCGAAGTGAACACTTTCGCTTGGTGACCAGTAGATGGTGGCAGAAGATAAAGTACTACAATAAACGCTGAAAACGTGGCAACGCTGACAAAATGACAGGTTTTGTTTCTGCTAAGACTTCAGATCTTTTATCTAGTACCAAGATTCTTTCTGCTTTGTTCTTCTTATCCCAATTGCTGTCTTTGTTTCACTTTTGTAAAGCTGAAGGGAAAGGTGTATTTTATGGTGTTCGCTCAAATATTAATTTTCACGTTCTTCGCTATAATATTTTATGTTGCAATTCTACTGAATCAAAAAGCCTGCACTTTTCACAACTCCTGATTATTCAGTTTGTTATTTATTTAAAGCACTTAATTCAGAAATGATAATTAAGAAATAGCAATGCCACTGTTAGTTTGGTTCACCCAGAGTTAGGCATTAGCAGGACGGGGCAGGATAGACCCTCAGACTCCATCACAGGCCAAAGGAACAACAACAGCAGCTACAAAAGGACTTTCCTGCAGGTATTTGCTCCACTGTGTTACTCACTGTGGTTCATAAATCATTCTTGTTCCAATACCAAGAAATAGTGAGAGAAACAAAAGCAATTTACTGTTCTTCATTTCGCCTCGTGGCAATTGGGAAGCAACTGATGGATTTGGTGAGACTGGAGCAAAGTAAAGCTCCGTCAACATCTGTCCCAGCAGCTCTCTATTAGGTGAGAGCACGCAGAATCCTTGAAGGTTTTCCCAATATTAAGGCAAAATTGGCTCTTGGAATTAGATAAGTGCTGCCTAGGTGGATCAAGGCAAGAGGTAAGCAGAGATAAAATGAGCTCTCAGAGTATCTATCAGGAGGAACAGGACGATCTGATGACTGGAGGGCACCTCAGTGCTCTCTCCTGTTACCTGGTGGCCAATGGGAACAGCAACAAAGCCCATCCATTATCTCTGTCACTCAGAGCAAAAACTACTTATGCTTAACTACAGAGAGCACTGCAGCAAAAGGTGATAGGAACAGGCACTAAAACACAGAACTTTCAGCAAGGCACAGCACTGCAGCTACAAAACTCCTTGCTCTAGCAGTATTTAGTTCAAGATGTCCTAATACCAATATCTCCAAAGCTTCAAGTAGCTCCAGATCTTCCAGAGTTACAAACTAAAACTAGTTGCAACCATGAAAGAAAGAACTTTTACTGTCAGAATGTCACGAAAGGAAAGGTATGTCCATTTAGAAAGGTATAGCCATATAGTGATATTTAATTAGTTCTTAAAATTTCTTCCCAACACCCCCATTTACCTGTATATACGTGTAAATTAATCCAAGCCTGTATTTCTATCCTAATTAACAGCATTGAGAGAATTAATTATAATGTCAATGCTTATAGAGGATTATGGGATTATGGTGGAATTTTTTGAATAGTTTTAAAGGAAACATATATGAGGTTTTTAAACAACTAAGAATTAAAGAAATTAAAAAAAGAAAACAAACCATGCACTGGGAAGAACTGCAGAAAAAAAACCACAGTGAGGGAGCAGTAAAGATCATAATGAAAGAAAATGCTGAACTCCTTTAAACAGCTCAGTTAATAAGGAATAAAGAGCGGAATGATAACAGTGGAAGTATTTTAGAGACTTTCCAAGCTGGGAAATAGCCCATATACAGCCCACAGTTGATGTATTCAATGACATTAAACAAAAAGTGTGGAATTCTTCCTCCAGTCCACAAGGGAAAACGATCCATTGAGCTGTTTCAAGTGAGAGCTAACAAAACCCCAGTGACTTTCTGATGCTGCAATACTTGAGTGTAGACAGGGAACCAGACAAGGCTATTATGAGTAATCATCCTGTTCCATCCCTGAGGTTCCACCACGTACTTTTTTGCAGAGATTTACTTTAGGCAATGAGATTGCCTCAGAAGAAGTTATTGAATGGCAAAATCAAGCGGTTTGATAAATGTTAATTTTAAGATTATTTTTAAAATAGAGTTGGACTAGGTTAGTAAAAGCCATGGAAGTGAGAGGGTGCCAAGGGATGGCCATTTGGGTGGGAGGTTGGAGGGGGAAAGGTGGGAACAGGTTGCTGGGAAGGGCAGTGTTGGACACACAGCACCAGTTACCCCCACACTGGGGGTGGCGGGCACACAGGAGCCCACAAATACAGGAGCAGAAGCTCATGGGGCAGCAAGGAAGGGCCCAAACGTGCCTTTGTTTATCTCACAAAGCCATGCCAGAGAGGCTAATTTATAACCAACACATTACTAATAATCACAGGTACTCTTTTGAAACACAACTCCTTGTAACAAACACAGTTATGGAATAATTTCTGCAGTAGCAAGAGCTGCTGCAGAACACAAGTGATAAAACGTTGTTATTAATTGTGATATGAGTGTCTGTGTGTTGACACACACACACACACAAATAAATGTCTGTATTTTCTTTTCGTCCCTGGAAACAACAGCTTTGTAAAATTTCTGTTTTTGATAACTTCAGTGGTTTGGATTTACCTGGGAAGGTCTTACAGCTACCAATATTCACACCATTTTATTTTGAGAGATGTATTTCTGTAAAGCACAACTATCTCAGATAAAGAGAGAGGGTTTGGTTTTAAGGCTCTGTAATACTTGGATTTATTTCTCCTTGTCCTGAACTCAGAAGATTTTGCCCAGTTGTATTTTGAGCAAGTGAGCCTGGCTACTTTCCTCTTAAAACAACTAGATTCCTATCTCCAGTAAATGGCCAATCTCATACTTATATTTTGACATCTAATATTTCTTCAAGTTGAAAAAGCATCATCTTTGTCTTTTGTGATGCTGCAGCTGTTAAACTCTGCCCTTCCCATTTAATTTTGCAGGGGATGCTCTTTCCCCACGCGCACTGGATGGTGTCCTTTCCCCAGGTCAATGGATGCTCTGCCATGTCTGAGTGCCAACAGAAGTGTCTCGTCTGTCAGCTTTACTTACATGCTCATAGTTTATTAGCCCTTGATGTTTTCACACAAGGGCTACAGTAGAGAAAAGGTGGCTGCATCTCCCTGTCTATTCCAATGATTCCTCCTGAGGAAGTGCTGCCATTTTCCCTCCTCTTTATTTTTTTTGTTAGTCGTGGGATAATCACAGCACTTTTCATCATTAGTTCAAGAGGTACAACAGTTTCTGGAAAGAGAATGCACAATTCATTTTTAAGTGGCAATATTTCCTTTTGGCTACTTTAGAGTGAAAAAAAAAACCCAACCCAAAGTATTTCTAATCTTTTGAAGCTGCCAACTGGAAAGGCTCACAGAAATGGCTAATGCAGAGGAACAGAGAAACAAGAGGTGATAGTGCTGGAAATGAGGGAGCGCCCCTCAGTCAGCAAATTCCATGGACTCCCTATGAAATGTTAGAGAGCTCCCAAGCTAATGGAGGTACAGGCTGGATGAGAGCTGCTTTTCAGTCCTCGTCTAACTCCAGATCTCGTCTAGTTCCTGTATTGCCAACAGATGATGGAAATGGAACGGAGTCATGATTTGAAGTTCTGCATATTCACAGAGAGTAAATCACAGCAAAACCGGAAAACTCCACAATCTAATCACAAAAATCCACAAAACAGGTGTTTAACGCTTAGAAATAAACATAATTCAGAGGAACTAATCACTATTTCTGACCTGCAGTGTATAGGTTTTTTTTTTCATTTAAACCTCCTTAGACATCTAAACACCCACAAATATTTCTGGTAATTAGTTATTTTTCCTTGGAATTTTTTCATTAACTTTATTTTTTAAAAAATTGATTAACACAATTTAACTGCTACATCTTTCAATGCTTCATATGGTACCAAAGTACACCTCTGGCAGTTTACTTTAGGATGGAAGCTCTTAAAGCTGCTGTCAGTCTTTGGTATCAGTTAATTTGTTTTTATAGCACCTTTCTCATTAGACTCTTCTTGCAACTCCCATTCAGGGCACAGAATCTGGCTAATAGTGCTCATCAGAAGGTGCTAGGCTGTACTTTGTATTACAGGTATTTTTAAAAATAACTCTGATTTCATGTAAATCCAAATTCCAGTTGATTATAAGCCCTTCACAGAGATAAATTATTGCAAACCAATCTTCTGCAGATGAAAATGATTGCAAAGCTGATTTTATGCACACTACTAACTCGTACAGTCTCAAAGAAAAGAACTTGCTCTCTTCTATTAAAATATAATTGAAAACATGTGGCATTGTTTCCCAGCTAATTTACATAGAGCAACTAATGAGAGAGCTGCAGTGAGAGTGGGCTTCACTTGGAAGCAATAGCAGCCAAGTAATGCCATCGCAGCATGGGCCTAATTACTCAATTTTTAAACTAATTCTGGGGCCTTTTAGTAAATGCCTCATTTAATAGTTTTCCCATGCTTTGGTTAATATATGACCCAGATGAAAAAGAGCAATTGTTTTTAAGCATTATAACGAAGGCTCCCTGCAGAAATGTATCCTCCCAATCATTTTGAGGTGCTTTCCAGATCCAGCTCGCTCTTGGCTGAAGGATCCACGGGTCAGCTGTGGCATAAGCTGTGAGAAGTTTTGCCAAGAGGCTGGGAAATCCCGAGGGCTCCGTGGGACTCCAAGAGGTCAGGCAGAAGTGATTCCCAAGATTTCCCTCGTTCTGTGTTATACAACCGCTACATTGCCACTTGTGGGGTCAGAAAAGCATGGACCAAACTGGATTTAAAGCAGCAGGTCTGCAATAGTCAGATGTTAAATAAGGTTACTCGGTAATTATGCTGAAAGCGTGACTTGTTAGGGGTTGACTGTTTTAAAATATATTTTTAAAGTATTACATAAGGAAATGACATTTCGCTTTCTAAATCTGTTCTTACGGAAGGGAGACTGCTCCAAGGTAATGGATGTTTGGAAGAACTCTTTGGGGATTACTGCTTGCCCTTGCACCGTGAAGAACTTTAATGTGCTTTAGCTTATGCAGTGACTTCATGCTTTCAGCTGAAATCCCCTGGTTACACCAGAACTCACTCTCACTTGGAGATAACAACCATATTTAAAAGAGGATCCCTTTTATTTCCTGGACTGTACGTATCTTTCTCCTATGTGCAAATTTACGCATGGTTTCAGTGACAATTGAAATTAAGGAATCAAGCTTCATTTCACTGTGGTGAGATCTCTGATCTACACACTCACCACATGTACAAACTCTCCAGTTCATCACACTTCTGTTAACAAAGCTCTGAGTTCTCCGAAATTCCAGCAAGAGGAATTGCTACAAAATGAAATACTTATAAAAGTTTCTGGATGTATCACCTCTCGTTTTCCTCTCAACACCTGGTATCTGACGCCTGTTATATTTTCCTTTGAGGCAAAATGGAGTGAAAGTTGGTTTGGGGACTCTGCAAACAACCACAGCCAGGCTTTGTTCCCGTTGCACTGTGCTCGGTGCTGAGATGTGTGCCACGATCCCGCTGATTCTGGGACCTTCGACACCAGCCTTTCCCACAGTCTCCAGCTGGCATTTGAGTGTTCCATCAGACCAAACAGAATGGGAGGACATCATGCACGTGTAAAAGCCACTCAGCAGTAGTTGTTAGGATTGTGTGTCCCCCTCATGTTCCCCACCAAGAAAGGCTTCTGGAACAGTTCCTTCCCTCCCCCTTGCTCAACTGCCTTAGTTATTGTAGAAGCAGAAATTAAAGGCAGAAAATTTACTTACAGACTGTCTTTTCCATTAAATATTTTTACTGTCAAGAATAGCAAGCCAAGGCTGAACTTGAGCAGATCGTTATGAAAATATACATAGAGAGGATTTCTTAAAAATTACTTTTTCCAAATTTCACTGTCTACGACCTGTAGATTTCTTAAATTTAAGCTACTTAAAATAAGTAGCTGATCTCAGTAAATCATAAGGCTTCCTATCATCCTAAACTCTCCAAGACAGGGTGTTTTGATTGCATTATGCTTAAGAAAGACCTCGCCCCATGGACATGATAAAGAATAAGATTAATTGTGAGTGAGCAAAATCTCTTAAAATACTACAAGAAATAAAGCATCATAAATTCTATTATAAATCACAAAAACTCATCTATATATTCTGTGATCTCCCTGAGCCAGGAGGGAACTGCAAGCCCTTGTGAGCACCAATTTACAAATTAAGCTTCATGCCAAGGAGCACCAGGCTGTGGGCGAGGAGGTGGAAGAGCAGGAACACAGACCAAGTGTCAGCTCAAATAAAAACACAGATCACTGTTTTTTCCCAGTCAGTAAACAAAGGACACTTAAAAAGGGCAGCATTAACACCCAGGTAGAGGAATATCTTCCCTTAATGGTGCTGTCAGGAAAAGGGAGAAGGGGCTGATTAAAATCTAAACTCCGGGAACCAAGACATTGCCAGGACATGCAACAATTTGTAACAGCGAGAAGAAAAGAATATTGAAGGAGAAAATAAGTCAGACCTGTCAGATAAAGGCAGTGAGTTCATGATTCTGCAATGCTTCATTGTTAGCCCAAAGGTCAAGTATGTAAGGAAAGATATTGGAACACTTTATATTCTCGCAAAATGCTAAACACTCATTCCCAAACCCATTAAACTTAAAAGCCATAAATTAAAGCAAGATATCACAGCCTCCTTACATTTTGCTGCCTGACTGCAGTGTGACCAAAGGCAGCAGGCTTTTTTCCTACTTTTTTTCCTCCTTTTTTTAGCTAAATTGACTCTGAAAACCAGCCTGTAGCTTTTAGAGGCATCTGGTCTCCAAATGCCGATTCTCGCTGCATCTTGACGTTTGTGCGAGGGGCTCGTCGTTTGAAGATTCCTCCCACTTCCCACCACCAAGAATATGAAATTACTGTACCATATTCTCTCGGATTTGGAAACTGTTTCTGAATTAGGAAAGGCTAAGGGTTGTATCCTCAAACTGCAATTTGCAGAGGCAGCCAGCTTGATAAGAGTGGAATAGTGGAGACCAGTTTACGATGACTGTCTCGTAATTAAAAAAAATGGTAAGCAAGATCCTGGCATTTGACTTGGAAAAATTCACTGGAACATTACGTAAATTAATTGGGACACACGCTACAAACTGCAACAGTATCTGGTGGCCCTGAATACTGGAGGTTCAAAGTTATAAAAATGATTGTCCAAGGATCTATTTACTTAAATGCTACAATTTATGACCAGAAAAGGACAAATCTCGTTGTAACTACTCAAAATACTTTCTCTTTTTTGATCTTAAGCAGAAGATAATTGCACATTGTTGAATAATGGGGAGTTACAAGACTATCAATTATTTTATTGTAAACAGATAAATGATAGAAAAATGATAGAAAAAGAAAAGAAACCAGAAGATGTCCTGACAAAGTTTGCTTCTCAGTGTTTGCAAAGAAAAAGAAATCGTGATTACGTGAGGTAGTTAAGATCTTTGTTACATAGCAGTCCAGACATTTTAATGTTGTTAAGAGCATTAACGGCATAAATAGGCTGGTATATTAAAACAACCTATTTAAAAAAATAAATTAATCATCATGAGAAGATGTAATTTGTTCATTATAGACCAGACAGGCAAAATTATAGGTACAGCAATAGTCAGGAAATGGCCGCAGCAGGTTTGAATGTTTTAAATTTTGTTTTGTTCTAACCTAAACCATTCTGGTGTCACGTTCTTGCTCAAACCATGAGTAATTAAAAGCAGCAGCCTTTCAGCCCTGCCATTAGAAATTACAAAGGGGTAATACAGATCACTGTAGAAGTTAAAATAACGCTGCATTTCAGCTTCCTCTGGTGACAGCAGATCTTTTTAGGGGTCCTAGAAACACTGTACAGGATGTTGCAATCAAACCAATTGTCTTGTGCTGGATTCATATGCAATTATTATTTTTTTTACAGTCTTACACTAATCAAATCTCATTTCTAGGGCAACAGGTCAGCCATTTGTAAAATCTAGAGATCTAAACCACTTTTCAAATAACTCCACAAGTAATTGAGGTCATTAGTGACAGTGTCTGGGCAGTGTGGAAGGCAGCAGATAAAACAACCTGAAGTATTTAAGTAAACAGCATTTTTGGCAGACCTGAGCAGCTGTACTCCACTTTAATGGGAATTCTTTGGCGTTCCTTGACTTACAGCGGTACGATGCTTTAGGCAGCAAGGGATCCTGTACTTGCTTAGAGCAGTTCCGAAGCTGCACCAAGCTTTTCAGCTGAATTCAGAGTATCTCTGAGGACGTAGATTCTAATCACACATTCAATGACAGATATTTCTGTAATTGCTCCAAATGTTACGTTTTGTGAATAACACAGTGCTAGATAGAAGATAATGCGATTCACGTAGTGCAAGCATTTTACCTTGTGCCAAACAACTGATATTTGTAAGCTCCGAGTCCTTTTGCCTGAGAGGGAAGGGAAGAGCAGGGCTGTGGACAGTCCCGCTGGCTGTCTGTGAAGCCAGACAGGGATCAAACCCCACTGTTTACAGCCTGCAGCACACTATATAAACCCACTCAATCTGCTGTGATCACAGCTAATGCTGTCACCCACTCTGGCCTCGTAACACACACAGGTGACATCAGCGTGATCAAAAGCAGAGTCACATTAATTTCTGTAGGAGACAGACTCCCTCGAGTAGCCTCAAAACAGTGAAAAGAACATGTTCAAAAAGACTCCACTAATATTTGGTTGCAGAATTCGGCTGTAGGCTCTGATCCCAGAGATAACAGCAAAACCCCCTGTCTAGTTCTGCTCTTTTTGTGCATTTCAAAATTTGAAATACACCGCAAGTCATTTAGAACATTTAAGCACACAGGGTAAAAATTGCATATTTTTTCCCCCTAAGGTGGACTGTAAGTCCTTTCTTGTACACAAAAGTAGTGTCCAGCTTAAGGGTAAAGAAGACAAACAGTTCCTCAACTACTATTTGTAAACAACTTTTCATTCACTTGCTTCTGTTTCAGTGTTATGAATAATGAGAATACTTCCCCCATCATCTGTTGTAACTGAAGTTTAAGCAAAACCTCTGTTGTTTCTATATCTTTCAACATATTTCCTTGTTCAAGTGAGCTGGAGAGCTGAATCCAGTTCTTATTTCCTCAAAGAGCCATATGATAGGGCAGCTTCAAGGAGAAATTTGTAGAGCTAAAAAGAGAAATTGCTGAAAATTCCATTTTGGCGAAGAAAATAACGAAACCCATGTTTTGCATATGTTTCCTGAGGATCTAATAGATCTAATATAGAAAAGGCTCTATTCCTAGAGTTTTCATTAAAAGCAAACAAATTTCCTGACCACAGCTGCAGCTCAGCTCACAGAGGTTTGTAACTGGATACACACAAGACGAATTTAACCTAAGCTGCATTTATTTTCCTTGGTTTATTTAAAATACATTAAACCCCCCCCCCCACTATAAAATGAGCAGTGCTATGTCTCTGTTGCACATTAAAGAGGTTTTTTCCAAACCTGGCTATACTAAAAAAGTACAAGGACTGCTTTCCACTTAATTCCAGCTTAACGGTAGAGCTCAACTAAATCAGGTCCCTATAAAGACAGGAGAGCTAAAGTATTCTAGCAAAGTGCAGATCCACTTAGGGCTGAACCACAAAACCTCTGGGTCATGTTTTTCCATTTGCAGACAGACCGTCGGACTGTATTTTTGCCAGGCTCAGGTGAACAGTCCCTGCCTTCTGAATTTCCCAGAGGAAAAGGAGTGGGTGCCTTCTTGTAGCTGTCACAGAGAGGGCACTGAGATGATACTTTTACTTAGTTTTGCCCACAGATAAATCATCGTTCCATTTTTCGCCCCTTAAAATAGCTCTGTGACATAAAATGCTGGGGCATATTTTTAACTATACTGTCATGAATAGCAACACTGTAATTACATATAAGAATTCACTGAAGTAAACATCTCATTTCTGAAGTGTCAGACAACAGGCAGCATGATGCAGACTGCAGCTCCACATTTTAGCAGTAATCAATTCAACAAACAATAGAGCTGATTGACAGGAAGCTTTATGCTATTAAAAGCCAAACATTACAAAAAACCTGATTTTCTCTAAGCAGTGAAAAACGTACGGACCATTTTCACTCCCTTCATGTTGTGTTCCTGCAGGAAAAAATAGCAACACAGTTGAAAGCCAAACTTATTGCCCTGTCTTTAATTAATACCCAGTCACAAAAGAGGCACAAAAGAGTACCAGTTGGCCAATTTCTAGACTGCATTTTCTGTGAGCTGCTATTGCTGGGTCCAGGAGAAACTGCAAAGTAATCCCACGTACAGATTTATTCCTTGGTTGCTACTGGTCAATAGTTAGTATTGGTTTGATTTCTAGAGCTAAGGAGCTGTGATCATCACTTGGGATGTGCAACTGTGAGAGCAACGGGAGAAACAGGTGCTGATTGTTACTAACACCAAAAAATGCTACTTAAGAAAAACCCCCAGTGCTTTGTTGTGGTTCTGGTACCCAAAGGCCAGAAAACAGCAAATACACAAACTTCTATGGAAAGAAATCAAAACCTCCTTTTCCAGCTGAGGCCTGAGGTGTGTTTTTTCCCTATTCACAGTGAGGAATAAACCAAACAAAATGTGCCAGAGCCTCATGAGGGTCAGCCATAGAGAAACAATTGTAATAACCTGGAACTATTGTCTTCTCCTCTTGACCTTAAAGGTTCACTGCCATTTCTCCATGCAGCAGGAATAACCTGAGACATTCCATCTTTCTATGACATGATGAACGAGCTTCGATTAAAAGGAGCTAAAAGAAGAAAAGCTACTAATGTGTTTTATACAGTCACTGATCAGTTCCTGACATGTAATATTTCATTTGCTTTAGGACATTAAGAAATGTTGTGTACCTAAAGACAACAGCTTCTATGATAGTGTACCTATCATTACATACATCATAAAAACAGGAAGGACATAAATTTGTTTCTGCCTGTTAAAGTCTAATTACCTGTAAAATCATTACTTGGCACTTTAACAAATCGACACAATCAACTTAATGATCCTTAGCACATTAAAATTTGCAACGTGTTTCTGCTTGCTGCCTGTCCAAGGCACGGTAAATATTTGCTGGTTCAGGTGACATCACAGCAAGGGTCAGATCTCAAATTTTTCAGCTACCTGCAAGTAATTGCAATATTGGCACTTGCCATGGTACCTGTGCTGTCTCATCAGTCCCACAGCTTGGGCTGAACTGCAGAGACAGCTTTGTACATCCTCTCTTTAAATTGTACCAAATACTCCGTCCTGTGTAATATTCCTTAATATTTGGAAATATTAAGAATGTGGCCTTCAGGTAACCCTGTATATGATAGTATCACCACAGTTGTTTGTTACCACTTGGATTTGTAACCTTCACACTTTTTCATTTCTTATCTTCTCTATAATAAAAATTATCAACCAAATTACACAGTCTGACTAAAATAATGATTTTTTTTACCCCTTCCCTAATAAGTATATTATTCTTACATCTGTAATACTGTAAATGTGTCTACAAAATTCTACATGTAAGAAAATTGCCCATTTACCAAGTTCATCCTTAAAAGAACATCCCAAGGGAAAAAACTGGGTGTGTTTGCAGCTTCCCATGTCAGAGACTCTTCTCAGTGAAAACTAAACTGGAAGATGCTCTTCTACTACTAACTACAGGCTTCATACCGGGCTAGAGACAGACCTAAAATACACAGAGGGAGATTCATGGTTCCTCTTTATCCCCACAGATCTGCTCTGGACATGAAAGACCAACCTGTTAATACCTCAGTTGCTGCTGCAGAATCCCTCTCATAAAGTTCAACTATAACTCAAGGTAGGTTTTTTCCCCCCATTTCTGCTGTCAGTCAGCCAGACTACAGCTATAAATGGCCAGTTTACAGCCACTCAGCCTTTTATAAAGAAATGAATCTCTTTCCTCCATTTCTACCCATTGTCTTCATTGCACTTGGATCGCTATTAGGAGGGAAAGACTTTTTGTTAGAAGAGCTTTCCCACATTTTTCTGTTTCTTCCATGTGTCTGGCAGTTTGTATTGTGTTTTAGGTGATTTTTCACCGAATGTATTCCTAGTCATGGGAGAGCACTTGTTCCTACAGCTGTACACATTCATCTCAGAATTAGGACAAAATAATTTAAATTCACTGAAGAGGCTGACATTTCTCTTGGAGCATTCTGCTTTAATCCTATTTGCAGTTTCACAAGAAGCCAGTTCCTGCCAAACAACAAGATGAGGATGGTTCAGGGTCTCCTAGGGGGCTCTTTCTGAATCCATTCATGAAAAAAGTCACTCATGGGAGAGCCAAAACATTATAGAGGATTTGAAATGCTCGAAATAAGAAAGGAACAAATGTTCATGTAATGCTTAATGAAATACTATACTCCATTAAAATTTCAGAAAAGGAACTAAGTTGTCCTTCTTTCTGCCCGAACTGGAATAATCGTGTTGGAGGTGAATCCCAGGAGCAGTGCAAATTCTGACAGTGTTTCCTGACGTGCTGGGGAAAGGGGCAGAGGATCCTGGAGTTTGGAAGACTCAAAGAAAGGGCCCTGAGTCTGTGCAAGCCCTGCCCAACATCCCTGCGTCACCTTGTTTCCAGCACAATTCCAAAACACAGCCCTGCACCAGCTACTCTGAGGAAAACTCCCTCTATCCCAGCCAAAACCAGCACAAGCCATTAATTTAGGGATTACTGGATAGCTTGCAAAAATCCAAGTGTCCTCGCCCGTTTCTGAGAGGAAGTACTGCTTGGTACGATAAAGGAAGGATAATGAAATTAATTAGAGCCCTTTCCAGCAGATAAGAGCATGTGGCTCATTAACATTAATGAGAAACTTTTGTAGTGATGGGAGAAAAAAATATGCCCCACATGCAATTACACATCCATGGCTCAGATAAAAAAACCCCAAAGCCCACAAGCTTGTTGCCTCAGTCAGGGTGGGTGATGGTCCCAAGAAGCAGGAGTCATAATTCCCTGCCCAGAAGAATGGAGAGCTGGTAAAACTGCTGGCCAAGCACACAGGAACACTTCTTGCTATTTCATTTGCGTTTTGCTGTAACAAAGAACTCAAGCCTGCAGGCTTTGAATCATGTAAGAAAGAAGCTGAGATTTGGAAGTCACGTTTCTTTCTAGTGGGGAGTCTGACACAGAAGGTCTCAAAGAATGAAAATGCGAGAGCTGAGGATGAAGCCATACTAATAGTGCTCTAAAAGGTCGAGGCGGACTGTATTTCCACTTACATTTGGAGTCAGAAGGGGCCTGTTGCTATCCCTGTTGTGATTACCCATGTTTTTCTCTGACAATTTGGAGCTAACGGCATGGATCGATGACGGGGTCCTTTTCCTTCATTTCCTTTCTTACTCTCTCTTGTGTTTGAACTCTCTCCTTCCCTTGTCATTCACTGCTTTTTTTGGTTTTGTTTTCTTTTTTCCTCCTGTGCTCAGAATTATTCTCTACTCAGCATTTCACTAGGTAGTCATTGCTTAAACACATATCCACAGTCCTAGAAAGAGAAGTTGACACAGGTGCTTCCATTAATCCCATTCCATTAATGTATCAGGAAGGCAATACTTTGCCAGCAACTGTGCATTTGAACTTGCTTTCAGCTGGGCAAGGGTTTAAGACTAGAGATTCAAGAAGAAATTGTACAAGCAAATGAGGTTGTGACTCCTGAAATTGGAAATGTAAACTTCAGGCAGCTTCTGGAAAAACATCAGAACCCTAGGAAAAGTATTTCCCTTCAATGACCGATTTTCCTAACCCACCAAATGCTGTCTCACTGCTGCCTGGGATTATGAGCACAAAACAAGAACTCTCACCTTCAGTGCATCTCAAATGCATCCTGTACTGCACTGTAACTCGTGTTTTTCAAAAGGAAAAGTAGAAGTCACATGTAAAAAGGAAAAGGAAAGAGCTGTGCCATTGTCAAAACCACTTTTACTTATAATTTTTGAAAATGATGAAGAACTAAAACTTTGGAGGAGAAAATGAGGGCCGAGAGGAAATGCACTTCCAAAACTGATAAGGGAATTGCTCCTGGCAGCAAGGCAGGATGTGGCCCCTGTTTTAGAGGAGCACTCCAGAGCGTGCCAGGTTTCAGAGCCTTGCTTTGATGTGCCTGCAGTGATTATCATAACCTGCCTCCCTCCACGAGAGCTCCGTCTGTGACAGTCCCTGCTTTGCATAAATTCACACGGAGCTCTCGGCTCATATGTTCCCTCACAAGCGGCTCCGGGTGGCTCACTGACATGCACTGCTGAAGAAGCTGCTTTCCATGGAATAACTTCCAGAACTGTATTTCATTCACAGCAAATCCTTTGGTTCTCTGCCACATGTGAAGTCTCAGGCTTTTGGTCTTGCTACTGAACTTTCATTGATTTTACACCATCTTTGTTCCCCGCTATTATTTCACAGTAAAATAAGTATGTTTTACAGTTCTAGAACCGAAGAAGCTCTAGTTTTAAACACATGAGCAGGAAAAACAGTAATAAAATCTTTTGAGCACTACTGATGTGAATTAGTTACTCCTTTCTATTTGCAATATTTTCGCTATTTTATTCCTATATCTTAGGAAAACTTATTCATTGGAACCTGAGGTACTCATCCTCATTAGAAGTAGTAATATCATGTAGGGATATGAATATGTATGCACACTGCAATCATATCCTGACTACAAACCTCCATCTGTGTGCGAAATGTTGTCTTCCATGGCTGCTCTGTGCTCCTTTCCCGAGCTGCCTGCCCCAGGGTGAGTGCAGAAATTCCATAGCCTGCCAACTTTGGAGTGGCAACGGGTCAAATGGCACGTTGGCAATGGCCATATTGCTGCGTTTCACACCGGCAAGAGATAAACTGACAGTGCTAAGTCATCTCCAGACCTAACTGAAAATTATGTTTCAATTTACGTGTTTAGAACTCTATACTCCAAAAAAAAGAGAATTGTCTCCATTTTTCTCAGTGAGAAAGTCCCATTCCTTTTGCTGCTCTTTGCCTGGGTATAGAAAGGCACAAGAGATGTGCAGCTCTACTACGATTTGTAGCTCCAGAAAAGAATAGAGAACTCGCTGCCTCCAACCTGTCAGAGGCACTAGATGTTTCACGCTCACTAAGACAGTCATTACAGATTTTAGAACAATCAATGTGATGCCCTTTCCAAAAGAAATATCATTTCAGGAAACACCCTTTAAAATACAGCTAGGCACGCATTGAGCAAATTATAGACTATCAACTTTTTGTGATTAAATGCTCTTTTCGAGGAAGGACTGTGTGTAAACCAATTCGTACAATCAGATACAATATTTAACATCATTTCATCAAGAGAAGCTGAACCTCCAAAAGTAATCTGCCCAGATGATACCACCCAAATTACACCAGACTCCTTTTGGAATTTGATTAGGTGAAGAGATAAATCATAATCAGCGCTTGTTATCTCTGTAGTCTATTTTTATTAACAATAACCTTCCCAACACAAGCAGTAAGCCAGAAATATGAATTTAAATTCAGTTATTTTTAATGTAATGCAAATCCTGCCTTTTAAAGAGCGTCATGACTCAACACAGCAGTTTCTCTATTTCTGTTTAGACTGACTCATTGCTTCTGAGAGGACAGATCCTGGGAACAATCTTCATTCTGCAAAGTCCTCAAGATGGTGATGATCATCTGGACAAGATTTATTCTTGCTTTCCAACAAATAAGCAATGGGCTGGATTTGCAAATCCAGATGTTTAGTGTTACCCATAAAGCTCCAAGGCTTCAATCCCAATCATTCCAGTTCAACGTAGTCATTTTGTTGCCTATTACATATTACAACAAGCAACAAAGATCTCTTTTAGAATAATTTCCTCTTTCTGTACTAATAACAATGAGTGAATAATAATGAATAAAACAATAACTCCAACACATTCAGGTGTTAAAATGAGTCAGATTTGGAATACTGAAATTTGTCCGTCCTTTCTACAAGTACAGAACTGAAATCTACTTGGAAAAGAAAAATCATTCTATTAAATTATAAAGAATTACCTAGCTAATGTAAGTTTAATTAAGCATACACTCCTGACACAATATTTTAATGTTCTACATTGTTTATTCCTCTGTAGAGAGACTTTGTTTTAATAAATTGACAGAGATTTCTCTTGTCATGAGTTCTGCTAATCCTTAATTGGAAATCATTTATTATACTTACCAGAAGTTGCAGTTAAAAAGGGGAGAACCACCAAGTTTCTCACTAATTATTATAATTAAGCAAACACTGGAGCACGGGGTGATGAGGTAGGGTTTTTTAAGTGCCATTTTTTACATCAACATCTTTCTTTAAAATAAAAGCTTCTGGAATTGTTTTAAAAAGTGCAACGGTAAAATAAAATATTAGGGCAAAGATTCTACTCTGTTACCAGCAGGTTTTTCAGCGTGATACATTCAAAAATAAGCCCAGAAGCTGCTTTTTGCTCCTCCTAAGGTGAAAGCAATTTGGGTCATATCCACTGTTACCATACCTATTGTCCAGCGTTTCTGCTCCAGCCTATTTTGCTGGTGAGGAGAATTTTAGTTCATTTAATGTCCTAACACACTAGTTTTGTTTCACATAGAAAATTCTACTGAGGGAATGCAATTATAAAAATCACCAGCCGTACTAGTTGGCTGGTTAGAGCTGTTTTTATTTTTAAAGCAACAGATTTTGGTAAGTTATTCAAATAAATGGACTGGTCACTTCTAAGTTCAGAGGAAAGAGTTGGCCCATTAAGGGGATCCTGTAAGCTCAGCTCTGACACCAAAGGCACCTGGAGCTGAACTTGTACAACAAATGCAAACCAATCTTTCCATTGTTCCGACTCAGTTCCTGCCATAAAACATAGATCGCTGCCTTTGTTTGTGAGCACAGAAATAACAGAAATACTCTGGTTTAGCTTGGAAAGAGCTCAGTCTTTGAGCACCTTCTGTGAGAATTTGAAAGTGTGACTAACAGGTGAACTCCAACCAAGTTTGCCAAACGCAGGATGCCCAAATTTAGCAGAGGAGGCAACAAAGAACTAGAATCTTCTCACAGACTTAAACCAAAAAGTCGGTAATGTGGTTTATTTGCATAGAAGTGTGAGAAATGTAAGAATTTAATCTTTGCTTTGAGGGAAAATATTCAACAAACCACTACCTGTGGAGCCGCTGGGCCCTTTGTAGATCGGGTCAAGCTAACCTTGAAATACTGATTAGATCAAATTAATAATGCATTTGCTCCTGTAATCCTAGTTATCCATACTTTAATGTAGGAAAGGCCATCGTCAGTGTTTTTATAGACTCACCAAGAACACGTATTAGCACAGCAGTATGTCTGGTTGCAGCAGAAATACAATTATGTAAATTAGATATGTGTTCCCTGAAGACTGCTAATAGAATGATTGACCTATATACTGTTTAATTTGTTCTCATGCCTTCTCTTTATTGTCTTCCAGCTGCACCAGAAATTAAAACTTGTTAAACTGCATCGCTCCCCAATTATATATCAAAGGTTCTCGTGTCACTTTGTGTCAAAAGCAATTAATAGTTTGCATGCTCCTTATCACCAGCAAGACATTGCTTTGGTTTTTGTTTGTTTTGAAAACAAACCACCAGTGCCTTTATACACCCTGGCTGTTAAAGACTCGGGAAAAGATCTCGATTTATTGTTGTTGCTAATAGTAATAATAATCCCAATAAAATGGATTTTAGACATACATCCAGGAAAGGGTATATAAGTTAAAATGAGGGATTTTTCTTCTAAAAACAGAAGGAAAATTATTTGCAACTATTTCATGAACTGAGGTGGAATCTGAAAGGTTGTTTTTATTCAAGAACAATCTAAACATTCTCTGTTCACGCACTGGGCTCCTTTATCTACATCAAACATCAATTAGGGCAAGAAGAATCTGTCAGCAAGTGTCAGTGGACCAGTGGCAAAGCCCTCCCTATTTGCAGACAAGCCTTATTTGGTTCCACCTTAGCAATTTCTTAAAACCAAGGTTTTCCAAATGGAAATCAAATAAAATGATTCAAAAAAGTATTTGCAGACATGCAAAACATAAGTGCCAAAAGAGATGCTAAATTAAACACACATTTAACTCCAGCTCCTGGACAGAAAATGGATTTTCTTTGCATTAAATAACAAATTCTGGGTAGAAGTGAACAGGACAACTCAACTGTGCAGAGCTGATCAGGTGTATAATGGGGTGTAGGACAACGTAAGGAGAACAAAAGTGCTATTCCTTTGACTTCACCATTTCCTGTGGCAATAGCAGCAATATTTTTTAGGACCACATCTCTCAAGAGGGATTTCAAAACACATTCAGCCCTTTTAGAATCCTAAAAAACACCTCCAGAAGTTGCAAGAATTACACCTGCCTCCCCCCTGACATATTTTTATTGCAACTCTCCAAGTCTTTTCTCTGCATCAGGTAATACAACAAACACAGCAGAGCCTCTGGAGCCTCCAGGGAGACTCAGTGTGCAGCCAATAAGAAAGGGACATGTTCCACCTTGATTGAGCCATATTTTGTTGGAGAGAGTCTTTAATTGAGTATGACAAGTTTCTCCCCAGCTGCGCGTTCCCTGATTCACATTTCAAAGCTGCTGCACCAGGTGAGCTTTGCGATCTCTCACTGAGGTTTATTCAAAGTATCGGCTAGGGCCTTTTAGGTACTTAAATCACATTATTCCCTTCCTAATTATGTTTAGAAGCAAAAATACCACAGAAGGCTTCCCCAGTCAGGACAGGGCTAATGAAGAAGAGACAACACAATTAATGATCTCAAAAGAGCAGAGTTAGATGCAGGTTCTCAACAAAGTACTTCTGTTGAGCAGGGAGTGCTTTTTCCTGGTTCCAGGCTCGTGTCTGGCCTAAACGTGTACTCTATTGTATAACTATGACACTGATGGTTAAATCTCAGTAAATATGAGTAGCATGGTGCCAGACTCACGATCTGATGCGTCTCGGTCTTCATTCTATTGTTTGTTTGCAATTGTAAAACAGACATCAGGCTGAACACCAAGACTCAACTTTTATTTTTAGGAGATTATCTGTACAAACACCAGCTTGCTGCTGCCAGCATGAAGGCAGTGGAGGGATACGGGCAGCACTTGCCAGCTGCTGTCCCTTGTGCCCTGTGCTGGGCATGAATTCTCCTTTACAAACTCCTCATATGCCCACCCCACCCTGGCACAGGCAGAGCGTGGAGTGGGTAAAATCAGCTCATCTAAAATTTTGTATCACAAGATCAACATCCTTCTCATAACGTCTTCCCCTTAATTTCTTGCAGTAATTTCCCTGCAGAGAAGTTCAAAATATTGGGTTTCTTTCCCCCTATTTTCTCGCTTCCTAAGCACACCATAGCCATTGAGAGTTATTAGTGGCAATACTTGTAAAAAGTGAAATTTAAGCCAAATAATTAAGTTTAGTGACTGCAATATCATTTAGTGTAGTTACACAATTATATCAGTTGTCAAAGGGTAATTTAGGCCATGCTGTCTGTTACAGTATAAGTCTTGTTAAGAGAAAGAATCAATCCCACATGATTTACGCAACTCATAGTTAAAGTTTTGAATATTCATCACAATCCTCACAATCTGTAGGCAAAATACACCCATAATAATTCGCAAATCATTTAAAATAATTAGTACGTTGGAGGATTTCCATTCTGTGATCAATAATTGAACAGTTAAAGGGGTAAAATCTGTCAAGTGAATTATTCATGGCAAATGTCTCACCCACTGCAAGCAAAAACTTCAAAGAACAGTCACGTTCTGCTCCCTCAGACAAGTAACAGTGGATTACCAGTGTTTCACATCCCAGGAGAAGGGGCTCACGTTTGCTATGTTGTGGGAATCATAGGAGGAGTAAGATATGGCTCAGCATTACCCATATAAGCCAGGCTTAAACTGACAATAGCAACCTGATCAATAAACCTGGGTTTGATGGCCTCAGTGCTGATATTCTGAATTTCCACATATACAGTGAAATCAGTCACATATTTTCACTAACAAAGAATCCCTCTTTCTTATTTCAAAGTATCTGCAGCCCTTCTTTCTTGTTTCAAAGTATCTTCCTGCTATAAAGATGCAGTAGAGGTTTTGAATCCTCGTTTTTAAATCAATTAACTAGTTTATAATTCCCCCCCTCTTGTCCAAATGCTATTAATTATCATTATCTACTGATTAGATAAAGAGTACAGAAGTCTGGAATCCTGTGCTGGGGGCTCCAGATTATATTTTAAACTCGACAACAGTTGCAACTATCATTTATCAACATAAAATTACATTTCAAAATTATAGTATTAATGGAAAAAAATAACTTGTCAACGAAGATTAATAGAATACCATTAGAAGACAGGGATTTTCTAGCTTTATTAAATCAGTCTCCTAGGAGCAAATTGTGTTAGAAGAAGATAATCTCACTGAATATTCCTATGCGTGTGTTGAAGATTATTTTTTATTAGCTCAATATATTAAGGCTACAGTAACGCACAAGAATTAGTAGCCTGATTTCTTATCACAAGTGGTACAGAGCACTGAGGCACTACTCTGTACAGAGTACTTTGCCAAGACACATCTTGTGCCTGGTTTTGAGAAGAAGAAAGATTATTACAAGTTCTAAATCACCAAATGCATTTTAGAAAAGAAACCATACAGACAGCAAACAGAAATGAGAAGCATGGAAGACCTGTGTGATACAGCACAAGCTACAAATAAATCACTAAGCCTCTGAAAACAGAGACGTTTCCCCCATCTGACCTCCATCGAGTCACTCTGAGGAGGAGACAGAAAAAAATGATGGATCTTCTCTCATCTTTACTCTTTTCGATTTCATAGTCTGGAACTAAAAGATGAAAATCTCATGTGATGAGATTTTAATGTCATGAAATATGAAAGACAGTTCAGATAGCAATCCTCATCTGAGTACCTGAAAACAGCACTGTTCTCTAAAGCTCCTGAAGAGATTTTTAAAGTGCTGGTTCATAGCTTGTACCTCTGATTCTGTTTTGGAGCAAATAGCGCTTAGTCTTAGTTTCCTAAATTGACTCACAGGGTAAGAGGAAGCACTAGGGACAGAGTTCAGAGGGTTGGGAATAGCTGCTCACAACAGCACGGCTCAAATCAAACCACTGCGAGGGGATGAAATGCAGACTATTAGCTCAGGGCTTAACCAATACTTAAGAGTTGGCATCGGTGACAAATTGGTTCTGGATTATTAGGCAGACTTCGGGCTGTGGTGGAGACATCAATCTCTCACGCCGTGGCATCTGCTCATTCCCTAACCTGTGCAGCTTTGTGTCAGATAGTTTTAGTCCAGGGATTTGATGGATGTTCCCGTGATTGTTTCCGCCACCGTCCCTTTGTTCCAGCGGTGACAACTCCAGCTTTGCTCTATGGAATCTTTTAAAACTGAAGCTTGAATGGATAACACACGGCAGAAGTTTGGAATTCGCCTCCCTCTCTCTTCTGCCAAAGAACAGACTTCTCTGCTTAAGATTCACTTTCCTCTTTGGTTCTTGAATTGTGACTTCTGCCTGTGCCAAGCTGGAACATTCCAGTGTTGACAGATGTTGCTCTGTGATGGAGTTTATGGCTTGTGGATTCCACCTTAACGTCTCCTGGTCTGGAATGGGCCTGAGACCAGGACAGTGCCTGCTGACAATGCCTCCGGATTTAGAGTTATGTTATTAGATATTCCATTATCTTAACTTGGACTTTTATAGTAACCAGGATAATACAAGTTTTGGATATGTTTTATTTAAAATTGGATAGATTTTTATTTGGGTTACCCTAACAATAAGAATATGGTTTAACAATATCAATGAAGTTATGTTTCCCATTCGTTTCCATCACCAGCTAAAGCAGCAATGTCTGGTTGTCACTATAAATACCAGTTGTCAGCTATTTGATTGAATGACTAACCAAGCATTAATGAAGGTATTAGCATCAACAATTTTCACTACCATATCAGATGAATTATATATTGACCTAAGATCCTTTAACATACCTTATCCCCTTTTAAAAAGACAGTATCCAAATTATTTTTCAATTCAGTACTGTAAGCAATAACTAATTTTAATGCTCATATTCAAAATGGTGAAATCAAAATCAAAAACACATAAAGGAAAAATAAACCTCACCTAAACAAAAAATTAGATTTGAAGTCAGATAAACCACATATCTGACAGAATTTTTTCCTAAAACCGAAGTATTGATCTTAGGTTTCATCTCCTTAGAAATATATTTCATATAAAGTGATGTTCCTTGTGACACTGCAACACAAAGAACTGTTTTAGTTTCCAACCTGTCTCAAACAGGGTTAAGTGGCTGCCGTGGCAGTGGGTGGTACACCTATTTTACATGATAAAATTGATATGTTTGGTGCTGTGGTTTCTCTAAGCAGAGTTACTGCCATTACATATCTGTCAAACACAGGATGGACCAACCAAACCTAATTAGCTGTTTAAACTCATTTATGTGCCACATTTAATCTTGAGCCTGTCACATTTAAATTTGTTTAAACCCTAACAGTATTCAAGATCATGCACTCATGTTAAAGGCAACATGTGTTAGAGCCGTAATGAATGGCCGGTGGTGAAGGATTCATTATGGCTCAGACAACTTTTTTCTTTATTTATCCAGGTGAGTCATTTATCTTTCCTATAAGATTTATGAGGTGGTTTTACTCAAACCAGTGAAAACCCAGAATCTAATAACTTATTTTGTATTTTGCTAATTCAGCCATATTCCTGATCATTAAGACTATAATTTTAATATAGAACATGTATCCAGCTGAAAAGAACTGCTTAACTTAATACAAATATTTAATTTGCATTTCACATTAAGCATATGTACTAGCTTAATTGCATTCAAAGACTCTAAAATATCTGGGAAAGAAACTTACTGGAATTTCTTAATTTCTTTATAAATATTTTGCACAGAATCTATAAGAGATATGGGGTTACTTTAGCTGTCAATATTGAAATATAAACCCTCCATGATAAAAAGAGATATTAAGACATGTCATCATTTAGTGCATGCACATTTGAGTTCATGTTCTGAAAAGCAGCTGCATACATTCACTATTTCTAGAAGCGCTACCAGTTCATTTCAGGCACTGGTAATTTAATAAATACATGTTATTAACAAGCAATGGAAAGTTATCCCAGAAATAGAGCAGTGGTGACCAGACGAATATAGCACATGCATTAAAATTTTATACACAAAGAGGATGTAGGACCTCTTGTTGGGGGGAAATGAAGCAATTCACTTCGGAGGCTCCTGAATGCTTCTGTCAAACAAAGCTGGCTCCAGGGAACAGGGGACAAAGGCCTTCACAAAAGTTTTTGTAGGAAATTAAGGATGAGCTGTGACAGAGGGGACCTTTTCTCCTTTTCTGATTAGGTGATAACATTGTACACCATTCCGGGTAAGAACGTCTAGACCAAGTGTGCCCTACCCAGGGCACGGATATAAATGTTTGAGTGCATGCCTTGAAATGGGATGGTAAGAAAGTAGTAACAGTGAACTAATTAATAAAACAGTGATATTGTATTAACTGAAATCATGTCACATAGATTTTTGCTTCAATCAAACTAGTTCATGTATCCTACTTCAAGATCTTAAAGGAAAGAAAAACAGTATTATAGACAAGGCAAGGAGTATCTACTCACAGGAGAGATGCACGAAATGAATCTCCTCCAATAAGCTAAGGATCCTTATTCAAAATGAAAAATCAGAGGACATATCTATCTTGGCATGCTATTATTACTGCCTCATTTGTATTGATAGCAAGGTCAGGTTTTTTCATGTTTGATAAATCTTTTTAAATAAAAAAATCTAAGGCAAAAGTCAAAATACTTTTTTCGTCTTTGATTCTCTCTGATCTGAATGGAAATTTGCCGCAAAAAGTGTCACCATTAATACTCTAAAGCCTAGCCTAAGTTTTCCTGATACATCTAATACTGTGCATTTGAACAACAGGCATTTACACTCCATGTTATTGCCATTCGTATTATGACAAAAGCCTAATTTTTGCTCCAGTCACTAAATTTCTGCCAGATAGGAAGACACTTCCATGTCATGTTGACTACTTCATTTTTCCCCCCCTCTATTTTTCATTATCTGCCCTGATTAAAGAAGTTGATTCCTATTCTAAAACTGATGTACAGAGAATAAATTCATCATTTGCTGTGCCAATACCAATCTTTGTAAGTGACAAGATGCAAGTCCTTTGCTGTCCACACTGAGGTATCAGGATTTATCCAGGTTATCCCATTTCCTAAGCCGTTCCCCCTCTGGCAGCTATCACCCTCCATCAGAGTCACAGGCCTGAACCAGCACCTGATTATTTCTGGATCTTTAGGTAGCTGTCCTGTTGATGTGATTGCAAATGAGATTTATTCCTTGCACCAGAAAACCCATTGTTGATTCATTCAGCAAGAAACAGCTATCAGGTAGTCTCCATTTTATTTTAAACCAGCTCAGCCCCTGCCTTTCTTCTCCAAATATAATGAAAATATGATGTGACTAGTTTTCCTAGATGTTTGTCCCATTTAAATTCTTAGAGGTAGGTAAGCAAAATTTCAAACATAATCTATACTAAATATAATCAAGACAGTTCTCCAGTTTGGCTATAACATTGTCACATGGACTGTTTAAAATTAGGATTAAAACAGAAAAGAAAGTAATTGAAGCATTTGTTTAGTCCAATGCTGTCAAGTCTCCTCCTTTTAGTAAGGAACAGGCTGTGTAACAATCATAGCATTTTTCATAAATGCTTTTTTTGCATTCACACATCTGTCTTCTGCCAGTTATCATAGAATGGTTTGGGAGGGACCTTAAAGACCACCTAGTTCCAAGCCTCTAGTTAAACATTCAACTTGAATACTTAGAACAAAAAGCCATATTTGCTCTATTTAGGGCATAAAAAGCTATAAAATAGTCTGTTTCCCCCAAACGCAGTGGGCTCATACCCACTGATGCTGAGCTGGACGTGTAGCTGGTTTCATCAATAAAACCAGATGAAAACAAGAATACAGAAAGTCACTACAATGGTATCGCATGGCCTGTGTTTACAGCTCGTGTAGCTGCTCTGGGGAGGGTGCAGGTAAGCACAAAGGAGAGGAAGAAGCAGAGGAGTTTTATAATGGCATGAGGTTGCTTGGGACCCAGACCGACCCTCACACTGCGGGAGTTCCTGTCTTAAATTGGGCTTGCAGTGCTCTCTCTCCCTAAAACAGCTTGCTGCGTTTCGGGTAAATTATACGTTCTTTCTCAAGCATTCCTTACAAATCAAGCAGCAGAAACCTCACAGGAAGAGCTGTGACGATCACACGCCATTCCATCACCTCTCCCTTCCCAAAGGGAGGGCTGGCGATGCCAACCCGCCACCCCAAACGTGCCAGCGCGGTTTGGGAAGCCGTGCGTGTTCCGCATGTCCCCTTTCTTTGCATGCACAGGCCGGTGGCACGGGCTGTGCTGGGAGGGAACAAAGAGCCAGCCCAGGGAATCCGCACTGCAATGTTCCGGGCCCACACCGAGGCTTCTAAAATTGTCACCGAATAAAATAGCATGTGCGTTAGAATACGCCATGCTTCTTGGACAATTTCATCATAATTTGTCATTCATTCGGAGATATTCATTTGTCTAAAAGCAATTAAAGCTTAATTGCTGCATAACCTGAATAATTTAGAAATGCAAATTAGGATAGCAGGCAAGCAAGTATGCGTTCATTAATTTCTTTGTTATCACCATCTGTTTAATTAAAAAAATGAGTTTTACTGAATGACAGCTTGCTAACTATATAAACGTTTTCCTTAATTGAAAATGTCTTTTGCAATTGAGGTCAGCATCTGACAAGAATTGTTTGAGCTTTTGCAGAAAACATTTTATCTAAACAAATTGTAGTATTTTTAAATCCACATTAAAAAACATTGCCAACATATGCAATGTAATTCAAGGGATGACATCTTTGCTTCTTAATGCAAAGCCATAATTTTAGAAAAAAAATCATTGCTTTGGAAAAGTGATGGTTATTACATGAGAAGTATATGTGATTTATCATCTCCATTATAGATTATTTTGAAAACTTTTATAAAATCCAGACTCAAAATATGAATACCTCTGGCAAAAGAATCATCTGCAAAAAGAAGGAATGCTTCAAATTATAGATCACGTGGTTCATATGATGCAGTCTTTGTGGCAGGGAACTAAAGTGGTTTTTCAAGTACAATCTTCTTTATAAAGAAGCTAATTTTTTACACAAATATATAACTCTTTATACGTGATGTGTACCAAACTCCTTTTTTTTTTCAACTGGTTCTATTCCAAATACTTTTATTCCACTCCATCTGCATGAGAGTGGGGAGGCCCTGGCACAGGGTGCCCAAAGAAGCTGTGGCTGCCCCTGGATCCCTGGGAGTGTCCAAGGGCAGGTTGGACGGGACTTGGAGCACCCTGGGCTGGTGGGAGGTGTCCCTGGCCATGGCAGGGGGTGGAACGAGATGATCTTTAAGGTCCCTCCAACCCAAACCATTCTGTGACTCCACGATTCTATACATTTAGGAAAAAAGAAATCATTCTACTATATTAATACATGTTTTAATGTCCTAGGAATGCTGGATCTTCCATTCCAGTTGGTCTAGACACACAAAGCTGTGTATCTGAGAGGCAGATCTATAAATAAATAATGGACATGTCTGCAACCTCCCTGGGTGTTGACTAAGATTTAAGCCAACAGTACCATCCTTTCGAGGAGATCAGTAAACTAATTATCTTGGACTGAAATCCTGGAGAAGTGAAGAAGGGCAACTTTACACCACGGTACTCCAAACTCATCTATTATTCACCTTGTGTTGTTTACACAATTAATTATATGACTTTGCCATAATTTAAGTTACACTTGGCTTCTACTGTCTCTTACTGCATTTAATAGAAACTTTATATTACAGCCTGTGGATCAGGAAAAAACACATTTACTGAGTGCAGCCAAAGGCCTTTCTGCATTGAAGGCAACAGTGGTGATAAAGATGACAAAGTTTCAGTGCTTTGCACTGAAAAAAATCCCCAAGAACACCCTTTCTCTCATGCTAATATTTGCTGTATCCCCTTTTGCAGTAAATTAACTGTGAGCTGTATATATTGTCTTTAAAATATTTTGTTAGGGAACTTAAAGAAAATAAAATTATCATTCAAGGTCATGGCTGTTGCCCCCAAATATTTAAAAAAGTGAGCTGCCCAATCTCAGTGGGCAACAGAACATAAACACAAAATCAAGGTGACACTGCAGGGCTCAGCCACGTGCCTTGGGAATTCCCTTGCCAGGTAGTCTCTCTGTACTCAATTAAATGATCTTTAGATTATCTAAGTGTGGTATAAACATCATCTGACATTTGGTGGCTCTTCCTAAATGTGGGAACAGACATTATGGTTATCACTGAACACTTGGGCAACACAAAGATTAAGCACCTTTATTTGTTGGGGAGACAAACTTTCCCTGTGACTCACTTGCTCATGCTCCTTATGGGCAGATCCACAGTTTTGTGGAAAAAAACAACATTCTGGTCAATTGCTGCAAGATATTTTTATTTTCTCATGATTTGGAGCTATCCTAAAATAGGAGTGTGGATATGAATATATTCTCACGGAATATCAGTGTGACTCGTGGAAGATTTAGCAGGCAACACTACAAACACCTATGCAGGTAGCACAGGAGGGTGAAAAACAGTGGAGAAAATCAGCAAAGAATCCCAATGAATATACAAATATAAACCCACAAGCAAATAAAAACAAACTACAAGTTACAAAGTCCTTATCAGCATTGGTTTGTCAAAGTCGCACACTCCCAGTGTTTTGAAGTGTTAATTTGTACCACGTTTACACTTTTATGCATCAAAGGATCAGTTTGGCTGGATATCCTTCATCCTATCAGTAGATGGCAATGTTGTATTGCATTCCACTATATAAGTAATATTCGAATAAATTCGAATAAATTCGAATAAAAAGATAGCCAGGTAAACTATAGCAGTGCATTGAAAAAAAAAAATTAACGTTTACTTCAATAGCCTGCATCTCCATAAATTCCCTCATTAAGAATCACTTCATTTTTCTCTTTGATAAACCACATGCCAGTTCTTTGATGGTATAGTGAGATTTAGCACTTTTCCCTCCCAAAATGATACCTTTACTAGTTCCCATTGAGAAGGATTGCAAATTCCTGTTCCTATGCACATGATAACTAAAGGAAAACCAAAATCTAAGTGTATAACCACTCAATCTTATTATTCAAAATCACTGGCCCAGTTTCCTCCTGACTCCTGCTTATGTGGAGGTGTTTGGGATTCCTTCTCTGTGGCCTTTCAAGTTCTCAGAGCTTGCTGAATTCCCTCCTACCTACCCTCAACCATAAATCACATGGAATTAATCCTCTTGATCGTCAGCTTAAAGATGTGTTTGTTTCCACTCTTTTCCTGTATCTTTACAGCAAGAAACAAGTGAAGCAGGAAACATTAGATGAAGCAGAAGAATGATTTATCGGTTAAAGGGAAGGAAAATGTATTTAGAGAAGAAGAATGAGAAAGCTGCAGTGACAGGACCTGCTTCAGAGGTGTGTTCTAGACATTATTTGGGCCAGGAAACGGAACCCCAGTCAAGCCTGCATGCTCAGGTCATTAAGCAAAAGACTTATTTTTAGGGTTTTTTTTCAGATTCACGAGCTGTGTAACCTCAACAGGGACGATGGAAAGAGTTTGATTTCGGGTGACTGAACACCCGTTTGCCTCGGGCATATTTCTGGTTGGTAAGAAAGCAGGTATTTAAGATTCAGGTTTTGAGAGCTGGTAAGAACCAGTGCTGGTTCACACAGCCTGCAGTGTGGAGGAATTGTTTTAATGAGGAAAGGTGATCAGGAACCGCTGCTGATGGCAGCAGCCTCGTGTTTCTTACACAAAGCTACTCTTTCCCCCAGAAAAGTTCTATAGTTTGGCAAATCAAATCAGTCTGAAAACAGTCCCCTCCCTACCGGGCCTTGAGAACTCTGTGTTTGGCTTCTAAAAGTCACCTTGTGTGATTTGGACAGGCTTGACTGCTGGGTGTTGCGGCTGGAGCTTTTACTGTAATGACACCTAAAGTTTTACAGAGGGAGAGCACTCCAGAGTAACAATCCCAGACACAAACACCTCCTTTGGGGGTGTTCCAGAGAGAGCCAAACCCGGAATTCCCCTCAGCATCCAACAACTTACAGTCCAGCACTGACTTTCTGACACATGTAACTGCTGTAAACCAAGGCAATAAACCTTATTCCAGAGCTTATTATGAGCTGCTCATTTCCTGACTCACCTAGAAGCTCTTTATATCATCTAAGAGAGATGAGGATTTCAGATGTGAACCTTTAGGACTGCAAGTAGCTCATTCTGGATCCAGATCACTGACAACAATCCATTGTTATAACAGACAACCACGCAAGAGATCCCATTTCAAAGCTTATGTTGACCTTTCCTCCTATTTAAGTCTTAGATCATCACTGCTCTCAAGATATTTACTGTGATTAATTTTAAAGTTTTAATTTACAAGCTAAAGCCTTCTCTTCTTGCTCCATTCCATTTTACATATGTTCCAGTTTGCATTCATCTCAATGACCATGGGACACCACCTATAAACTGTTCAAAGTTCTCCCCGCACTTACTCTGCAAGGAAAAAAATTCTTCCATATTTCTGGTAGGAATAATTTAACTAATATGGTTTATACACACATAACACACTGAAAACAATGCTGAAATAAATATTTTCAGGAATTACTTGTTTGCCACAGTGACCTTGGCACATTACGTGCTACAGGATTGTGCCTTTGTGACCAGCACAAAAAAAAAAGGATAGCAAAGAATTGTTCCGTTCAAGAAATAATTCAATGACTGTGTTCCATTCCAGGGTTCCAATGTATCATCACATCAGCTTCAGTCATGGAGGGTTATTTCATTCTAACAATTTTTTTTCCCCTCACAACATCCTATTTTCTTACGGGAGAGAAGGAAAAGAGAAAGAAAAAGTCTCATGACTTGAAAAGCTAAGAACAAGTTTTCCTCTTTCAGAGAGGTTAGATAGAAGGTGAAGCTAAGGATTAAACTGAATGTATCATTTTTAGTATTCTATTTGAATAAAATTTAAATTACATTAGATGCATACCACAGTATTTTTGAAGTAAAAGATGCAGGATACTATTGAACTTCTCCCTTTGCTCATTAAATTGGCATTAGAATAACAAAGGACAAATTCATCCTCATTTAAAACCATATTTAGTGTGCAAATCACTAATAAGGTGGTGGTGGGGGGTGTAAAAGCTCTGATGCAAATTGTCTGTTAACTAATTGTGTAGCAACTCTTGCCCTGCTCCAGGAGTGGGGGACACCCTACATTCCCAGGAACTACCAACTCAAGGTGTAAATTTAACAATCCCCTGTCAGAAAACAACTAAGAAGAGCCACATTTCTTTAAAAATGTTGGGTTTATGATGAATTCTTGAGAATTCTCCGTAATCCGTGACAAGGGGTGGGAGGGGAAATAAATCACATTGAAGTCAGCTGATCCCATGGCATTTCTTTCATTTAAGGTCAAAACCTCATTATTTCAATACAACGGAATGTGAAAGTAGACAGTGGTTTCAATTTGCCTCTAACCTAAAATTCCACTCCGAACATAAAATGAAGTCCCAACTTAATAGTCATGACCTCGTACGAACGCCAGAGACCACGGAGGAGCAGGGAAGCAAACGCCACGCCTGATTTTTAAGAGACTGGGATAATTTTGGTTAGATTCTGAGCTCAGTGTGATTTATTCTCCCGAGTTCAACACCGGTTCCTTATCAAGGATTAGCTCCTTTACTACAGTGATAACTGCTAGTAAAATATAGTAAAAACATAGCATCATCATGTTCTCATTAGAGAAAAAGATAAATAATTATTTTTATTGAAATTCTGTAAGATTAAGTTAATCTTAGACCAAAAACTATACATTTGATTTCAATTTTGTGTGACTGATCTGTGTAACTAAGTCTATTTGCTACTTCCTTCACACATTTGTCTGTCCACGGATCAGGATACAAATTCCTAATTTCTTGTAAAATATGGACTATACACACACACAAATGTCAAAGAAATTTAGAGAGATTTATTAACTACATTTTTACTAACAGACATGATTGAGCATTCAACTACTTCTGATACAAATGAGCTATAAACTAACATTGCATTTCTTAATGTCATTTCCTTAATTATCAGCTACTACTCAGGAGTGGCAACACATGAGCCTGATAGGACAGTGATGTAAGAAATACTTGAACTTTATTTTTCTGGCAACTGAGAAGGATCTAAGCATTTAGGGAGAACTTACACGACTTAAAGGCCACCTGAGAAATACATACTTATTAAAAGAAGAAAACCAACAACCCCTCCCTCCAAAAAGACCCCAAAACAACCCACACCACACAACCCTAATTGTGGCAGTTTAGGGGTTTTTTAAGGTACGAATCTTTTTGCTGCAGCCAGTCTACTTTTGTATTCTTTTGCACAGAGAAATATGAACTTCTACAAGAAAGTAATGAATATAACATATCTGCTGATTTTTTTAAAGCCTTTATTGACAAAGAATATTTCAAGAATGGCTCAAGCAGCAGCCTTTTTGTATTCCAGGAATGACTTCTCTAACCCTTTTATTTATTATTTCACTAGTGCAAAGGGATGATTCAGGAAACCATCAGCTACTCTAAAGAGCCCCTCAGAGCCCCCACTTCTCAGTCTTTGCCTGACCCCCAGTCCAGGCGCTCATGAATATTGCAATCCTTATAAAAAAGCCTTCAGACAATCACCGTGTTCCTGAGCTCCTTGGGTACAGGAGAGCAAGTGGAGCCAAGGAGACAGAGTTCACAAATTAAATTAGCAGGTATTTAAAAGCACCAATGTAATTATGTATTATGGAACTCCAAAGCTCAGTAACTCATGTAACCTTTCCCATTCTACTATAAAATATATTTAACATGATAAAACAGTCCAGGGTCCCTCATCATCAGGCCTTTTGGATCTGAAATAACCTCTTGCCAGAGGATGACTGGAGCATTGCTGTGGCTGTAGCCAAGCAGTGCAGAAGGAGTTTCCATCAGCACCACCCGACCAAACACTCACGCTCAGTTACCTGTTCCCATTTGGTCACTGCTGAGGGGAATCCGTGCACTCTCAAAGCTGCACTTCCCCTCTGCCCCCTCCAGACCACCACACCTCTGTTACCTCTCCCAGCTGCAACCTCTTCTGCTTCAGAAACCAACGGGAGCCAAGGCAATACGAAAAGCAGTTTGAACTGTGTATTAAAGGGATGTGAGGAGTTTGGGGTGCAGGGGTTTATTTTGTTGTGTATCTAGCAGTAGCTAGGATTTCCAGATGGAAAGATGATGCTGCAGAGCACAGCACATATTTGTCTTCATGAATTTCTCCTGTTACGTCTCTGACTGAATATTCATTCTGAATTGATCAGCATATTTTATTGGTATGTCTCACACAGATTGTTTCTGGCTCTTACAGCCTATCAACATGTTGGTTCACCAACTGGTAGGCCATTTAATTTATCAGCTTTTTTCCAGGGCTAATGTTTAGAGGGGGAAAAAAGCTTTAAATAAAGCATGAAAATAGCTAAAAAAACCCACACAACAAACAAACAAAAATAAAAGAAAGCCCCTATCAAAGATGGGATTCCATCCAACTGGATTCATAAAGAAGTGCATCATCCTAAACTGGGTTTAATTAGCTCCCTGCAGTGCTGCTATTGCCACCTGACTGAGACAGCCCGAGCTGACCCAGGCAGAAGTGTTCTGAGGCAGCACTCCTACCTTCCTCCCCAGACACGGTTGACCAGAACAATGCTTATTTCTTCCTAGAAAGCCTCTTAACTGCACATCCAAAATGTCCTGCACTGTACTGGGAAGCCACTGCCATGTGTGACTCAGCTCACTGAGGTTCCAGCATTACTGGTGGCACTTTCAAGGGTAACTTCATAAAAAAGTCTGTCTCAAAGCCTGGTTTTGAACCATTTCAAAAACTTGCCTTATTATTTTGACCTTGTTTTCTGCAAAGACAGACTAATACTAACGTAGATGTCCTGAGTGCATCGCTTTTCACTCAGTGATCCGTGGCCCTTTAGTACTTTCAATGTCAAATTGCAATCAGATTACGTATAGAGAGCATAGATCGCTCGGTATTTTGTTATGTATGTCTCCAATTCATGCTAGTGTCTCTAATTCACTTCTAAACCAACTCTGTTAAACCATTTGCCATCAGGGGCCCCTCAAAAAAACCTTGGATGGAAACCTGTCATTTCAGGGTTCAGATGCATTGACCTACCCAGACCCAGAGAGCAGGACAGGAACGGGTCTGTCAGGCCAGTTGTCCCAGCAAAGCTGTTACAAGTCTGGTCAGAACTACAAAGTTCCATATGAGTCTCTGTATTAATCTTTCCCAAATGGAGAAAGATGATGCTCAGGAAAAACTGGAATTAGTTTAGCCCTAGTTCTAGTCATGTTAGTATCTCACATTTTGTCCTGAACCCCTAAGACACACCTGTCCCAGGAGCATGTGTTTGTCATCCAGTGTTTGGTCAAAGGGTGGACTCAATCTTGGAGGTGTTTTCCAACCTTAATGGTTCTCTGAGAAAAGTGCTGTACAAATCACAGCCCACAAGCATGGAACACAGGCAGTTCTCACTCACAGAGAATTCAGCCGAGAGCTGCTCCTGCAGTACCAGCTAAATGCTGTCAGCAGAAGACTCTTTTACCTAGGGATTAATTAGTGAGGTTTTAATCCCCAGGGGAGAGCCTTCCAGTTTGTAGGAAGAGGGTAGAGGCCTTGCATAAATGAAAATGAGATGTGACTGCTTTAAAAAAAGAAAACTTAAAAATCATTTTTTCTTTTTGGTGAGACACACTGAAGTTTGTGATTGCTTGCAATATGGATAACCTTCCAGGAAAAGAGTGTGGAAATCTTAAGGAGAAGATAAAGGAACTTTGTAAAGTCGAGTATATAAATAAAATTATGCAGAACACCTTCATAAGGATGAAAGGAAGTTTGAATGATAAATTTGAAGAACTGGAGAGCCACCTCCTTGGGAAAATGAGCAGCTCTTTATTCAAGTTTCACTAGTTTCCTGTTCTCACACACCACAGCTCAGCCTTTAAGCAGGTGACTTCCAAGACTGAAAACAATGTCATTGTGCCAGACCAAGCCCCTTAGATCGGACTGACAGAGAAACTACTTTAATGATTCCATCAGGATAGTGAAAGAAATCAGCAAAATATCTGATTGTTCAGCTCTCAAGTATTTCACTGCTCTAAATTCTTTTCATATAGAATTTCTTCACATTAAATGGGCAAAGAGAATGGAAAGGGGATAGAATCTGATTCTTAAGATGTTCCTTTGATCAACAGTGCTCAACAGTATAAAAATACACAAACTCAAACATTAAAAGGAAATTCAGTGATTTTCTTCAAGTGAGTCTTGCAAATAAAAGAAGCTGTACCTTTTTGTACTGAAGACAACATAAGAATATTAAATAATAATAAATACTGCCTCTGCAGCTAAAATGCAGGTGTATATATATATCACATTTTGTACACACTCGGTCTGCTCTGAAGGAGAACACAGAGAATCACTCCCAGAACCTGGAGCTGCTTCATAAATACCAAGCAATGTGTTCACCAGGTAGCAAGAGACATGAATAGCTGGTGTCAACTCAATTACACACGTGACAGATATTTAGCAGTGTTATGGAAAACAAGTTCTGACTGCTTTATTCATTTTTTCGTTGGCAGAAACATTCAAACTACAAGGGTTATATTTTACTAATACCTCTATTATGCATCTGAAAATAAGATATATTGGGCACAGCAACATCTCAAACCTCAATTAACCCAATCACATCATTCTGGGAACATAATTTCTGGATAGCCGAGATGATTCTCAACAGATAAGCAGACATAAAAATTTAATACCTTGCAGCACTTGATTCTGCACAGACAAAATTTCAGGATCTGCTGTAGCTAAATATGGGTACATTTGTAATAATACGACCCCTATACCATCACTTTAAATGTCAGTATTGATATTCAGCATGATTTCCTATGTATGATGGCTCAAGTCAATTATAATGACAGATAGCATCCCACTGGCTTATCTGATTACCTCTGACCTTTCAACAGCTGCAGAAAGCCAAAACAGCCTGAAAGAACAACTCATGCATATATGACACAAAGCTGGAATTTCATATCCGAGCCATAGTCAAGAACACATTGAATGTCAGCAGATTTCTGACAAAGCCCATAGCAAATAATTTCTTGGATGGTTTGGCACCATGAGAACCTGTCATTTATTATAGCTGAGTACTGACAGCAGACATAAACTTGATTAATTTTATATCAATACATGATATGAAAGCCATTACAACACATAGCTCATTTTAAAAATTTGGAACCCACTACCCAAAGTAACCATTCATTTTGATTATTATTTCTTTTATCAGAAGCTTGGTTAGGTGATTTAAGACTGCATGGCCTTCGCAGGGAAACAAAAATCAATATCAAGTGCAATTGTGTATATTCAAAAGTAAAGTGCCCTTTTGAACAACAGATTATTACCAACTACTCAGAGAAGTCTCTCCCTGCTCAGCTGTTCTTGCTCATTCCTCAGAGATGACTACTCAAGTGTTAGTTTGATAACTAATCAAAAGTTTATCTTCGTGTTGCTAAAAAGCCCATAACCACCCAACCAAAATCCTGTCACTTCCAGGAGTTAACAAACCAGATCTCAAATATTTTCCACCATGGTAGCAAAAACATTGAGGTAGAATGAAATACAGCATGTTTGCTTTTGTATTTCCAATATAAGATTACCTTAAGTATCTTAGCACTTGGAAGTAGCAGCAGAATGTTGATTTGTACGACTGACCTTGGATTTACAGCAATGCTTTTTGTGACAAAAATCAGAGTATATTCCGGTCCCAAGGGGAAGCAGCTTTACAGCCCCAGTGCATCCCCATTGCTCATGCTATGCTGAAAAAGCCAGCCAAAATGAAGCTGCTTCTGCTAATAACCTGGTATTAATTTAAATTGTCTTCGAAGCTTCAATTAGTTTTCATGGAATTCTTCAGAAACTGTTTTAAATCCTCTCTACAAAAAAGCTCCTAACTCACCCACCAGTAACAGAATAACTGAATAGAACTTCCACTGCTCCAGAATTAGGATGAAATCGCAGCTGTGCTTGAGGAAACACCACAATCACCATCATTTTTACCTGGACCACAATTTTACCTTAGAAATCAGTGATACTGTAAATTGCCTCTATTGGGAGTAAACTGAGAATGAATAGCACGAGGCAACCCAATGGTTTATTGACCATTAAAGTTTCAAGATGAAAACAAAAGAAAACAGACTCAACTTGAAAAATTTATGAGCAACTACTTCTGTAATATCTGGCTAACTGAGAACAATAAAGAGAAAAGTAAAATATCTACATATTTTGGAAGGCGAATGCATGTTCCTGTTTACACGGGAACTATTACCCAAGAAATTGAGTACAGACAGTTGCAAAGGTCAGACTAAGGGGGCAGGAACCTCTCTTTGGGAGCTCATTTAAAACAAGGGGCTGCCCAGGTACTCTTAAAGGTCCTTTCATACCCACACATCACCATGTCACCCTCAGTAGCACCAGCTGCACCTTTCTTGGGGCTCTGGCCACCCAAGAGCATTATCATTCCATAACCCTGCCGACTCTGCCCTGGCCTGCAAGGCTCTCACACTAAAAATGACACCTGAATCAATGGAAGGAGGACCTTCACTCCAATGAGTTTCAGAAAGCTAAATATTTAAGAGATGAAAGAATGCAATTAGGATAGTAATACATATCAAACAATGTTAATAACCTTCCTAAGCAGAGAGAATACCCAGTTTATTCAGCTATCATAAAACAAATATTAAACACAGTCTGGGAAAAAGAAAAGACATTATTTCTGATCAGAAAAGTAATTAAAAAGTGAACAGAATGGCTTGGCAGCTGCACAATAATCCCCTCCAATATCTCAAACAGCCCATACTGGTGCAAGATGCTCTACCCAGCATCACCAGATAAGAATATTGCTGCAATCAGTGGAACGCAACCAACTTACTTGAGGTCTTTCTACTACAAAGGAATCAAACCAGAAATAATACGAGTTTCAAGTGAAAATTTGAAATACTCACATATTACAGCTAAAAAGAGTAACTGAGGGGAACATGACAGAACCTATTATCGTGTTCCTTCAACAAGCAAAACCAGAACTTTGTGAATGTGAGACCCAGCGCAGTCAATACATGTCTGCGAGAGCACAGCAGTTTCTCCTCTGAAATATGCTACAGGAAGGGACTGCTGTTTGTAAAGCTCTGTACAGATGCCATAACATCTATTACAAGAGAAAAGTCAATTAATGTGCAATCCAAGCCTCGCTTTGGAGTTTATCTGCATGCAGAATACAGTCAGGAGCAGTAAGAGCATGCTATTTCCTCGAACAGTGGAGAAAATGAGGATGGTTTAATCAATATTATGACAATTTAAGTTTTGCTCCCCTACTAGTCAACTCAGTAAACACTTATTGTGCAGGAAGGTAATGTATTGGAGACAGGGTAATCAGAGGAGAAAAGACCAGTTAGTGGCTTCCTGGGAAGCCAATCCTATTGCATATTGCAAGAGACGCTTTATAAAAGAAATGCTCCTTGAAAGCTTGCTCTGAGATATCCTGTCTTTAGGTTTATGTTCCTCTTAGAGTTTTTATTTAAAACCCCTAAGATTTCAAGGTCAAGGAGCCTTTCCCCCTCCACTGGTGGTAATCTTCTCCCCAAGTAAATGCCCAACCCCTGGGTGTTTTACCAGTCTTTCATAGAAATGGGATGTGGAGAAAAGAAAGAGCAGCTCACAGGGGCATCACAGGGCAGGAATCTGCTTCTCTACTTCACGTGAGGTGGAACTTGCTCAGGTAACTGAGTGCTCAGATAGAGGAACGTTTTGCATTTGCTCTTTGTACCAGCCAACACCCCCGTGCTTCCGCTCCAGCTTCGGAGCCAAATCTATGTCTTACGAAAAATTTGGGAACCACTTGTTTACTGAGAAAAGCTGAAACGAGGAGCTGAACATGAAAGTTTTGAACTGTAAGGCCAAAGCCTAGCAGCTTCATTTTCACTTCAATCGAGGTGTTCAAAACAGGGCAAAAAGCTAAAAACTACGTGTGGAAAACAGAAAATGGGGCCCAAAGTGCCTAAACTAACCTCATCCTCCTTTGAATAAACTCATCTTCGCTGCCAATAAACTCCCTAAGCTTCCACAGAAGATACCTTCCTTTGTGTTTTAAACCAGAAACCACAAGCCAATTAATGCTTTGTGGAAAAAATGATTGTTAAGCTTGTTTTTCAAACTCAAATGGTGATACTTTACAGTAAGTGGACTTTATTTAATGCTCAATTAAATTTTAATTGCTTGGTGACACGATTCATAATCGTCAAACTAGCTAATGTTTATTAATAGCCATTTCTGATAGAGCACAGCACCTCAGATTGCCATGTGAATTTGAGGAGACAAAAATAAATTCGATACAGTTGCCAGCTGAACAATCACATTAAACACATCTCTCTTGCTTTAATGCTCAGGTGAGTTTAAGATAGCTGAAACTTTAAAACAAATAAAGTACATGTGCTAAATCTACTGCAGAGATTAAGGTAGGAACAGCTCACAGAACTTGAAATCATGGACAAGCATCAGTGGGGGCCACACACAGCACCACCTTAGTTACTGCTATAAATCTATATAAATCACCAGACCCCCAGGGTTTTGGTCCCCTAAAGAAGAGCATAAACACTGTCACGCTGTTTTTCATCCAGACCCTTTTAACCAGATACATTTACTCAAATAATTCATTGCAGCATAAACAAAGGTTTGATTTTCACAGAGGGTTGGTTGTTTCACCATAGCTTTCCCCATTCCCCTTCCTACCCTAATATAAGTGTAAGGAAATCTAAGAAATAGGGAACATAAATACTGATAATAGGGAAAAACTAGTGGAAGCCACTTCACTGCAAATGCTATAAACCATCAGGAAATGACTACCTTACAGTAACTTCTTAGCATTACAAGACATATAAAACATCCCCATCTTAAATGAACAAAGTTATTCTCTGCCAGTCACACATTGTAACACTCACCTCACCACCAGCAGTCTTTCCTCGTACATCCCTCCCGTGGCAAACAAATCCTTCACAGGAACTCCTTCCCTTGCTGCCCTCTGGACATTAAGCTTTCCCAGCAGCTGCTTCTAATTGGGAGTTTGATGCTACCTGGGGGAAGTAATTAAGCCCTCCCTCCTTCCCTCCTGACCTGCTGCCTCGTAGGTCACGCGTCCCCCACTCTGAACATCAGGTGTTGGTAGAAAAGCAGAATACAGCATTTGAAACATGGATTAGTGCACGGGTATAATCAACAGAGGGAATTCCAGTTACTGCCACAAAGAACAGGTTTTTAGCTGTAGGCAACATGTGTGGGCTGGGGTTTTTGTTCACTTCTTCCTTTTGGTTGGGGGGAGTGAGGTGATGACCATCCTGTCTTCTACTACTAGGAGCTCCCAGGAAGCTAATTGTGGCTTTGAGCAATTCGGTTCCTCTAGGAGGGCACATATCTATCATGGATAGCTCTGAGAGGAGCTCAGGAATTGCTCTCTGGAGAGAAGGGGAAAGGCTTTTTCTGTCACCAGTTTTCCAGGTTTATACAAAATTCAGCTGCTCTATTCATTCCAATGCATGGCTTTGTCAGGAGCAGTTCTAATGTTGGTTTTTGTTTTTTTTCCCCACTCCTCTTTCACCAGCCAGAGGAGTAACAAACTTAATCCTCAGCTACGAAGCAGTTTGCCCTCTGACTCCACCACAGTTAGGAGTGTCCCTGTAGATCCCTGCGTGCAGTTGCCTCAAGTGTGCCTGCATTCCCTCTGTCTTTGGGATGACCCAAACAGGGAGCATTGCTGGAATCACCTGTAGTCAGTTCACAGGGGGTTTCCAGGTGCAGATCCACAGGCCTGGAACAACACAGGGCAAGCAGGCAGAAATTGGATGGTTTCAAAGAATCTGTTAGGCAGCTGAAAGGCAAACAGCACACACTAATGCATAAAGAATTTCTGTGGTTGCACTTCTCATCTTTGTGGTGCTCCTACAGCAGCATCGTGGGAATGACACATTTCCTGTTGGAATCCTTTCGTGTGTCCTCTTCTGAGCCACATTTCTAATAATCAAAATAATCCCTCTCTCACATACCACCAAGAGCAACCTTCCTTGATGTTAATCACTGGCTTTAAATCCCTCCTCAAAGGCAAAATTAAATTTTATGCAATATTTTAGTTTACAAATCCATTATTTGATGAAATTCACACCTAACCCAGGAAATAGTCTTCAAAATTCTCCAGAAGTCTTTTGGCAAACCTTCCTTTAGAAATTATATTCTCCTCTCTTTTTGGTACACAGACTGTGAACACTTAATTTTGCACACTTGAGCAGTCTCACTCATATCAAGTATATTCCTGTTGCATTATTTATACCACCATGTTGATGAGCCTCAACATGAAATTATCCTCTGTTCATTCACAAATATAAAATCTTTATTGTTTAATGTGTGCTAATTCTCTTAAGATGGCTTTTTTAATAATTAAGAAGATTTTAAAAGTCTCATCCTTTTGCATCCAATTTAAGGACATCAAAACCTTTTTCCTTGGACTCGGTGTGTTCTTGAGAAGATTGGGCTCTGTGTTGGGACAGGAATTCGAGGGGCACCATGCTCTGGGATGTAACCCCAGGTCAGAGCTCTGGGCTGGAGGTGCAGAGGAAGGCACAGGGTTGAGTAACTCCCCAGGGACCTGCTGTGTTCTCTGGATGCATCTTATTGGTGCATTGCCTTGATTAAAAGAGAGGAGTTGCAAAGGGAATGGAAATGCCCGAGTCCTCATTTTCCACATGGAGTTTCCTCCAAGCCCCTGGAGTGCATGAATCCCTCAGACACTCTGATACCTGGCACTGCCACAGCAACTCCTCAGTGCGTAACGCAGTTCTCAGCTATATTTAATGAGCGAAGCAAGTACATATATATATATATTTTCATTCTGTTAATACATTATGATTGAATACTTGTCAACCTACAACACATTTCCAACAGTGACTAAAGGTTATTGTAGCAGAACAGCAAATTATATGATAGTCTTCCACAGAGCTTGTTAACATTATCAGAATTACTGGTGAACAGGAAAAGGTATCCCTTGGGTATAGGATAAAGAAGTGTAAAATACTATTACCTTCCTTTTAGTGGCTCTTTCAATAAAGGTCTTTTTAAATAAAGCCAAGAAAATGACAGAGCTCTTTTCAGTTTTCCTATGAAGTAATTACAGCTGTACATCCTTGACTTTGGTGTAATTTCAAATGAAAATTGACCAGCGTTAAATATCGACTGCTTCTCTCTATCATTACACTTAATGAACTAAGCGTTTACACTGTCAAAATGGCATCTGGTTACTTAAATAGACGCTCTAAGTCTGTGTCATCAGTTATAACAAGGGTTATTTTACATACAATTTACAAAAAATATAAACACCGGATTATCTTCAAACCCAGCAGCTTCCTGTAATGTTAGGAATGAAACAGTAGCTTTCTGCTGCCTCAATTAACTTTCGAGTCTGGAGGTGGCACTGTTTCTCTTCAGGAGAAAACTCCATCCCACAGTGAGACTGAGTCCTACACATCCTGGTGCAACTTCTCTTAAGGAACATAATTAAACTCAACATATGTAGGACATACTCTCCAAATCCACTAACACAGCCTCTCTCTATAGTGTGGGATGTGCCATCCCACTTCTGTTTGGACTGCAAGCAATTTAAGAATTTGCAGATCAAGACTCTTCAACAGATTTACGCAGATTAAAATTTAATGAATTAATGAATTTAATAACCTTAATTGACAAAAATTAGTTTAAAAGACACAAGAGAGTGTGGAATTCAACAAAGAGGACTTACTAAACCCCTCGCAGGGTTCATGCAGGTATCTTCATTCAGCATATTTCTCTTGTCTTGGCGTGTCATTCCAGGGTTCATCCATCCTTACCTCAGGGCAGCTTTTGAATAGTGACACAATCACCTTTTTTTTTTAAAATAAATGAACAGATAAGCTTGAGCTATTTTACTTATAAAGCCCTTCTAGATCCTCAGGAGAAGAGAAGACACTAAAAGACACACTTCTACCAACAGAGCTGGTAACTACCCTGAAAGGCAATAAAAGATGAAGGACATGAGAGAAATATATCCACCTTTATTTTGTCACTGCTCCGTGGCAGCACAGGATGCTTGAGACACAAGGTGATCACAAACCGTCCTCTTCCAGGAAACAGCAGCCTCAAAGCCCTGAACTTTGAGACTCCTCATGTTCTTAGGCTGAAGTTTAAACCAGTCTTAGTCACAACCAGCATTTAGAAAAGCAACAAATATCTTTTCAGAACAATACTATACATGAACATGCAGTACTTTACATGATTGAGCACCATCTCCTGCGTGTGAAACCCCAAACATACAACATGTGACAATATTCATGAGGTCCTAAAAATATAAAAAGATTTACTGGCATATAAGTATTAAACTCAGAAGCACATGGTTCTGTGAGATGGGCCTTACAACTGTGGAGATGATGTGGCAGGTCATGAGGTATGGCAGGTAAAAGGTATTATCAACTAGTCCAATTATTTGCATCAAAAGCAGTCAAAATCTCATCCACATTTCAAATCAAATAATAGTTACATAATATTTTTTTACATCTCTGTATTATAAAAGATGCCACATAAACGTGTCTGCATTGTAAAACTCCATTTATTATAAGAATTCTGTATTATAAGAATTATATCTTCATTATGTGGAAGAGCTCAACGTATTTTATAACCTATCACTGAAGCCTTACAGCATCTTTATGAGTAATAAATTCACTGCATTTTGTAATTTTGAAAATAGATAGGGCAATTTCTCTACCATCAGGCACTGAACAAGCTAAATCCTAGGAGATTCCTTTTTTCATTCCTATTCTCTGGCAACAAGACCCATGAAACATAACCACTTCTCTGTATAACTATAAATACTGCTTGAGTTTCTTCCTTGGATATTTTTCAGCTCCTTTCTCAAAGAGTACCTATGTAATTTGCATGAAAGAAAACAGGTTCCTGCCTATCAAAATAGGGATGGGCTGCAGGTTTGTATAATTTAAGCAGTTCAAATTTCAGGTGTAAACTTAAAAAATGTGTTTGTAAAGCCTCCAAAAGGAATCTGTGTTCTTGATGTCACAAGAGCATCAGTCAGCAAACACAAAATTAGCTAAATAGAGTCAGCAGAAGAAAAGGAGTGTGAGCCCCAGGGTAAATTAAAGGAGACATGCCAGTCTCGAGCTGCACAGGTCCTCTTAAAGACACAGAAAAATGTGTTTAAGGACGTGTCTCAGTCTCCTACTTGTTCAATGTCCATCTCTTGCCTGCCGCTGATTTTCTAGAGGCCCCAGTGAAAAGCATCCCCAGCTTACAAAGCTTCGGGGCCGTTTGCTCCTGGGTTCCTTTCCCGGGTGAGCAATTCTGTTTCAATAACTGCTGTGAAGAAGATGCCAATTCCCACATTTCACTTCCCTGGCTGGGTCAGTAGCCACCAAAGAAAAGGAGGGCAGAGGAACAAAGGCAGGACAATGGGAACCTTCACTCTCATGGCTCAAGGACACAATGAGTGGCTGAAGGGGAGGGGAAGGGGACACAAACAGGTCCCAGCCACTCCAGCAAGAACCTGCTGTGACATCATTTACATCTTCTTACCCTTCCATGATGTTTTCTGCAATAAGCAAACCTGCCAAAAACCCTTCCCCAAATCTGACGTGCCAGGCTGAGAGACCCTCGGTGGGTTTAGACAGTGGCAAAGAGACCCCTCTGTATTTCTGGGCAATCCAAACCCACACCTGCAAAGTAAAATAAAAATAAAAATGACTTTTGCTACACAAACACAACAGGCAAATATTTTGTGCAGATAGAATTAAAGTTTCATGCAAATGAATCCTTTTCGAATAAAAAAAAGAAAGGAAAGGAAAAGCATTTCAAAGCTACTGTGCTCCCATCAGCTAGGAAGGGTCTGGAACTTTCTTAACAGGTGTTTTAGTTGCGTTCCTTAATGCAGTTTATTGAGCGAATGCATTCTGAGAGCTTTAAATTGAGATTTATTTGTCCTTGTGCTAATCATGAATCAACCTTCTTTTAGATCAATTAACTAAATCACTCTGGAGGCAGCTCAATGCATTCTTTATGGATGGAAACCTTTGTTCTCTATTGCCCATAATATCTCTCCACCCCAATAAATACAATTAATAACCTACTTGCTCAGTAGTGTTTGTAACTTCCAATGTTTCATAGCAATTCATTTCTTATGACTTGCTAACAAAAATAGATTTGAGTAAAACATCAATATTAATATGTGCTTATGTTCTCCCTTCTGTTCTTTGAAAAGTACTTAGTTTTCACTAAGAACTTTGTAATGGTATTACTCATGTCACTCTAAAACCTCAAAGATTTTTTAAAAAACTTACAAGTAACAGTGTGTTACTACTGTAATGTATGCAAGTGCTCCTTTTCTTTTTTCCCCTGTAGCATGCATAATACCAAAATAAATTCAAAGTTTCCATGCTGAAATTCCCAACCAGAAAAACCTATTTAATTACAGTATTTATTAGCACAGGAAAGTACCTGGCCCTAATTTCTTCCGCAGTTTCAGCAAGACAGGGCCCTTGATAGATTACATTTCCTGTAATAGTACCTATATCCTTCCTTTTGTTAAAAATCATCCTGAGCTGATAATTATTCTAGCTGAGGGCCAGGGATTCAGTGGCAGCTGAGACAAACCGTGCCCTGCCAAGAGTTGAGCTGTTTGCTCGGGGAGCTTGGAGTCAATTTGTGTTTGTGGGAGAGGCCGAGGGCTCTGTGGCTGTTTGGGTTGGGATCCAGCAGCCCCACGGTCCGTGCTGCCACGTGGATGCCATCCCTGCACCCCGTGTATGAACCATGCCTGGGGCACAGCTGGAGCTGCCTGCCCTGGGAGCCGTCCCTCCAAATCCCAGCTCTGGTGTTCCCCACGCCCTGAGGAAACCCAATCCATGCCATTCCCAGCTTCCTCTGGTGCTGGGCATGGCAGAGCCCTGTCTGTGCCTGGGCAGTGGCTGGGATGGGTCACCGTGCCTTGGCACGGCACACATGGATGGCTCGGCCGGGACTCGTGCCCGCTGTGTGCACGGGCAGCACGGCAGCAAAGGTGCCAGGGCAGAGTTCTGAGTTCAAACAAGGCTCTTCACCCTTTCTCTGAGGTTTGGTTTGCAGCAGGTCAGATGGGAAGCCACACATGGCTGAAGGTCCAGGCGGTGCCTGGTGCCCCATAAACCTCACAGTCTCTGGCACCTTCCCGGAGCTCGGGCAGCAGGTGCTGGCACTGCTGGGAACACAAGCGAGGTCTGATGCCAGTGGAAGGTGCCACTGGGTCTGGGGATGTGGTTCTGGCACAGGGAGGTGAGGAGGGGTCAGGGGCACCCAATGCCGGACACAAACGCTTCCATCCTCTCCAGAATGGTCCCACATGACACAGCTGCCGCAGGGAAAACTCTGGGAAAACACGTCCATGGTGGGATGAAACAGTGACCGAGAGAGAAGTGTGAGGGGAAAACAGCCCCAGGAGCAGCAAAGATGGGAGAGGAGGAGGAGGGACGAGGGCCTGCTGGCTGGTGTGACAACCCCTGCAGGAGCATGACGGAGCATCTCTCCCCGACTCACCTGCCATCTTCACCAGCGCAGGTGCCTCCCAGGTGTCCTTCACTCACCTTTCCAGAAGAGACAGCACACAGCAAACTCACCGTGGCTCAAGGACAGCCATCCCACTTGGATTTCTTCTCTAAATCCCATGTAGAGGGATGGGCTCACTGAAGTTGACTGTGTGACAGTAGCAAGTCTCCATGGCTCCATGGAGACACCTGCATGGACAAGGAATTGTAGTTTTTCAGATAGTCTTTGTCATCTCCCTTTCCAAAAGCTATAAGGCTCAGGAGATTATTAACTTTTCCAGTTAATTAACCTAATTCATCATGCAATTTTAATGTCACATGTTACACTATTCTGAACTCCCATTTCAAAGACTCATCCAGGAATATATTAATTTTCTCATTTAACTTGTGTATTTTATGGTTTTACTATTTCCAGGTATTCTTAGGATTATTTTTTCATTTGCCTATCTAAGAAATCTCAAACAGCAGAGATCAGTCTATTGATTCCCATAGGAACAAAAATATTTTTCTATATTTATGCACTGGTCAATGCCCCAGGTTGTATTTCATGTTGGCCTTGATTGTCTTGTATAGAGAGTTCTACTCAGTAGCAACAAAACACTGTCTTCAACTATTTTGTCTTTTTTTATCAATGACAAAATCATCCATTAAAGGTAAATATCCTAATCTCATATAAATTCTTAATCAAACACTATAATCAACAGAAATTCAATACGATGATTACATATTGAAATTTTCAATTTGAATTTCTCTATTTACTTCAATGGCTCTGCTTGAAAACGGATCACAGCTATATGTTTAAATAATTTAAAGAACCTTTTCTGCTTGAGATCCATTTCTTGGTGTTCTTCCTGCCATTAAGGGTATAAGCTCAAGTTACCTGCCCTGTGCACTGCTTAGCTGATTAATAAGGGAAGGAACACTGGCAAACAAACCACGCAGCTCTCGCTTCATTGTTCTGTACAAACACTACACAAAGAAATATCAAAGGTAACACGAGATGATCATGCGAGCAGAAAGTTCACTTGTGTTCTGTAAACTTCCGAGATGGCTCTGGGGCACCACTGCAGAACCAAGATAAAAGAGCAGAGATGATTATCTCTTCTTCTGAAAGAACACTCTACCTGGGAGATGTCAGGAGGGGGTTGACCATGATTGGAACTTTGCAGATTAGATGTCTATCTAGAGCAGATAAGACATTTTTGTTTTAAATGAAGCTTTTTTTTCTTTTGTTTCTCTTGTGGAATTTCATTTTAACTCTCTTGGTACTCTCAGCCTTGGTACAGTCCTGAAAAACTCCAGAAACTAATCTTTATTGACTTCTCTTATCAAAAGCACTCATGTTCTAAACAATATTTTATTTTTTTCCTACATCTCTTTTTCCTTCTTAGATAATTTTTCTAAAATACCAAACAAGGAATCTCTGGACAGATTAGATAGATTGGACAGTAGCTAAAAACATGGATCTTGTGCTTCAGAACAACGTGCAGGCTCCTCTGGTGATGTAGTGCTATTAAACACTGTGGTAGCTCACGTCCAGTCCTAGGAGAGCTTTCCAGGCTATAAACCTGAGCATGACAAAAGGACAGTGTTCTCAGACTCAAGGAGGAATTTTCTTCTTCTCTGAGGACTTACCTCCTAGTTAGGCATTCTTGTGATACCTGCCTGCTGGAAAATTTGCCTTTTCATCTGCTTCTAATTGGCTGCTCCGCAGCGGAGAGGAGCAGCAGGGAGCTCCCACGGGGAGCTGAGGTGGGCAGAGCTGCCTGCCTGGCTGCCGATGGATCCAACAGAGAGCTACCTCACCCTTCCTAGAATTCGTAATGCTGAGAGGACTTGGTGCTATTTGCAGGAAAATAATTCTGGAGAGGGAAGCAGAGTTAATCATCCTTTTCTCTGTGAATCTCGTAATTGTTTACAGTTAGTTTTCTTCTCTCCGTGACAAACCCCAGGAGTTTGGCACTGTCACTTAAATTGTATTGAGAGCTGCACACAAAGCTGTTTACAGGGATTTTTTTAATTCAAATCATTATGACCTAATGATCAAGCCATTACAGCAAAGTGCTAAAAGCAGAGACATACCACCAGTAAATATAACTTGCATCTCTGCCAGATTTGGTTATCTCCTGCACTCTGTGTTATTGCTACAGAGAGCAATAATGTGAATCATCTGATTAGAGCCACTAACAAAATTCTCAGCATCAAAACTGATGAAGTCAGTGAAAGCTCTGCCACGATCTTACCTACTGTATTCAGCACACTGTATTTGCATCTTTATTCAATGCAGGGTGTAATAGCTGCTTTTTAACCTTATGCTTTTAAAAATCAAGCAAACCCATTCTCAGCAAAATGCATTTGGATTTACAGATGTTTCAAACTGAGCCTCTGCTCTACTGAGGAAATATGCTCCCTCTTATTATTTCATAAGGCTATATAAAAGTTTGAACAACTGTTGTATACCTTGAGCTGCAGTGAATGGATTCAGTGCATTTATCGGTTCGAGCGCTGTTAGGGAACCAAGCACAGAAACATTAGACGGAGCTTTTTATTTGTAATTGTAGTTATTTTTTTATTTCTGTACTTTACAATTAAATTCTTTGTTCAACCACATCAACAATATTACAAAGAGTAAGGTGTCTGTGGTTTTGTTGTCAGTCACCCACTGTTTTCCTGCTTGTGGAAGTCTCTTGGCTCTGACACTGGTAAATACCACACAATGAACTGTTTCTATATTTAAATCTATAAGCACTACATGGTTAGCAATAACTGTTACAAGTATTGATTTTATATCTTTCTCAGTTCAGGATAGTAATTCCATTTTCTGATTGCAACTTTGCTCAAACATTAAATTAGAAGATGTAGAAAAGCAACACACTGTCGAAAAGTAATTCAGTATGGTTTGGGGTTTTTTGGGTTCTTTTTCCATTTGAGAATTCTTAGTAGTGTAACAACTTCTTGCTTAGTGCTTGTAAATCAGCAACAATACTGAAAAGCAACATATTCCCACAATGGGAACAAACTCAAGAGATTAAGATTAAACTACTTTAATGTCAGCCCACTAAATGAATTGGAATTGGAAAATCCGTAGCGCAAGTTAAATAGAAAAGCAAATAAAATACTATAGGTCCAATTTATTGCACAGCCTATGTGACAGCATTAGTGAATCCGAGGCTGCAATTTTCAGGGGAGTGGTGTTTGCAGATCCTCTTTTCTTCAGTGCCCTATCTCAGCCTCAACCCCAGAAACTGCTTCTCAGCTGGATATCAAAGAGAAGGGAAAACTCCTCTGTGCCCTGGGTGATGCAAGTGTTACCATGAACTCACACCTGAGGTGCAGTCAAGAGAGCCACCCCTACATTTATCAATGATCCCACTCCAGGAGGAAGCAGGAGCCTCTAAAGCCCAGCTCTCCTCTGAGAAGTCACTGAATTTTGCTTTCAGTTGCTTTTACAACCTTTAGAAATAACTTCCAATGCGTTTCTTACAATAACCCTTGAAATCCTAAGTTGAAACTGTGGAACTGAGCTGGACTGGTTTCCAGTAAAGAGTGGCAAATTTGTTTAAAGTGGTGCAAACACACCTTGGGTTAATTTTGTTGATAAAATTGAAGGAATAGATTATACACCCATTTTACAACAGTAAGAATTTTAGTATTCTTTGTATAAGCATCATCACTATAAATAAATGAGACCAGGAACCATAAGAGTCATAGATCTGCTAAGAAAAAGGTGAAAAAGGGCTGTTTGTTCCTCGTGACAGAAATACTTACAGCTTTATCCATGACAAATAGAAAACAATTAAAATGACAGCCCTCACTTAAAAATAGCTGTTGCTTATGTTTTAATTCTCTACTCAAATGTGTTTTCCCAACCATAACAGATTTAAAAAGACAATTATGCTCTCAATTTCGATGTTGGGCTGTATCCATGTCTTCCCCTGGTAGAAACATGCACATGTCATACCTTACTATGTCAGCTCATTAAGATATGCTCACCTGGACAGCATGTTAATTTGGGCAGTCCAAATCTCCTGACAGACCTTCCACATTGATTTCTGCGTGGTGCAATGATCAGCTCTTCCATCAGACACCTTCCATCGCTGGATGAAACAATGCAACTACATGACGTTCCTCCAGGAGCAAAGTTGGTATCTAAACAAGGTTGTAGCAGAATCAGCAGCTCCTGAAGGTGAAGGAATGAAACTCAAGATTCTCACCTTTGTCACAAACACAGTTTGTCTCTTGAAGCTTCTAAAAATTGTTTACCATAATCGTATGTCAGAGGAACATGGGGTAGAAGATGTTCTAAAAGTGCAGCTCGTGGAACCAATATACAGAAGAGCTGTGCAATAGATATCTTCCAAGACAACCAAATATCTCCAGCTAATGATGATATATTGATAGATCTGGAAATATTTATATTAATCAGAAAAAGCATTTTTCTAACATGAAGCTAATATTTCCAGTGTAAGTACCATAGACCACAATTATATATGCCCTTAAATGACAATAAGCAATCTAAAAGCTTATTACCCTACAGCAGGGATGTCTTTAATTTTAATAAAAATATAACTGTGACATGCCTGACCTTATAAATAATATTGATATAATAATTTTAAATATTGTTTGAATGTCATAGTGGTAATAGCAGCCTAACTGGACTCATAATTAATACAAACTATGAAATTCTGCTACGTTACAAAATGCCTGGAAGAACACAGCAGAAAGAGTAAGGCAAGTGTCCTCTTTGACCCTATCTCTACACTAGAGTATGACAAATTAAAGATGTAAAATGTTAAATGACATACAGGGTACACACAGTCCTTCTCCAAAAATAACAGGAGAAAAATGAACTTTTCTGCATTGTGAACCCAGAACTGTGTGCTGTGGTATGTTAAGGAATTGACGTGTGCTCTCGTTGACTTTAGTAACACAGAATCTGCACTTCAGCCAAGTAATTTATAACTCTTTTTATTAATAATGACAACTGACAGTATATCAGCTCCACTGCAATAAGAATCACTGGTTGCTCACAGAAACCCAGTGCTTATAAAACCTCTGACAGAAATCCACTTATTCTGCTTGCTGCTACCTCGTGCTTGCTCCTTTCTCTCGCTAACCTTTCTTTGCTTCACACATGATTTCTTCTTTCAGGGCCTTGTCTTATTTGAATACAAGAGCGGTATAAAGAAAAAGACTCAAATATCCACTCCATCAAAATCTCTGCATGCAAATCTCACGTGTTGAGGGGTTTAGTAAGGTGAAAAAAAGAGGTTTCGTTAATGAGGTCCAAGAACATCCCCATTTGCAATAACCACACGCTCTGGAAACTAGAAAAGCCACAAGCTGGTAGTGTTCATGGAACTCCATGCTGGCTTTTATATTCACTGTAAAATTCAGATTACAGCAGAGTGAAAATAGAAGCAAATATAACATTTATAAGAAATAAAAAGGTAAGGGCTCTCTATGTTATCAAACACAGAAAATGAAAGAGCTGTAGCCTGTCAGACACATGGCATTTAAAAGGCTATGGGGGAGTAGCAGCAATGAAAGGTAATAAATTGGGAAAGATGTGTTTCCATCAGTGTTTGATACATACCTGTTTGACAAAGAGTGACAATGGAACAGACTGTAAGGCTCTATGGTAAAGGCTTCAAGGAGTTCAGGGGACTGCACTCAGGGATCAGGACAGGAATTTCTGTCTGACAGCCTTTGTGCCACCCTTAAGGATGTCATTTCTGTGCTGCACTCACAGGTGAGGGTTGCAGGGTTGCAGCACTCACAGGTGAGGGTTGCAGCACAGCTCTGCAGCCTCTTCTGCCTTCTTTTCCTTAATATGGACAGCATTACCTAGTACTGAATCCAGTGGCACTTGTATGGACTATGATAGCACAAAGAGACACATCCCCAGTGTTCCTGATCCGGAATCCTGGCACCAGGTGAGGTTGGTTGGGTCTATAAGTTCAGGCTCTGAGCTGCAAAAACTCACTTATAATATTTCCATACCATAAAGCATTTTGGTTGTGCTGTACGAATTAGCACATATAACACAATAATTCAGCGCCCCAAAGAACCACCAGAGGTAGGGTCTGAAGAGGGTAAATAAGGACACTGTGCCTTTGATGCTAATGAGACACACACACGTTTCCCCCTCCAGTGATTTAACTAATACCTAACAGCATGTCACTGTCAAATCCCAGTGAAGACATCAGTGTTTTCCCTCGGTACAAAGTCACCACTGCCCTTGCTTTAGTTACCTCATGTTTAAACTACTGTTTCTCCTTAATATTTACTTGTGTCCTTTAGATGAAGAGCAGCTTCCTGTTCACAGTCACAGCAAAGCTCACCAGAAACAACAAAGCTCAACCCAAAATATAAGACAGCAACTTATTTTACTCTAATCATCTTTTACAGGAAAATATTTGAACACTGTTGACTTTCTCAAGCAAATTGCTGGAGAAGAATTACATAAAAAAGTGCCAAAGGTTCTTTAAGTACTCAGGCTTAAAATTTGACTTTTCAATTAGCATGACAATGGTGTCAGTGTTAATAATCACTAACCAGAATTAAAGAGGACATCCCGAGGCTCTGGGAAAACAAAATGTCTTGATGCATAAGAGTTTCAAGCATAGTACATACACATCTAAAAAGATAAGAAAATAAACATAAAGAGAAGAAAAATGCCTGAAATATTCAGGCTTTCCCAAACATTTTCATCTAGCCTTTTACATTGATTATCCACTTTTAGTCTTCTTTCTGAACCATTATTGATCTTCCTTCCATTGCCTGTTGTGTCCTTTTCCCCACTGACTCAGTGGCCCAATTCCTTTCCTTTTCATTCAATCACCCTCCCTTGGTGTCTGTATGGTTTTCACTTTGAGATTGCCCAAACATAAGATCTTCTCCACCCTCCTCTAAATATTTATTAGATCTTCCAATGAAGACCTGGTTTAATTCCTGTCTTCTGCAGGGACTGCTTTCCCTTTTTCTGCATTTTCTAAAATGTGATAAGCACCTCTTCTCTTTTTTCCTCAGCAAAGTCTCTGGTCTCTGCTTTCTTAAGGCTTTTTTTTTCCTTGGACTTCCCACTCAATATGTTAATTCAATTGTTCTTTGAATTGCCAGAATCTCAACCCAGCATACATGATATTGGGGGAGAAAAAAGAAGTGCTTCTGGGTGTATTTGTTTAAGTTTCTTAATCTTATCTTTCTAAGAAAACAAGGTAAGTGTGTTTATCAGATCTATCCTGGAAATAATTTGAAATTACTCATCGATATCAAACAAATCGGAAAAGAAGACATCTCAAAGATAAAAGGTCTTACGAGTCTTACAGAAATTAGTGGCTATAAGGAGTAGGAGGTACAAATTAGTCTTTGCCATGAAAGAAGACAAGTGGATCTTATGCAATCACCTCCCCAGGCCACCTAAATGTATTGACCAGCCACTAAATTCCTCCTCCAGCCTGGTCATTTTACCAGGGAGAGCTCTGAGAGGATGGAAAAACAGATATTCAATGGGCAGAAAGGGAAAGGGAAGACTTTCTTGCACAGGTCACCTGTTTAGTCTTGTGCAGAGGGCTGTTTATACACATGTACAGATATATCTGCCTGTCCATCTGTCTCACAGTTAAAAAATATCCCATACTAAAATATTATCTGATCAAAACAAAAGAAATGGATTTTAAGAAGAAAACATACAAAGGACTGTATGCAAAACTTACAAAAAACCCGCTGAGTTAAGCCAAACAATTCCCAGCTGATAGCTTCATTGATTTTAGGAGATGAAAGCCTTCTAATAAGGTGGAAAGAAGGGGGAAAAAAAGCCCATTTCACAGAAAAACTATAGGGAGAGAGTAATAAATAGGCGTTTTTCCCACAGCCATGACCGAATTAACTTCAGCTGAGCCCAGGTACCTGAACTCATAGAGTGATAAGCAAATTACTGAGAACTCCTGCAATTAATTCCCTCGTTGCTTTGGGGGCAATGCTTGTTTTTGCTGTCCTGGAACTATTGTGAAATTAGGTATTTTTTAACTGACTCCGTATAATTACAGTACTAATGGTCCTCTTAGTTTGGCTTCAACTTCTTGGGTGGATTTGCACAGAGAGCTCCTTTGTGAAATGTCAGCTCTCTGTACAAAGATGCTTCTCTCTGGGGGCTGTGTGTCCTGTTTTGACAAAAAACTTACACATAAGCACTGAAACAATATTCTAACTGTCTGCTGAGAATTAAAAAGGGTTGGAGAGAGTCAGGATGTTTATTTCTGCCTCTAAGAGTCTGATTCCATTTCTCTCCATCCCAAAACTCACATTGGAGCTATGAGAACCTTTGGCTGCCCTATTTCCACTGCTAATCACAGGCATTTGCCAGTACATATTCAAACCCCTTCCCAACAAATCTATTTCCATTTTCTTCCTTGTGGAAGGACCTGAATTGCAAGAGCACAGCATGGAAAGGGGTGTATTATAACAGAATTGTTATAATATTACAGCTATTCCATATATTTTCTCTAGAGAAAACAATATGAAGAACTATGGAGGGCCATAGCCCTGTCTGCGTCTAGAAGAATTCTTTCATACCCAAATTTCTGTGCTTTTTCCTCTAAAATTTCCACCAGAACATTCCCTCAGATATTTTTGTATACGGTTATTCACCTCCTATCAGCAGATGCTGTAATCTCTTGCATCTATACCTCACCTGAAATGATTTATATTTATCTAGTCCTGAGCCTGCCCTGAGTGTGGCCAGTGAGAAATACATCCATTTTTTCCCCCCAAAGTTGCTCTTCAAGTCACACGTCTGTGTGCCGGATGTCGGATCACTGAAAACTGACGGCACGCAGAAATTGCCAGTCTTGCAGGACCTTTGTTCAAACCCAGCTCTGCCCCTTGGTGCCACCTGGGAGCTGCTCTTTAGCATGTGCCAGCGTGGCAGGGGCACCCCCAGCTCACCGTCACCGTTACCCCTGCGTTTTGTAAGTTCTGGCCACCAGATTTGGTCGTGAATTAAAGTTTGCCTGAGTTTGAAGTCGTTTTTCTGCACCTCTGTGACAGCCAGCTGGGAAGAGATGGAGATTTTGGTGCCTCTGGGATAAAACCAATTTGCATTCTCTTTTAGTCCAGCCCCCTGAGATCACACCCATCCCTAATCAAGCCTTTTGTTTCTTTGCCCCTTTCCCAAGCTGAGCACCCAGAAATCTCAAGAGGGATATTTTCGGTTTTCGGTATAACACAGACATGGAACAGAAGATACAGTCCCCCTAAGACCTGTGGAGAACACCTGTGCAACAATTTCTTTTCATTTTCAGGCTTTGAGTTGACTTCTTTCCAATCCATTCAATACGTGTCATGTTGATTTTATATCATTTGAGTGTCTTGCTCATGTGGAACTGAGCCAATCCACACCTGTACAGAATATTTGCATCAGAGCAATACAATTGTCCATTATCAATGGAAACTTGATTAAAAAGCTTTCTAAAAGCTGAGAAGCTGTGGGGTGCAAGACTCATGATAAAGAGCTTTTAAATACTCAAGATGTATATCAAATAGAATATGACAATTCAGAAGCTCAAAGAAAAATAATATTAACTTTTCTTATGCCTTGTATCCCTGGAACAGGACTTCAAATTAAATGATGTAGGATCCAAAGCAGGAAAAAGAAACATATTGCATTGTATGAAGAGCTATTTTTTTCCTTCCGTGGTATGGACTCACATCAGATATGGTCACATGGCTTATTTTTATGATTTCTGATCTGTCTGTGTTTCTGTTTAAACAGATGAAGTTAATAGTCATTGAGGAAGCCAACCAAAAGAGATCTTCAGATAAATTAGAAAAATAGTGCCTAAATCTAGCTGTTAGTATTTGATGATTTATTAAAAACAACCATGTTTGTAAGCTACTTATCGGACTTAAATTGTTCTTAATATTGACTTTCCAGTCTATCTTAAAATATTTGGACATGATTTAAACATTATCTCCAAGATCAATAGCTTCAGTGGAGTCAGAAATGTCACTATGTCTTAAGGGAACAGGAGTTTATTTGAGCAAACATGAAGGTAAACAGTGAAACAAGAAACCTGCTTTCGCTCTCATAAATATTTCACTTTGTTTCCTCAGCTGTGCTAAAGAGATTAATTGTTAGCACTGTTAATTCTTCCCCTCCCTTCTTACAGTGCAGGTATTACACCGATTATCGATGGTCAGCCAAAATCAGCTGATCCCACAGTGCTCCCTCCAACTCCAGAATTGTTTGTAGAACTCTGATCAGGATGGAAAACCTTAGAAAAATATTGTGGGGTTTGTTTTTTTTTTGCTTTTTGCCAACAAAATATCAGTGAGACACTAATGACAATAAAAAAACCAACCACTAAAAGTCTCTCTCTGAGCTACCTTGGCCCTAAAATGTCAATTTTTGGCTTATAAAGTGATTGCTGAAGGTGTGCTTTAAATACAATCTGTCATCTGAAATATTCTAGAGAATATAACTGGGATTAGAATTTGCATCAGGACGTTAAATCCCCCTCATTTTTTGGGGCAAAGAGAGCTTTTTATGTTTAAGATTTAAAGCTCAAAGACAAATGATTGATTTTATCATGCTGCTCCCCTACAGGAATAAGGGTGAAAAATATATAAAAAGATCTAAATTTAAATTTTCATACTTAAAAAAAAATACACCACTAAGTTTGAAAACTTGCAGTTTCGTGTACTCAAAGTTTTCCATATTGTTAAGATAAAAATGAATTATGGTAGAAATAAACAGAAAAACATATATTGAGTTATGAACTGAACTGAAACGTTTAAAATCCTTATCTTCTGTGACTGTTGTCAAGTATGAATTCTGCTTTAACCAGATCAAACAGAAGCAAAAATAAGTCAGAGAGGTTTATAGGATTTTCATTATTCATTTGAAATACATATGTAATGTTAGTCTATTCGTTCACACTTTATTTTTAAACTTAATGGGATTTCACCACTGACTTGCTAAAAGAGTAGCAATTAAAATGCTACTTCCCTTCTAGCAGGATCTCAAATCTTAGTCTATTGTGTGCTTTCGTCTCAAGAAAGAGGAAAGAAAACCAGAGGAGGCTTCGGGAAAACTTATTCCCAAATAAACACGGCTGTTCTGAGCACTTACTGGTGCAATATTCCACTGAATTACCTCTATTACCCTTGTCCCTTTTTAAATATTCCTAAAGGGAGAAAAGTTTGTGACCCTGGAAGGTGAGGAAAGAAATGTTGTATTGTAGGCAAAACCCACGACCATTTCTTGGCACTCTGTGTGCTGAGAAGTCCATTTATACAGCGAACAGAAGTGACTGCACGCTCTTCTCTCGGCACAGACTGGAGCACACACAGAGCTCTCCCCCTTGATTTGAGACGGTGGTTTTTGTCAAGTCCTGATCCTACACCTTAGAGGTCTGGTCTAATAATTCCACATCTAGATCCAAGCACTCAGAGTGCTTTCTGGGCCAGGAAAAGCATTCATATATTTAACATACAAATCATGACTTGACAGGTGAGGAAGACGTAAAGGCCGTTTCTTTGCGCATAACATTTTATCCACAGTCCTTCTCAGAGCACCACAGCAGATAATGAGGTGTGAAACGTTACCAGCCTCAGGTTATATTTTCAAGGCAGGCATGAAGAATTTTCCCCATGAACTATTGCTTCAGGAAGAGGCTGAGATTCTTATCTACCATCATTCGGTGTTTCCTGTTAGTTATACCATGCAGCTCCCAAAATAAACTCCGGTGACAGCTGTTAGACCTTTTAGCTAGTGGCAATTTGTATTTCCAGACACTTCAAGAACTTTATTTTCATAGATTCATACTCTGCTCCTACCTATAACTCTGATATATGTAAGACAGGGCATTACCGTCTCGCACTATTTTTATTCTTGGGAAGGAACCTGAATTGAATACTGCACCATAAAAAGCACAAAATTACTTAACCGACGCGTGACAAATTCTACACAATTAAAAAGAATATGTAGGCCAATAGGAACTGAACAAAAGGGGAACTAGAAAAACGTACTAAAATAGCTTTCGTGCCCCTTTCTTGCTGAAAGCCTTGCTTTGCTACACAGAGCCATCACCAAGATGAAGTGGATGAGCACTCCCAACTCTAATGCAGATCATTCGGTCAAGGTCATTAGGTGTTCAATAGTCTTTAGGAAAACTGTAAAAGAATTGCACCTGGCTGGCTCTGTAATGGTTTGTACATGGGGAAATGGGAAATGTCGTGCAGATTGGTTACAGATTATTCCAGGGGATTAGTTACAGTGCCTGCAGATGCATTTGCTAGGGGTAAAACTGGGCAGACAACAGGTCCACAATCATCTGGCATAAATTCTAATTTTGTACCAGGCACAGGCCTATCAATTTGTGTCTAATTATATCCTTCCATGTGAGATAGAAAATACCTCAGGGTTTCTATAATAAAGGCTCATTAATGTGGACGAGAAATAATTCTGAAACTCTTTCTACCAGGGCTAATGTTAATACAGATTTTAATTGCTCTTACAGGATATTAAAACACTGATTTTTTTTTTAATATCAGTTTTAATCTAATCATTAAATGGACCCACTTTTGTAACCCTATATTTTCAAGGACTGCATCTTACGCTGCTGGGTAATTGCGTCATTACCAGTCATGTTGAACCAGAGGATAAAAGATGAATACATAAAGGATAAAAGGTAATATTATCAAAGATATGTGAGAGTCAATCCCATTCAGTTCCCTTTTCTATCTTGAAAATATCCTCTTCTTGCTCAGATGAGTAAATATTGTAAAATATAAAAATAAACCAATAAGCATTGTGAACAAAAGAGAATTAGTATTACATTATAATTGGAAGGAAGTGAATACTTTTGTCCAAGGCAAAAGCCAAAAGCAAAATCCCTCCAATGAAAACTTACACTTCTAGAGCCAAAATTGCTGACCTTTGACCTTAAGGATATAATTCTGAAGATACTCAGGTCACCAGAGGGTGCCAAGCAGGCAGAATCACATTCCAGACTGCCATTATTTGACTTTGAGGGCAGGTAACTTAACGTGTCTGTTCTTCAGTTTCCCATGTTTTATGGATGAAGGAAAAAGCATTCTTTTTACCCACAATAAAAGGCAAATTCTCTCTTGTCAAATTCCTAAAACACCACTGCGTTTTAATAGCCTTTTGGAAATAGCACTCAAGTCTATATTCTGGGCTGAAAAGGAATGATATTCATGGAGTCGGTGGTGATGGAAGAGACGCTTTTATGCCCACCTTGTCCAACTGCAGAGTCCCCCCAGCCTGGGGCCTGCTATCACTTGAAGAGGTGACAGGTGCATTTGTCACAGCATGCATGCTATACAGCCCCTGGATAAATACAATACAGGGTGGGCAAAAGGGCCTTCAGGTTTTAACTCTGACAGGTCAGGAGAAGGGGGAAAAGACAAAAAAACCCGAAGGTTCACACTTGGCATTCGAAAACAGCAGCAGATTGAAAAATAAAGCCGATTTGAAGAAGCACTTCTTGTGATAGAACTGACAGTTCCTTTATAAAAGGGAGCTGAGCTAACAATAAACTGATAAATAGATTCATAAAAGCAGTATGTGTGTTCAGGAAAGTGAGAAAGGGACTTACAAATGTACTGAAGTTTTGATATCAGGGATAAGAAGTGGGAGCAGAGAAATACAAGCATTTTCTGTGCACTTATGTGCTGAGAGAACAAGAAGAATATATTAAGGTATCTTAAAGAATTTAACTTAAAATCTTATCAAAATATCTTAACTTGGAATTCCTTCCTCCTTTGCCAATTGCATGGAAATATCTCGAGAATGATATTTCTAAAAATATTCCTGGTGAAACACTCTCCTGGGAGCATTTGGGGTGTTTACTGAATCTTCTTGCAGAACGAAATGGAACACAAATCCCCCAATAGATCTGAGGAATGTCTATCCAGCATTGAATAGAACAGGGAGGATAAGCAACAAATAAAAGCTGTGAGAGAAAGAAATCAGGCAGCTATTTCACAAACCAGAATTAATAATCAATAGCCTTTCTACCCAGGGGATAGATGCTTTAAGATTTAACAGCCGGCTTCTGTTAGAAGTGGTGCCATAAACTGATTCCACTTAACGAGTGTAAAACATATATTTGTCCTAGGAAGTGAACTAGAGAGACAGACTCGGAGTTTTTCCCCTTCAGGTTTCAGGGCCCTGCCCAAAAACCAGTTGCACTCCCAAACGTCAGCGCTTAATTACCAGCTGAATTCCTCTCGCCATTAACCTGCCATTTGGTGCCACGCACCATTAGCTGGCCGGGCTTCAGCTCAGAAATGAAACGAGAATGAAAATGAGACGCCCTAAATGTCCTGCCCCAAGCCAGCAATAACGGGAGGCCCAGTGGAGGAGCTGAACTCCTGGCTCTGCCCAGATGTCCTGGGGCAGAGCCGGCACTCCAAGGGCGTGGGAGCCTCCCGAGAGGACATTTCTTCCTCTTTGGGACTTTTAGCCTCAGATTCACCTTTAATAATCTCTGGAGACCTCGACAGATAGAGAGAGAAAAGAGGATTTGTATCAACATTCACGCGAAAGCAACACATTCTTTAGAATTATCTGGGTAATTTGCAAGCTTGATTTTTAGTGTGAGAGCTACTTGGGGATGCAGTCTTTTCTTCTCCCTCCATTTTAAATATTCCCGCTAAAATAGCACACGTGTCTTCGGGTTCCCTTGTTTCTTCAGTTTAAATAACTGAGAAAAGACTCGACAAACTTCAGGTTAAAATTATTTGCAGCAATTAAAGCCTCACCTCACTGTAATTCCATGCCTTTTGCTCAATGTGTATTGGCACAGTTGTCTCAGGCAGAGCACACACAAGCCTTGCTGTGTTTTCCAAAGCAGCTTTCCTGAGAGGACTGAGGATCTTCCTTCCCCAGTTTCCGACCATCCTCACATCAGCACGTCTGATCCACTGGAATTCCTGCAGAATTCATAGGTCAAAAGTGATAACCAGGTTTGCTAAGGACCAGACTTTCCAAAAGCTACAGGTTGGCCTAAGATACAGTTAACTTCACATGGATTAGGAGAAAAAAGCCCTCCTTTATAGTGCAATTTCCTTTGTCAGATTTCAGGCTCCTTCCCAGAATTGGCCCTGATCTCTTCCTTGGAAATAACGAAACATTTTATGAGATACTTCTCCCCAAAGCACAACCAGCCGGCACAGGCAGTTCCAATGTGAACTGTTAATGGATTATGGAATTCTAAACACCTGACACAAACACCCAGCACTGGAGCTGCACCGAAAGCTTCAACCCCAGAGCAGTGCATAATTGGGCAGGAAATAGAATTATGGGGCTTTGTGAAAGTATGGAAATTAAGAGAGGCCTGGCTGTGAGATGAAATTATAACTCGACTGTGAACATTTTGTGTAATTGCATCAATCAGATCTAAGAAATGAAAACACAAAGACTGCATAATTTAAAGTATTGGTTGTGAAACTTCCTCTTTTAACAGCAAAAAGTACTGCAAAACCCTTGCATTTTCTCAGGTGGATGATTAAATATGGTTTAATTATGATATTTATATTTGTCTCCACAATTTTATGTTTCTACAAAATATATAAAATATTACTTCCAGTAATTTATAAAAACAGGAAAAACAGAATAACACAAATGGCAATTATTAAATACTAGTCATTTCTATAGAATGTCAATAACCTCTGGTGTTTTCTCACATGTTTTTCTGTGGTGTTTTTATTGTCAAACAACTTGTCAACTTCTTTCTGTCCTTCTAAATATTTAAAAGATTCTCACAAGCAAATTAGGAATGATTTTTCAGAGAGGCAACAGAAACACATTATTAGTTATTCCCTAGGCTTTAGTCAGGTCCAAATGCACTGTTTTTGTGCAACGGGAAGAGATACGTGCACTGATTCAATGACAAACACCCTTTAAGAAACAATAAAATTGTTAAAGAATGAATAATTCCTAATAAAGCTCTCGGTGCTGTGAAGAGCTGTGACACTTACACGTGGCTCGGGGCTCACAGGTGACACAAAGACTGTGGTACCTGCATCCAGTCAGCACTTCCCAGGGGAGGGACTCCCATCTCTCAAAGCTGAAAACGTGGAAAAACGCTGGATTAATTTGCCAATTTTCCTTATTTCTCTCAACCTGAACATTTCCATGCCCTTCTCTGCCCCAGAGCTCTGCCCTTCCCATCACATCCTGGCCAGGGCAAGGGAGTCTTTTCAACCAGGAGCTGAAGACCCAGAGCCTGAAAAAACAAACCAAAAGCAGGTGTGACTTAATCAGGAAACCTAAAAATTCCTGGCCTTGAAAGGCCGTGCCCAAACGAGAGATTAAGCTGCCAGTTCTCAATAAGTCTCGCTTTGAAATGTGTCTCTCAGGATATTTTGGTTGTTCATACCTTCCCAATTGCTGGTAGTGGTTTGCATACCTGCTGATGCCATCCTTTAGTTAATTGCTAGGAAAACCTCCTATATTTTAGGGTTCTAAACATTTCTCTTTGATGTTTATAATCATGCCTACCTGTAAGGAGAGCTCAGGCACGTTTAATTTCCAGCCAGCAGCACAGGTGGGGTGCTGCAAACAGGCAAACCCACTGGAATAGCATTTTCTGAGAGAATGTTGATATTTCTATTACATATTCCTTCTTAGAGCCTCTTGAGTCTTTGTAAGTACACCATGGAACAAAGAGAAAATCAGAAACCCGGGCTGTAGTCAGAGATTTAAAAAGCAAAGTCAAAACAGTCCTGAAATCCCCTTTTTCCAACGTGAGTTTTTACAGGGAGGGAAAATAATTCCCTATTAATCAATTCATATAAACTGTAATAACAAAACACTAGTGAAGGTGGTCTTTTTAAACAAAGCTTTTGCCACAGGTACCTATTGATTCCAGAAAAGCTGAAAGAAGAAGTAGGGGTTTTTCTCTCTTAAAATGCTACAGTGAATGAAGTAACAGACACCAGCCACTAGTCAGAGAAATTTGGAAACCTTCAGGGGGAAATATTTAACAGCATAGATATGGTAATGCAAAGTTTTGCACTTGATGGAATTAAACTGAATTATAGGAACTGGAGCGGATTTCGTACAATATGAAAGGTAAATAATGAGGCGAAGAGTCATTGCTTATGGCCCATACTGATGTATTTATGTAATTGTCATCTGGTTTAGCGTCCACATGGGAAAGATTTGAATTTTTAACTGATTTGAAGTTCTTGAACAGCTGTCCTACCATCCAGTGGCACTTAAAAGAGAGTTTATACATTTTCATAACTGCTTTAGAAGAAAATATTCAGCTGGATGTGGAACACTGAACAGCACTTGGAAAAACGTTCTGTGCAAATGAGAGCTGCTTTTTATTTAGACACAATTTTCTTCCTAATTATTTTAATGTTGATTTGAGGAACAAAGAGTCAAAGGGAAGTGATTTGGATTCATACACATTTTAGCCTCTGCTTTGTTTTTGGGGGTGCTGCTCAGAGCACAGACATAGGATGGCTCAGGCCCAGGGTTATTTTAAGATTAGATAGCTATGCAAGATATTTCTTCAGTCTCTTGTGACCAGAAAATACACTGAATTAACACATAGATTTTAATTAGAAGTCAGAAAATGGAGAAAATAACTGGACCATGATTTAAAAAAAATTAAGAATTGAAATTATGCCTAGTCCAACGTACTTCTGACCACGCAGGTCCTACAGGTGAGTATCTAAATACAGCACATAACCAAAAGAATTCAAAAGCAAGATTATTTTTGCCCATTCTTTGTTCTACAACTATGTTTGTATTTCTCTTTTGGAAGACTTTTACTAAAGAAATAGTACATGTGGTCGGTATGTGTCGTTTCTACTTTCCTAACATGTAAGGTCATAAGGACACGCCTGTAAATAACAGGAATTTTGTTTAGCAATTAGATTAGAAACATGAAGGACAAAAATGAATCATTTATAGTTTCTTAATTCTCTGTGATGGATTCAGGTCATGTTTTCTGTTACACCAAATCTGATTGCCAAATTGTCAGCTCTAATGCAAATCTCAGTTCTAATCTCCCCTGCAGCCCAATTACAAAATTATGTTTTGATCAGATTCCTAGATTTTAGAAATATCTCTTCATTATAAATAAAAAACCCTGATGTTAAAACATGCTTTCTGTTACTTGAAAATAATAAAATGCTACTTTGTGGGGCACTAATAAAAATTGCAAGAAATTCTTAGACTTGAACTAAAATCCTTCCCGTGTCCAAGATCTGAAGACCACAAAGTTTCACAGTGTGTGTAAGGAAAGGAGGAGATAAAAACTTCAGTTTTCTTCTAGAAACTGATCTTATTGAAGCAATGAACAAACATGTAACACAGAATATCGTTACCGCTTTGTGGATACTGTGAGAGAAATTAAGTGTATCCATTCTGTCCCAAGTAGGAATTAGGTTGTTCTTCTTTGGGTAAACCCTCTTGTCATTCTATAGTTTGTTAAACTAAGAAAGTTTTTAAATGAAGCTCTGAAAACGTCCATTTTCATGTGATGCACATCATTAACCCCCTGAAAATCACAGTTGCTCAACTGTCTACTTTTATCTTGAGCCTGCACGTGCCCCTGCCATTGCTGTTTCTCCATTCCATGAGCACACCAAAAAAAAAAGCCTTGTAGGTCCTAAAGCTGAATTTAATTAAACTCAGAACGGAAAAATGGACTTTATTTTATAAATAGAGAATCTCATTTCTGCTGGCAATGGCAGCATCAAAGGGTTTGCAATCCGTTCTCCCTTTTGCCCGCTTCCTCCTTTCCAACTTGCTTTCCAGCTGCCAAATTCTGAGGATCATTTGCTGCAAGTCTCACAAGTCCCTCTCTGGGCATCCTCCTGAGTGGGATTCTTTGTGTTCTTCCCTCTGGGAGCCCACTGTGTGTCCAGGGGTGCAGAAAACAGCCTGGCCCATGCTCTGAGCTTGCTCTCACTCCCACAGCCCAGCATCTCCTCATCCCATGGGGGATTCCTGGAAATACTGCAGCAGGAGCAGTATTTGTGTGGCACTAAAACAAGAGCAACAGATGAACAGGACCCAACTGGTAAAAGAATGGGGAAAAAAGAGTAAATTTATGTATATTTCATTCCTAACACTCCTCTGTCAAACCACTGCATCTGATGGATGCAAGAAAAGGACACAAAAATGTAGTTTATCTGTTGATAATAAAAGGGAAAAGCAAAACACTGCACTGTGACCATTAAAGAAGGGGGAGACGTAGGAACGCCAACTCACCCAAGACAAGCCAATAGCATTCAAATGGTTATTTCATTCATAATGACATTTGATTTTAGCACTTACACTCGCTGACAATGTGCTTCTCCCAGCCCTAGCACAGCCTGGCTTCCACACAACTCCCAGCACCACGTGTAATTTATGTCACTGTGTCACCCACTGACAGCAGGGGTGGGGCAAATCTACCTGTGCACTTTGCAAACCGTACACTTGGAATAAACCCCCCCTGGATTTATACAGTTCACATAATCTCCTCGGTGGCCGCATCAGGAAGGTCAGAAACACAGAACATTCCCACTGCCTTACGAAACAAGAAACAAAGCCCACCCCCCAAAGTGGCAGGCAACTTTACAGTTGCCTATTCGACGCTATGGGATTTTTGGCTTCAGTTCCATTTCAGAAATGAGTTGTGTGATGAACACAGAAATTGATGGATGCTTCCCAAATCTCCAAAATGGTAGAAAGGAATTAATCACGTTTTTGCCTCTCAGTTGTTATAAGGATGATGAATGATATACTCCTCCAGAAATGTTGCTGAATCATCCAGTAAATTGTTTGCTCTCCAGTAGGTCTCATCCACAGATCTGCTGACCTTCAGGGTGTTCCTGACAGGCTCAGTTATCAAAATCTGTTTTTCTGGCACAAATTCTACTCTTCCAAAACCGTAACTTGTTCATTTGTTAAAAAAAAAAGGCTGCCAGTAATTGAGCGTGTTTATAACCTTTCTGTCAGGATTTCTGCTTTGTGTAACTCCAAACAGAAGAATGTTGCACAGATTTCTAACGATGCATTTAGTTGAAGAACCCATTATCAGTGCCATAAACACATTAGTGACTTCATTTAAAATGAGGGCAAAATGATAATTCAGGAGAGTCAATCCATCATTTACATGCCGACTAAAAAGGAGCTCAAAATGAAAATGAACACTGGGTGTTTACCATCTGATGCTCAGTTTTCCTCCAAGAGGTTGGCTGTGTCACGTAACCACCAGTACCACAGTTTTGGGAAGGGTGACAGTCACCTGGGTCAGGACTGCACAGAAATGGCATGCAAGTTCCATACTGTGGCCCCTTCTCAGGCGAACATTCACACACTTGTTTAAATTAAGCTTATTAACAGCTCTACCAGGCAGAAAAAATCACTTATGCACTTAACTTCAGCTACACACTCTGCCCTCACTCCTACAGTCCCTGGATCCTTGTGAAGAAATGTTGATTGTAGACAGGATTCAAGTGCCTTTTTCCCTGCAGGCTGAGCAGTCTCAAATTCATCTGGTCCCACTTACTAGGTGAGCCAGTCAGGGCCATTCCAGGGTTATTTCTCTCCAGGGAAGGGATGAAGAGGTCATTATGTAATCACATCCTGCAGCTTGAAAGAGTTTACTCGTTTTAATTTTACCTGAAGTAGTGTCCCTGCCACATCTGTAATTATTATAGCTGGGCTTTCCTTCTAATTTGGACTCAAACAAACTCAGTGGGCACTGTAAGGCCAGACAGACAGAGCTTTCAGGAATGACTCAGCTTGACATGGGGCATTTTAATTCTCTTCAACTCCCAGGGGAGGCGTTTCCCCTGCTCAGGCGGGAAAATCATGACCGTGGAGAAGTTGTGTCCTACACGTTCTAAGCAAGCAGAAGACACGGAATATCAAGTGCGCCAGCCAGAGGGTTCACTGCTTTTGTGCATCAGCACAACCCGGTGGCAACATGACTCCAGGGCTCACAGAAATCCAGGGAAAACCCCAAGACAACAGCGGAACTACACGGAAGGGATGTGAAATCATGATTCAGCAAAGAGAAGATTAGCAGCCCAAAGTAAGCCCAGAATCACCACTACAGGGAATGTCTTAGGACACTTCACCTTGACAACCTCCACAGATGCATTCATTGCGTGGCTGCAGTGGGAAGCACACTCACCACGGGTGAAAAATGTGTTAGAATATGTGCAACTTCGGGGAATTTGTTTTGCTAATCTGTACACTTAAAATGTAAATTCCACCAAGTGCTTATCATTTATCATTGCTTATCATCAGCACTGCATTAGCCTTTGCAGACTATTCTTATTTATTTATTTATTTATTTATTTTACAACCACCTTTAATGGTACAACAAATTAACAAGTTTTTCAGAGCATTAACTCTGTAATTGCTTCCTTTTCTTCATGTGGGCGTTTATCTCTTGGGATAGGAGAGTCAGGAATCCTTTATTTGCAAAGCCATTTTCTCCCCCATTGCGATCAATACCTTTTATTACATACGTATTAAAATCCTGTTAAACAGAAAAACCAAATGCATCTATGTACATAAAGATGAAACTAAGGTGAAATAGTTGGAATTTTAATTCAAGATGGTGCAATCTTTATGCAAAGGACAGAAGTCTTCTTAAAAGCTCATATTTCAGTTATTTATATTTTGGTAAAGGCTTAGGTTGAAGGAGAGACTTCAGGAGTCCTAATGTAATAGGGAAGCAAAATCATCTGTTTCTGAAATTCAGTCATGTGATCGTGCTTCAACAGCTTTTCTACGTCTTTTCGTCCAGAATTCTATCCCTTGGTAAGTTCCCTGGATTAAATCCTGAACAAGTTTTAACAAATCTGAATGACCCTGAGGTTTCACCTTACCAAGGAAGAAAAAGGAATAACTCTTTTTTAATGATAACAACAGCGATCGTTCTGTACTGTTGTGCAGGCAAGCAGCAGAAACTGTTGGAGGGAACTAAAGACCATGGAAATGGGAAGTGAAGAACTTCCTTTCCTTTGCTTAAACCCCCTCCAAATCCACCCGGCATGTTCTGCTGTGTGGGGGTTGCTGTTCCTTTGGAGTACAGGCTGCACCCGTTATTGTGATGTGACCATTTCACCTCTAATAAGTGAACCAACCATTCAGATCCAATTGTAAGCAAACATTCTTCTCAAAGTAAATAATATCCTCTCAGTTCAATGATTCTCGGTACCTATATAATAATACTCCGTATTTATTTTTATTACTAAACAGAAACAAAGTGCTTTACTTACAGTGAAAGTGGGTTAAAAAGTCACCTGCCTGTATTTGAGTGGGTAATAAATGATCTAGTGTTCTTTTTCCTTAGTAATTGTTGCTTTTCAACTCTCATGCTTTAGGGAAAAAAAGACATGTAGATTTATTATTAGATATTTTAGTTATCTTTAACAAAGACCGTAAAAAGGTCATCGTTTCACTCAGTAAAGACAACAATTGTTTAAAGAGTGGTAAATGTATTGCTCTACTGCCATTTAATTCACTGTTCCTGAACATTTCCAAGAATACTTGTGCAAATGACTCTAAAGACAAAATGCAGAAAATTACTTACAGCTTGGTCCATTTTTGTCTTTGCAGTCTCAGAGGAGTTGCCTGTGAACAAAAACAGACCTATTTGAAAGACATTCAGCAACGATAATCACAGGTAAGACTATTTTACTGCAAAAAATAACTTTTTTTTTCTCTTCAACACACGGTCCACTGCAATGACTCCCATTCCTGTTATTGCTCTATTTGGATAATTGTCAGCTGAAAAGGCAAGTAAACTTTTGCAGTGGCAAAGGAACAGATTCTCAGTACAACCATGTACAAGAGAAAGATTTCAGGTAAAATTAGAGCTGAATATCTCCTATTTTGAGAGGCCTGTCTTAGCTGAGCACACCTGCAATATGCATTTGTCCAGCGAATAACAGATAGCCTGTATCCTTCATTTAAGAGGTCATATTGATTCTGGAAACAGTTGTAGTTAAGAAGGTACATTAAGAATGCATGCATCTTAATTACCACCAACTCAGAGGTGCAGTAGTTTTTTAATGATATCAAATAAATCAATCAGCATAAATTAAAAATGACAGAGGCTCAGAACAAGAGACGCTGCACCTGACACTTCCAATCTATAAGTGAATAAAATAATAGCAATAATAACAATGGCAATCAACTGTTGGAACACAGTGTCTCTCAACTGGTAGTCAAATACTATCCTGCTACAATATCCCCCTAAAATACAACCATTTGTAGTGCCAGGAGGAATTTTCCCCTTTTCTGTTAGCAAGATCTTTGATGAGTTAATGTATTTTTCCGAATTCAGTTCAAGTTACAATTGTTAATTGCACACCTTAAAAGCCCACTGAGTAAATCTCAGAGTTCAGCCATTGTTTTTGGACACGGAAGAGTCTGACAATCCTCTTAAGGTCTTTGTGGAAGTGAGCACTGCTCCTACAGAAGAATGTGTTCTGCATTATCACTTATCACAGCAGATCCGCACTTGTGAATCCAAGGGAGTTCCTGAAATCACTTCTGCAAAATTATCCTCCTTTCCTTGCAATATTTTCCATCACATGTATTACCTTATTGTGAAAATATAATGGAGTGCATGACATCGGTCTAGCTCCCTTTCTTCAAATAACATCCTTCTGTGCAGATAAGACAGTGTCAAATTTACTTTTTGCATAGTTGTTTTGCGGTCTTTCTGAAATCACAAAGTTTCTTTTTTCTCCCTGGAGTTAACTTAGCATTTCCACTTTAAATGCAATTTGGCCTTTGAGGAAGTTAAAGTTTCAGTCTCAATTACCAAAAGACTTCACTCCTGGAAGGAGTGCATTTACAGAGCAGTTCCTGTGCAGTCTGTGATTTTTTTCCCACTATAGCTGTTTAACAGAATAAATCTCAAGTCTTTGCATACCCAGCAACGTACAGAAGAAAACGTTCCTGATTTTCACTTTTAAATCCTACTAGTGATACTCATGTTCACTTTGAGGTCGATAACCTGGCTACAGCGAAGACTAAACCAATTGTAAACCTAACCAGAGTAACACAAAGGTTTTATTACACTAGACTTCTTAAAAGAGCATAATAATTGAGGACAAAGGAGGGAAAAGCAATGCAGGCCAGCCCGAGGGCCCGTCACATCCCTCACCTGGGTTTTCCAGCACGGATTGCAAGGCTGGGATGCTGCTTTTAAAGATGCACAGGATTTGTATAAATTGGAAAACAGTACTCTAATAGAATCATTCTTGGGTGCCTTCTTTTGTGTTTAAAAATGTTGTAATTAATCTGGATAAAGAGAGAAAAGACACAAAAAACCCCAGTGGAAAAATGCTTAATAGTTTGGAGGTCTTAAGTGTGCTTGTGTTCTGTAAACAGGTAAGAGCAACCTGAGCTTATGCAAATGTAAGCAGCAAAGGATGTGAATCAACTTCCACAAATTAAATCCATCTTGTGACTTCATTTCAATCTTGTGCTTTTGGTTTTTTTCTTCTCCCAGATAAGCAATTAACTTTTACATCTCAGTGCCAGCAAGAATCAATTTAAAATTTGCAAACTGTAGAAAATTATGAAGGAATTGAAATGTTAAAAGTAGATTAGAACAGAAAAGATTTAATATCAGATTGGAAGAGTAAAACACAGCTGGAGAACAAGTTCCTTTAAAAAGAATCTACAGATTCATGTAGATTATGAGAACATAATTAAGATGATGGTACTTTACAGTGTTGCTGCTTCTATTCCAGCTCTGAAATCAGCTGATACAGCCTTGGTGGGCTTTGATGGCTTCCACTTCTTCAGAAAAACTTTAATTGAGGGGAAAGGCAGATGGAGAACAGGGGGCAAAAATACTCCAAATACTTCAGCATCCAAAGTGGAACTCAAAGTATCAGGGCTAAGCATGAGAATAAGTAACAAAAATACTAATTTACTAATTTTAATCCAGAGTAAAAAGTGAGATCTCTTTTATGGGTGTGTTTTATCTAAATGATTTTTTTTTTTCACTGCTAGGTTATTAGATGTCAGTTCTAATTTTTTTTTAGTGTAGAAAGGACAAACCACCTTTTATGTTGGAAAGCTGTGCTGTGGCTAATATACGAATAGCATGAGGAAAGTGAGAGTTTCACTGTTATTGCAATAGATGGGATGCAATCCCCTGCAAGTAAGTGTTCTGTTAATGTTCAGTGTCTGAATTCCAAAATCTTTCCTCTCCTGGCCGTTATCCCTGATACTACAGCAGAGCCACTGTCATATTTGCTGAAGGAGAAGAGAGAAAGTTTAACAAAGTTAATGATCCTACATAGTGCAATTTTCTAACGTCTTTCTGAATTGAGAAGGGCAAGTAGTTTACAACCTGTAGGAGTGGATGTCCCGGCTCAGTTCCAAGAGCGTTCCGTGCTGTCCAATATTCACACCCGACCATTCTGCTGGTTCTTGCACGTTGGTCACCAAAATGGACAGCAGCATTTTAACCATCAATTATTTCATCAAGTTATTCAGAGATTTATTTGATGAACTAGAAGAAAATCCCCGTGCCGTTGGGACTCAAACCCAACCCTGAGCTACGGGCGGATGCTGCTGGTGTGTACACACAGCAGTTCTCACAGTGCTGTAAGCGCCGAGGTGCGAGAGGCAGGAAAAGCTGCACACACAGAGTGTTCTCAAGCAACCTGGAGTAGATTGAGGCAATCTAGATGCAGCCGCTCACTGATATCTACTGTTGCCACATTGGACCATCTGGCCCTGTTCTGTTTCTGCCTCATGAACCAGGAAAATGAGGATGCCTTTTCCAAATCACAAGCCACAAGGCTTAAATATTCTGTGATGAATTACTACAGAAAAAATTAATTAATAGAACATCTGCCTGCCAAGAAGATGGAGTGCAAGTAACTAATACGTTCCAGTTCCTGGCCTGGATCCTCCCCTTGCTCTGGCAGCTAACAAAGACCAGAAGGCAGATGGGTCAATCTGGCCAACAATCTCTTCATTGTGGCGTAGCTGTCACCTGGCAAACGCAGCTCGAGCTGCAACCTCTCTCTGGCTGTGCCCAGCCCACGGCAAGCCGGATGCTCTTCCCAATCCCTCCCAGCCTCTCTACCTGCCTTTAGGAGATGATGGGACTTTGAAAGTCTGGCCCTGAATTGCCAAAGCACACAAGTGCTATTATGTTATAACATGTTTCCAGTGACTGAGCCACCTCTGACCACGGCTCTCACGCACCATGGGTTGGTACTGCTGATGTCAAGCAAAAAGGGCTCTTTTTACACTTCTGGTACAAAAGTGAATTTTGTGCCTAAGTAGAATTAGCTTCAAGTTACCTTTTTTTTAATTTTTTTTTATCCCCCCTTTTAATTGAACATGTGGAGTTCTTCAATTCAAGTATGCAATGTTTTTATTCCAGTCCATCTTTGCATTTACTTTGAGATGTCAAGCGTCATTTTTACTTTGGCAAGAGGTCTTTTGATTAGCAAGATAAAAGAAAATGTTTGTTCTGAATAAATTCTTATTTTTATGTTACAAATGAAGTGAATGCAAAAATTCTACTAATGATTCTCTTCTCATTAGCAAAGAGTCCCTTCACTGCGGTAATCAAACAAACCCTTTCTTCAGTCAGTCCTCACCCATTTTTATAATTACCATCACTGTCCCCATTTTTTTTTTCTTCTTCAGAAATGTAACTTGAGCTATGCCTGTGAAAGTTTTCCAGTGGGTTTGCTCTAAGGGAACTGACGGACAGCACTGCTGGGGGGGATAATGAACTTTCTTCCAACCACAGAATTAAATCCACAACTAGATGTCAAATCATGCAAAGATGGTTCAAGGCTAAAGGGAAGAAAAAGAACTGGAACTCCTGACTGTGAGTGTCCAGCATTACCTACAGAACTACATTTGTGGCTACGGAACTGCACTTGTGGCTACAGCAATGCACTTGTGCCCTGTGTTATGTTAAAATAATTCCCTCTTGGCATCATGTAAGCATCGCTCAATCACTCTGAATGAATTCTCACCAGTGCTCCTGAGGGCACAGCCTGCAGACAATTCGATGGCTAAAGTATGTATGAGATCATAAATTGGCCTATTATGTCTAAAATGAAAGGAAACGGCCGAAATGTGAGAGCCTGCAGTGAGAGAGAAATATTTTGCAAACCGAAATGGCACCGGAAATCAATATGACACAATGAATATGAAATCTCAGAGTGCCATTCCTACAAGATTGTAAAGAATAACCAGGGAGGACCAACATTTTCTGTTCTGTAACCCTTCAAAAATGCCTCTTGTAGCTGTATGGGAGAGATGAGGCTTTTAAAATATTGGATTTTTAAACATAAAAGCTACAGCAGCTCAGACGAGATCTAAGGTCAAAGCTCTTTCTAGAATTATTCAGAAGAGATCTGCACTGTGAAAAGGAAGAAATTAGGGCATTAAATATTCTGATGTGACACTTGCAATGAAATGGAGAAATCAGGTTATGACCAAATCAGTGTTTATTTCACTGACTCCTGCTCTGACATGGGACGAAACCCTACCCAGCTGGCCCTTCCTCCAAACTCAGGGCTGGCGGCAGTCACCCCCATCCCTCCCAAACCCCAAAGCTGAAAATTAACAGGATTTTCTGCCCCCAACCAGTCTGGCCAGAACTGAAACCCTTGAACAAAACCTGGCCCTGACAAAACAAATATGGTGACAGATGCCAAAATCACCTCCTCTTACACCAAAGTCATGGGTTAAGGATGTTTGGAACCGTGTGACCCACGTCAATTAATGAAGCAAAATCACTGATTTTGGTAAGCTGGGTCAAAAGAGAGAAAAAAAAATTCTTAAAGCACAGTGAAAGGCTTTTTACCTTCAGAATAGAATATTTCAGTTGGAGGGGACCTACAGTGGCCATCCAGTTCAAGTGCCTGACTTCTTCAGCACTGGCCAAAAAGTAAAGCATGTTATTGTCAAATGTCCCTCAGACATTGAAAAACAGACTACTGAGTTTTTACTAATTACTGCTATTACTTATGTAAAGTAATGTCGGACAAAACAGAAGAAAATCTTAAAAATTTACATTTTTTTCCCCTGTTATTCCTACATGAAAATAAACTAATAGTTGATTTTTCTGGCAACCCCCCCCCAAAAAAAACCCAAAAAACCAAAACACGCTATCTTGGCAAAAACCTGAAGAATTTCACCAGTCCAGACAGGCACTTAGAACCTCCCAAGAAAGGCACACTCGGAATGCAAATACTCTGAACAAGTTCTCTAATAAATCAGTACAAAAGCTCAAGAAAGAACTAGAAGGCAATGGGATAATTATTTCACAAGAAGTTAATACTTTTTTTCTTTTAAGTGCAGAGAATTGATTTTCTATTCTCAGTAATATCTTTCAGATCTGTGAACGGCACCACTTTCAGTGTATAGGAAAAACACTGTGTTTTCTCCAGTTGCATAGGGTGGGGTTTTGACCTAAAAGCTTGTTTAGCTCTCTTAAAAATTGCTAAAAAAGGTCTTTAAGGAGGATCATAAGGCTTCAGAAATTACTGCAATGATCAACAGAGGCTCCCATCATATTATTCCCTCCCTCACTTCACTTTGATCTTTTAAAATAATACGTTAACCAAAGAGAAGAGACTTTATTGGCAAGAAAATAGCAGTTCCTCAACATTTGTGTCAGCTCTTGCCCACCTCTCCAGGTAATTTTTTGTATCCGCCATCAAGGAGAGACAGCAAAATATCTGAAAATGTCATATCCTTTTTAGTTCATCCTTGCAAAACCCCAAAATGTTTCAGAATTCCCCTTTGGCTTGTTTATAGCAATGATGGGATGGAAAATCATGTTTTGTCCTCTGCGTTTCTTCACAGGAACCCTTAAAATTTCAAGTTCAGAAGTCAGAACACATTGTGCTCGGTGACCTTTCGCTGTAGCGTGTCACTTCTGTCTCCTGTGCAGAGCGTTGCTGTTCTTTCCCTGGCAAGTCTGGGGACAAAGTTTCACAGCGGGGACCTGAGATTGCACTGGAGCCAGAAGTTAATGGAAAAAGTCACTGCAATGTTCCTCTCACTCCATCGAAAATATTGGCTCTCTCAAGCCAAATAAAGAAGGCCATTTCCACGTGGAGATCTTCTCCACTATGAAGGTCTGATTTGTGGTATTTATGGAAGTAATTATTTTCATATGCTGGGGAGAAAGCCCTTTGTTAACCACTGCTTAGGTTGTTGTTACCACTTGAGTTATTCCTTGAAGGATCTGGACTGCAGAGGCTCAGGAAGAACAGGACATAAACCCTGGCACCAGCAGGTACACATTCCCTTCCTTTCTTGGCCATCCACGTCCCAGTAATTGCGTTGCATCTTCATGTCCTGCTTTATTCACGGGCACATCACAATAATTTCCAGCTCACTGACATGGACAACCTAAAGGACTTTACAGGCATTGGGGAAATTGAGGATCTGGAGGGAACTGTGATGGAGATGGAAATTACTGTTACACCATGCACATATTCCCTTTTTTTACGGTATTATTTGATGCATTGTGTCTTTTGAGCTAAACTCCATGTTCTAGAATATTTTTGAATGCCACACTTTTCGTTATGCAGGCAGAGATAAAAAGCTTATTTTCAAATTAAATAATTTTTTTGTTCTTTTCTAGCCATCTCATTTATATTTATAAACAAAATGATATTTTGGGATGCAGAGCTGTTTTCTCCCCGTTTATAGGATCTCCTCATTCGTGATGCCCAGGCTGCATTGCAGCTTAATCCAAAGATTACTGAAGCCACGGGACAAGGAAGTGGGGGATGCATCCAGTGTCTGTCACCTTGCCTCCTCACATCATTGTAGGAGAGACTGAAAGTCTAACACATCACTCTCCAAACCAGAAGGCGCTGATAACTGCATGCAGATGTACAAACACAACTAAAAAGTTTCCACATTTAGCTCTACCAGGTTGCCTCTCCTCTTTCGCTTCTCTTGGGGCTGACAGTTACCAATGTAAAGTCAAACCATACATAAAAAAAAGCTGAAAAGAAGATGTTGGAAAGATTGACTTCATTAAATGGCATCTGCATTCAACACAGACTACAAGGCGACACACAAAGGCATCTTCGTACACACCTGGTGCTTCACTGACACCTGAAGAGACTTCTAAGTTGCACTAACTTGGCAGCTTTTCTAGTAGGAGGGTTTGTTTTTCTAAGTTAAGGCAAAACAACTCTAAACGTTTCTCTGCTTAAAAAAGGCACTGTGTGAAATAGAGGGGAAAAGAAGGTACACAAGGGGAAAAAAAATCACTGTGGACAACTTCTTTTTGAAACACACTCCCACTGAAAAGAAGACGAAAATATTATTATTGAGAAAAGCTCGCCCAAGGATATTTTGTCAACAAAAGTGATTGATTCCTGTCCTTGGTCAGCCTAAGACAGTTCTTTTCCAAGAGACAGCAATATTCTGTTAAATGACGAGAGGAGCAGGAGGCTGCATCCCTCACCAGCCCAGAGCTGGATCTCGGCACACAGAAGGCAACAAACATTGTCCCATCCTGGACCAAAACAATTCAGCTCGAGACCTGCAAACAATCTGTCCCAAAGCACCCGGACTTGCTCAGCCTCAACTCTTCTTCCAAACTCCCCCAACTTTGAACAGTGAGAACGGAGACTGTTCTTGGATGCAGAGCACAGAGCTGGGAGGAAAAGATTGCACACCCAGGTCAGAGCAAATGAGAAATTCAGACCAAAGCAGTGTCAAAGGAATAACTTCTGAGTGATCTAGAAAACACCAGGCCTTCTGATCTTTGTGACAAGACTGTTCTGTGAAAACGCAGTCTTTTGTTTTTCCAAAATGTAAAGGACAAAAGATGATAGGTAACAACCCCAGAACAGGCTTCCAAACTCTATCCCCAGAAAGGACGCCTACTTAACAATACCTTCAAAATTAATTTGCTTAATAAAACGAAGAAATAGAAAGGTCTCTAGAAATCGAAGGTAAATGCACTCTCTCTCATCACACCACACTCTTTTTCAGAATATTAAAGGCCTTTTACCAGATGTTTTAATAAGGGTGAACTCCATTCCCAGTTGTCTTGGACAGACTAGGGTTACCTGTATTTTGAGAGTAGAGAATCTAATTTCTTTGCAGGCAGGTGTCTGTGTGCACCTAAAGATTAAAAAAAAGACAAAACCCCCCGAAGCTCTGCAGGAACACACAACGGTACCAGGATCAGGTTGTTACTGGGGATCTCTGACAGGGGCAAACATCCTAATGAGCTCCTCAGAACGCCGCAAGCGCTGGGGAGAGACACACGTGGGTGCTGCAGGGACTGGGAGGAAGCAAATCAAACAGTTGTGCCAAAAAGCCCCGGGCTGCTAAACTTTCCAGATGTGCACCTTGGGAAGGGAGGCCCGAAGCTGGGAAGGGTCTTTTTTAACTGTTGTCTTCTTATTCTTTATGATAATTATTGATAAATTATGATAATTTATCATAAGATCACACCTCTCTTTATTTTTTGACATAGGCTGAAGTTTGAAATTAAGCTAATGAAACTCTTGCTTTTCCCACCAAGTGCTTACGATTTGGACTAAATTAGTTTTTTATTAATTCTATAGATTATATAAAAATCACTCTCCAAACTTGGAGACTGAAAAGGAAAATATATTTTAAGTGTTCATAAAACTTTGATGAAAAGATTATTGTAGCACTTTTCCAAGGATGGCTCTTTAATTATTGATTATAACCCCCCCTTCTATATATTTAAAAGTAATTTTAATATGTTAATGGGTCCTTTCACACTGTATTCCAAACACATATTTTTGTACAAAAGAAAACAGACTTCTGTGATTTTAAGGGCTACCATATCCATTATTGCACTAGACACAAGCAAAATTATTTGTACATCTATGAATAAAAGAGGAAACTGTGGAAGACTGCGGGAAACATATACTACGAGGTACTCTCAATGTAACCTTTGAAATTTGGTTCTGATAAACTAATTCTTAACCAAAGGCAGGTGCAGTGGGTTTTCTGGTGAGGAAGTCTGGGAAAAAAAGACAAGAAATGACTGTCTCTGCCTTTTATTTCTTATTCTGACAGCAATTTGTTTTACCAGCAATGGTGTGTGCACCCAAGCACTGGTTGTACGTGAGAAACAAGTAGTATTTCTGTTTTGTTTTCCTGCTCATAATCCTATGGAAAGAAAATAACCCCAAGAATATCCAACTGCAGCTCTTTTCTTTGCTGTGCAAGTCAGTGATTTTTACACAAGTGCAAGGTTCTTGTGTTTAAATAAATTATTTAAAAGAGGACATGTTAATGGGCTATCATAGTTTGCTTTCTAACATCAGGGATTCTCCATGGGTATGAAGGAAACATAATCACACATATGGTGGAACTAAAATGTACTATTTTTCTTGAATGAAATTCTCTTGTTAACTCAGCAGGCACCGCATGAGCTCACATATCATTTTTCAACCATCTGCACATCTCACAGCATTATGGACAGAAAATTTCTATTATTCAGCCACCAAGACTTTATGCTGGGGGACTCGTAAGTGTGGATTCACTGCCCTGTCTTTCATCACTGGAGGTACATTTGGCATCTGTGCAAGCACTGCTTGTATTTCTGTAGATTCAAAGAATAAACTTCAAGTGTTCTCTGCCACTCCTGTTTCCAATACCTGGCGGAACATCCATCCCAGGTAATTTGGACATATGAGCTCTTATATTACAGACAAACTTAGGAAAATTCATTGCTCAAACTCCGAAGTGAAAGACGCTTTAAGAAACATCAAGAGCCCTTGATTGTGATTAGCTGTTTGATAAAAGGGAAACACAATAAACCGAACGAAAAAACAAACCCACCGCCCTTCACAGCAACAGCTTTGCTGTCAAGAGATGAGAAGCTAACATGTTAATGAGCTCTTTTTTAGGAAATGAAATCATTGCTGTTACTGTTCCCTGACTTCTGATTAATTCATAGATAGCTTATCACAACACAGTGTTCCATGAATTACCAAATTCCAGGGCTGCATTAGGAATTGCAGACCGTGTCTCCCTTTGGGCTGAGGGGAATCCAGTCCCAAGGCTCTCAGTTACTGTGCAATTTATGATCACTTCTAGTTTCAGATTAGAGCTCTCAATATATACGCCAACAGCAGGACATTTTTCAGGAAGCCCTGACATGATATTTTTGTTAATAAAAGATATTGTGGAGATGAAATTCATTTTAATTTCCTGAGGCTGTACAGGTCTGCTTTCTTACTTGAGATATGGCATCTAATCTTTGGACATCCTGAAATTAATTAAGAATGTGATGAGTTGTTTTTTAACCTGTTCCCAGGCTTTCGTTACTTTAACCTCTTCCTTGGTGTTCACAGCTCACCCAGCTGGGAGTCACTGGTTTTTTAAGAAACACCTTATGGAAATTCTGTTTGAAAAGGAATATGCGTATCTAGCTGTAGCTAAGTAAGTGAACAAATGAAAATCGGGAATGGGGCAATCAGCCAAACATTTTTTTTTGTATCAGAAGCAGGTTTTACAGCTGGCCCTGCAAAAGGCTCTTGGTATTCACTGGATATGCACCTACAGCACTAACGCAAAGAGCAGACAAGCTGGATTTCCAGCAGACACACAGGCTAACATCAAAACCAGGAGCAAGGAAACGTGCTGCTCCAGCTCCACAGCTCTGCGCAGTCCAATTCTGTTCCTTCCACGAAAGAGCAAAACACACCCGTGAAGCAATCAAAGCTCCCGGTGTTCTGTCGCAGAACTGCATCAAATGCAAAGAGTTAAATGCACTCTGATACAGGCCATACTTTGATAAAAGCTGACACTAGTATACTTCTTTTTCTTCTTTTTTTTTTTTTTAACCCCCAACTCCTCAATATTGCAGACCAAGTAATGAGATAAGGGGCAATGCTTTTCTAAAATTAATTTATAATCAAGAGTGCTGTTCAGAGAGATGCTGCAACCCCGGAGCTGTGTAAGCGCCTACAGTTCAAGTCCCATTTTCTTTCCCTTGCTCTCACTTTCTCTAAGCTGGGCACTTCTCATTAGAGCTCATGGAAACTGTACTTTTTTCCTACCAGATTATTTTGTTTTGCACTGCATACTATGGTAGAGGAAGGGATTAACAGAGACTTGAGTTGCCTGTGGCTTGCTTGGTGATAACAGTGATTTTCAGGAGTTTTTTTACTTGTGTGGGTGGATGTGCATAGCACTCCCTCTGCTCTGCAAGTGACATCTAATTTGTCCTTTATTTCCTGCAGCTCATTTTTGTCTCATTTCATCTGGCCAGATCAGCAGTGCTCTCCCCAAGTTTCTCGTGCAAGACACTCTCAGGTGCTGCTGTGCAGGTGCCTCCACCCTGCTCGCTGTGTCCTGACTGGGTGTGTTTCACACACAGTGCCATCTGCACCCTGCAAATGTCCCTTTGCCACCGCTTTGCCTGCCCCTGTCGCAGCCCCAGACAGACCTGGAGATCAATGCAAAGCAGCCACAGGACTTTGTGGTCACAGGCTGTTATTTTGATGAGCTTTTAAGTGAAACTTGCCATCACTGAACTTCCTGCAAAGCACAGCCTGGGTTATACAAGCTGGTGACCCTTTTACTGCACAGCATTATTAATTATTACATCACTTGTAATTATCTTATGAAACCGAAATGGATAATTATTTAGAAACCTAATTGAGTGACCTAATAGTGTCAGGAACCATATTTTTTATTGTTTTTTGTTAGGCAGCAATAGCAGCTGGTCGTCTGAACTGAAGAGGAATAGACAGTCAGTGCAGACTCACAGCTGGCTGCTGAACCTTGGAATTCTTTGCAGGGTATTGGGATCCATTCCTGGAGCATTTTTCAGGAATTATGGAAAACTGTGCCCTGGATTTCCAAATATATTATGGATTACTTCTAAAGTTATGGCTGTTTTTTTAAAAGGTGGCTATGCATGGTTTCACTATGTGGCAGATTGGTCCAAGAGCTCTTGCTGGAGAGTTAAAAAGTCTGTGCACTAAAAAATTCCAAGGTTTAGCACTTGTTAGCCTTTTTGCACTTTCTATCATTTATATGTGGGTTTTCTTTCCCTTTGACTACGTGCAATCGCTGGCTGACATCAGCTTTTCCCTTGCCCAGTACAATTCAACATCTCATTCTTTCCCATTACCCCATGTAAAATAGAGGTTCTGTAGTAGAGGATCTTCTATTCTGGCTAACATTGAAACATTAAAATTTTGGGGCTAGGGACATCCTAAATAAATAGCAACCAGGAGTCTTTGTGCTATTGATTACAGCTTTAGAATATCTTACATGATTACCACTATCTTTTGAATAGAACAGAAATTCTACAATGTAGGATTATGAAAAGAATGTTATAGTATTTTGTTTTCTAAATGCTGCTTCTTAAAAATACAACCTCACCTTTAAAGAAAAAAAAGCTACCTTTAACATATGTATTATGTGCTAATATAATTAAGAACTTTATTAACATATATATTAACTTCCACAGCATCAGATTTTTGCCTCTATTTTTTAAAGGCTCTCCTGTCTAAGAGGTTGTGCTGAAGCTCCTGACATGATTAGAGGTGAAATACAGCATGGCCACACTATTTATTGTCATTTCCTTTTGTTGCTTTTACTAAAAACATTGTCTTTATTATGTTCTTCATTTCCCCGAACAACATTTTTAGTATTGCCAAACACTGGTTTTTTAATTGTTTCTAAGGGATAACGAAAAGATAAAACAGGGAATAATTATATGCGTGGCAGAAGAGTGCTGGGAGATTTTACTCACCAGTTCATCTCAAGCAAAGGCAAGTCCATGGTGTGACACCAGATTAAAGAGAAAAGTTTCCAGGGATTTATTATCCCAGACTGACATTGGATTTAGGACACAAGAAGTGATTACTCTGGTAAACACAACAACACTGAATACCCTGTCCAGGCTTGAAAAACAGATCTTAAAAAAGAGATTGACAATTGGAGAGAAACTGGAGGAGAGAGGAAAAGGGAAATAAGAATTTTAGAACAAACATGGAAAATATGGAGTTGAGTTTCCTTATGTGTAAAGATAAAGACACAGAGGAAAGACAGGACCCATCATCTGGAATAACAAAACTGGAGCTTTTCAGAGGTTCTGAACAGTGGGCCAAAACCACCCGGAGCATTTGTAGAGTCAACCTGGCTTTCTAAGAGCATGGACTACCTTCTGCAGTTCACATATTTAATTCAGCTCACTTGGGGATGAAATTATGTAGCAGAAATTAGAATGAAGCTGAAACGAAACCTGACTTTGAACTAGGCTAATATCTGAACTCAGAACACACTCTGCTGCTAATGCTGCGCTCCAATAAATTTCTGTGTTATTGCCATGATATATAAACATTCAGATACCTGAAGAATGTGCTTTAAACTCGTGCTTCTACTAATTTGCCTACCCTCTGGTGTTTAATAATACAACAACCCTTGCTTAGCGTTAGTAACATAATTTGAGTGTTTTGCAATGTTCCATGAAGTGCATTAAAGCAATAATACATTCTAAGCACTTAAAAAAAGGAAACCAATAATACAGTGATACAGCTAAAAGCTCCATTAAATGAATGCAGAAGTAGCAGCCATCATAGCTGACTCGCTTTAATGTTTTTAAATTAAAGCTCCAATAGCTGATAGGTTTGAAACCATGATCTGAAAAACAAACGATCATGACTGAAAAACCAGGGAAAACGCAAAACTGCAAATGCTTCATCATGAGAATTCCGTGATTTTCTTTTTTAAATATACACCTGAGGAGCCATAGCAGTAAATATACAGCACAGGAGGCATTTGGAAAGCTTAGTAACAAATAGGGAATATATGGATCTGTCACAATGCTGGATACGGAGGCAAAATGACAGCCGGATTCATCAGCTCCTATGGATTTGAAGCAGCCCTGGGATATCACAGACTTGATGGTACAACTAGAGGTGTCCTATGTCTGAACGTTGGGGTTTGTGAGACAGTGCTAATATATTTCAAATCAGACAACTAATGGCACAGGACAAAATTAGGTGTTGTAGCCTTGAATCCCAAAGAACATGCAGCCTCCTAGCAGTTTTATTTCAGACTGGCAGGGATTGATGCAGACATCTTTTCTTCTGCACAAGCCACTCCCAGCAACTTGAAAGGAGCTCAAATTAGTCCTTAGAGCTGTATCATCAATACACTGGAATTCAAGTAAAATTCCTATTAGCTGCTTCATTCCATTGGCAGCTTCTAATCTATTTCCATACATTGAACATTCAGCATTAAACAAACTCAGCAGTTCAGCCAGAAAATTGGGGAATTCATTATTCTTTCCAATTATACAATCCCAATTAATAAACAGCTTTTTTTTGGCTGTCCTGTGCTGTTGATACACAAGCCTTCTAAATTTGGCATTTAATGGCATAGGTGCAGGGGGTTAGGAATCCCCTGACCCAGGAATCGCACAGCAAGGACAGGGTGGTGGGACATTCCCAAATGTGTGTGTCGCTCCACTGGAACTCTGGTCCCTTCTCTCAAATATTTATCTGTTGAACTTGCCTGGTTTTCTTGAGTAGCACAAGAATCTACTTCAGATGATGCTGTTCCACATCTCACATTCTGCTTATGGCAGCATCCTATCATAAACATACAAACCGTGCCATTTTTCTGATGAGCAACCAAGAAATAATAATTCAAGCATTTTTTAAAATTACTGCTGTCAGAATTTTGATGAGACTATTCCTACGAAACAGCTGCTGTTATATGACTACAAAGTAGGCTATTGATTTGAAAAATAGTGAATAAACTACCTCCTTAAGCTGTTTTTAGTGTTAGCTAAGCATGAAGCATCTTTTATTTGTATCATATTTTAATGCTGGATTAACCAGACATAACTCCTATTTCTCGTATCCTGTTTTCCTCCCTAATTAGAATTGTCTTGTATTTCATTACAGAAAGAGAGCTAATGCCATCATCTTGCATTATACCAGATAAAATAAATTCTGCTTTGTGTTTCAGAGTGACAGCCAATCACCCAGTAAGAGCTGGTTAGATGTTCCATCCCAAGAAACCTTGGTTCACCAATACCTTTCTATTATTTCTTTGGGCAAACCATAGAGTTACCTTTCCTATCAAAGTGTTATTTTAGTTACTCAATAATTATGAGACTTTATTTGTATTAACACAAAACTACGGGAACCTAAAGCAAAAAAAAAGAAAAGTGTAAGGTTTTTGTTTCACCAATTCCATTGATGCCTCTCCACAACACTCACATGACACCCCCACCACAACATAAGCAAAAAGCACCCCCAGAATGGCTTGTTCAGAATACAATTGTCAGAATCAATAAGAGAGGTGAAATAAAACTTACCTGGGAACTACAGACCAGGACTGGAGTGGACATGTGGCTGCTCAGCCAGACCCAGATAATAGGCACACATCTGAGTCTGCATTCCCAGGGAATTAAAATTAAAATGTGCTAAGGTTGCAAAAGACCTCCAAGATCATCAAGCACAATTCAGAGGAAGAATCCTCTTACCTCACCCCAAATTATTCCAGTACCTCTAATAAAGAAAGTGAGAGAGTCACCTCTGCACAAAATAACTAAATATAAATTCCATTGTGGTTAAAGAAATCAGAAAGGGACAACAAATCAAGTAGGGTATCCTTCAAAAAATGGAAGTAATTTCTAAGTGACAAGCACGTAAAAGAAAAACTCTGGCACAGTACATGGAAACAGGGAACACAATGAAATCCTGTCTTAAATGCAAGCCCTCGTAGGAGAGGCCATAGAGCAAATTCAGCAGAATTCTGAAGTGCAGTCTCCAGCTCAGGACAGAATTTTAGCCAGGAGTTCTAAAAGAATTCAAGCATGAAACGGTTGAATTATTCACTGCAATTTAACTCAAAACTGACTCAATAACAGACAAAGATATTTCAGTGCCAGGGGCAAATATGACACCAATTTTCCACAAAGACAACTGTGGCAGAGATATGGAAAATTACAGCAAAGAAGTCTGGCCTGCTTATCATGCAAACGAGCAGAATTTGTAATAAAACCCCACCTATTAGAAGACACTTGAATAAATAAGATACCTTTAATGAGTCAACACAGCTTCTGTTCAGAAAAGTGATACTTTCTTTCTAAAAGTCAGTGTGTACACAGATAAAAAAACTTGACTGATGTCTCACATTCCGAAAGACCTTGTCCAGAAATGTCTCTAATACTTGGAAATATTGACAGCTGTCAGCAGTTATTGAAAAATACGCCTGTGGGGAAAGCAGAGGGAAAAAAGTTAATGTTTTATGAAAAATAATATCTGAAAATTAAAAGACAACTTGTCAATATATGATATACAGAGGCAGTTGCATTTTTAGCACAATGTGGTTTCCATGCAGTAAACGGCAAAAATAATTAAAGTGCAGTGTCCCAAAACATTAGAGAATAGCAATACATAAAAAATGATTAAGAGTAAGTAGCTGGTCATTTTGCTGAACACAGAGTACTTGCATTTTGCAAGTTGAATGGTGGTTCACGTGTGCTCTTCAGAAAAATAAGAGATACATCCCCCCACACAAATATATCTGTATCTAATATACACGCACCGCGTTATTTTGGCACGCAGTCACGGGCTGTAAATCGCATTTGACAATTCCCACATAGACTGCACCCTCACGCTGATTTCCTCATAAATCAGCTCCAGAGTGCCTTTAAACCAATGCAAGATGCTCGTGGTGAGATGCAGCAGACTCCCCCCGGATGCAGACAATCCTCCTTCCCAGGGCTTTGATGGCACGTCTGTAGTCGCTGCAGTTGGAGCTCTTGGCACTCACTGCTATTCCTGACCATCAGAGGGCCTGCAGGTTTAATTGTCGAGGATTTCTAATTCTGCTGAACTCTGAACCAGTCCATAAAAACGTGGCACTCTCAAGCTGCTGGGTTTAGAGTGTGCAAGAGTTTCCAGCAGAGCTCAGTGCGGTTGCAAAAGTGCTTAATCCTACTTAATCCTGCTTAAAACTAACTCTGAGCTCTACAGGCAGGTCCTGTTGGCTGGGAACAACTGGGAGGGACAATCCCGGAAAAATAAAGTGAAACTGGGTATTGGCCAAACCCAAACCCCAAACTTCATGAATATGCACAGTCCTTTTCAAATTTTCAAAAAGCTGTCTCCGTGGGAGTGCTGACTTGGAAATACACCTGTATTTTCCTTAAAGGAGAAAAAACACTGCACATAAACCTGAGTTTAGTGTATCTTCATAGAGCATTTCAGACCTCTGATATTTCAGTGGCAGAAACAAATTTCATTTACCTATTTGGAAAGCAACTGTTTTTATTTTTACAAAAATTCCTTCCAGGTAATTAGGCTTAGGATGAAGTTTAAATCAAAAGAATACAGAATGGCATCAGACTGGAGTAAAAGTTGGGTAGGAACAGGTGATTGATATTGCTTTGGTTCAGTGACCTGGGTTCAAAGTCAGCCAAGGATAAAATCAAAGGAGGGTTTTCAGTCTGAGTAATATAAATGTTATGTGACAAGATTTATATTCTGAATGCTATCTAGGCAATTAATCCAAAGGGAATTATTTATAATTGCTAATTAGTTAGGCAACTACAAACGATATAGAATGGAATTATATATCAGTTCTCTTCTAAAATCTTGTGAGCTAATGTAATTGTGTTCCATTAGTATAAATCCCTTTACAATGGAGATTAAAATAGATGGGACAGAAACTTTCTTGGCTTCTGTTTCCAGTACTCCTTGAAACCCAAATGCAGTAATAGGATGATGCTCTCCAGTTAAGGGACTGTCAGAGGTCACAGGCTCTTATCAGAGTTCATGATCTTTTCAACAGGGGTTATTTACTTCTATTTCTCCTAACATTTACTTTTATAATTTATTTGTTAATTCCAAAATGTAGAAGAAAACTTCTACTTTATTTGGCCTCTCCCATTCCATTATAAGCAACTCCAAATACAATACATATCTTGCACTTCTCTCATTTCTATTTTTGTATTTCCTAAAGACAGAACTTCAGGTCCAGTTACAGATACTCCTAAGAAATTTGGGGAAATGGGAATGAAAGGGAGCTTAGGTGTAACTGAGTTCTCAAGAGCCAGGCTTAGCTCACAGGTGCTGGTTCTGCTCACTGGGACAGGACAGTCCATTCCGTGGCTCTGTACATGTGACAGGTTGCTGAGAGACAACTAAAACTCCCAGCAGATCAATGACCTCAAACTGGCATCTGTGTTCTCGTAGGGATTTGCTGATATGGCAATGGAAACCTCTGATTCCAGCATTTCCAATCTACTAGAAAATTCCATGTGCATACAAAAATTGATCCACTTGCATTGAACTGCAGGTTTCTGCTGCCTGCTGTGCTGGAAAAGCAGGCAGCTGCTATGAAAATACCATGAGGAAGGCATAAAACTACTCTAGACAAAACAGACACAGCAAATTCCTTTGGGAAAACTGGCTGACAAGTTCACAAGGTCGTCAGAGCCAACAACTGCACAAACTAAGCTGAAGTATTGCTGTATTAATTAGTATTTTAATGTGCAGGGCAATTCTGAGGGCGAGACAACTGAGGACTAAAATAAAGAAGCCCAATAACCACTCTTAGGAGCTCATTGATTTGTTTGTCCAATGAATTTTGAGCCCAACAAATTACCTTCTGCCACGTGACAGATCTCTGACAAATTCACCATACCGAATGAATGGAAGTATTTACACAGATTGGGTATCAATAAAGCAGGATGCCAAAGTATGTGGGGTTAGGTCTGTTTGATTGGAATTTCAACCAAACTAAATTGAAAAATAAGGTCAAAGTAAGCTAGTTCTGCTTATTGATATAAATTTCATGGAGGTGCAAGAAGATATTGAGGCACTTTATTTCAATGTAAAGTTGTGATTCGTTGTTAGATATTTAATTAACTTTATTTTCTAGAAGCTTTACAAATACTTAAATCTTCATATGAATAATATTGACACCAGTAGGAGTCTTGCATGTCTATGCAGCAGGAAATGTGGGTCCACCGATCCCTCTCAGTTCCAGAACTTAATTTGGATCAATACTGATATCATCACTTCCAGATTTGTTAAAATGTAAATGGGATCAGAATCTGGCCTTGCAATGTAATTACTGAAATACAATTGTCATCCAAGACAATTATTCAATGCAAATATTCCCTATTATCATGTAAACTAAGTCATAATTATGCATCTAGTGTTATTTGCAACTACAAAGTTAGCAGCAGGCAATAAATTTGTCCAAAATCTTATGTGACTGAACAGATACTGCAAAAGACAGAAGGCAACAGACTCTTCAGTCGACAGACTGATGAAAATAAAGGATTATACAGTGAAATTTCTGGACTTCCTACGTGTATGAGATATTTAGTGTTACACAAAGGAGAGGAACAGCTTTTGTTCTTGTCCAATGTACGGAATAGACTATGCCTTTACTCCATGGATGACTGAAAACGCTTTAGATGGTTAATGAATCCTCCAGCTACCAGAGCCAGCTGCACAACCACACCCAAATTTGCTAAAACAGGGGCAGAAAGAGACAAGAAGTACAGAAGGTGTAGGGTGTTGTGAAGAAGACGAGCCAAAAGGCAATGCCATCAAATACAAGAGGCAGAGAGACCAAGCCAAAGCATTTCCTACGCTATTATCATGTTAACATCTAAACCTCACACATAAAGGACCAAGAATTGTGCTCAGAATAGCAAGAACTACCAAGTCAAGGTGCACAAGACACCAAGCAGCAGAGAGTGAGAAACAAATGAAGACTAAATTATAAACATTTCTGCATGACTGCAGGAAAGCACCAAGCAGAGACAAGACCTGGAGGAACTGTGTTCCTTTCTGAATGGCACGGCCAGCATGGGAGTGAATGCTTTAGGATAAAACCTATGGAAGCGTCAAGTCTCATAATACCTCAGACAATCAGTTTATTCTGGAGAGGAAAAAAGCTGTGAAGATTGTCATACCATAAACATGTGAGAGATGATCTGTCTCAGGGGCTGGAACACAGAGAGTGTCCTGCTCACCGACAGCTTGCACAATTCAGCTGACTCAGCACTACTGAAATGCCTGCAAAAGATCAAAATAACTTCAGGAGGCGCTTTCAGGAAGCAATTTGCAATAGGTGACAACACACTGTCAGTTGAACAACAGTGCAGCCTCAACACTGATTTATCTCACCCTTTTCCTTGCCCAAGGACCCAACAACTACGGCAGCAAAAGTAAAAGAAAAGTTTAAACAAAACAAAGTCCCACAGTTATCTTTTGGATTTACCTTTCTTCCTTTGGGAATCCTAATCGACTATTTTAACACATCGAGGGTATTTCCAAAAACTAGAAAATTAGGACTCAGTTCCCATCCTTAGCTAGGCGGGAACTAAATAAATCCCAAAGGTGAAAACCTCCGTCCCTCCTTCGGCACAGAGCTGTGGAGCCCCCGGAGTGATGGGGACCCATCTCCCCAAACTCACTGTGACCTCAGAGGCTGAACTACAACCCACTGTGACCCACAGACATATTCATGGCATGTCTTAGATGCTTACACGAAGTATATTTAGTGATGCACAGACGATCTGCTCCGCGCAGTAAAAGGGACTACTCATGAAAACCAGCCTGTTGTAGCGAACGCGGTGAGGCGAGTCACCAAAAAGAAAGGGGAGAGTTTTATTCCCATTGAGGCAAATTAAGCTGAGGTTGAGATTAATTAAGCAGGAAAGTACAGCACACGACACCTAGTCTAATAAAGACATTTGCATATTTAAAGAAAGTGAAACAATATCTGTTTTAATTAAGTAGGCTGCTCCTTCAGGTTAATGCATTCAGGGGAAAAATTAAATCTGTCTCGAATCCCTGGAAGAAATGGAGAGCGGCTGTAGGAAATTGGCCTCCTGAAATGTGATTAATGGACTTGGCTGATGAGGACTGACTCCTGCTAAAGCAGGAGCACTTGCTGTGAGACAGGTGCTGACACCTGGAGCAGGGGGTTGGCATTCTCCAAGCACAAAGGAATGGGCTCTCTGGGAGCCCCCCCTGCAACCACAGATCAGTTCACAAGTGTCACCTCTGTGCAGAGGCCTTTCTCTGCCTGTCTAGATATGTCGGTGTCAAAAGATTTGACATCTAATTTGCTCCCACAGCCCGAGTTTCACATTTCCTCCACTTTCTCTTACGCATCAGAATGAGATGCTTATGCAGCACTTCACAAGGCATCTCACCAAAAGGATAAGCACTTATTGCTGTGCAGGTCAGGCCTGCCCTCTTACCTCTTTGGTGGAGGGCAGACTTTCGGTAGACAGATTTTCTCTCATTCTCTGATCAGTAATTAAAATTACACTGCATTTTCATAGCTGCTGATTAAAGGCATCAGCTTCTAACAGGTTCTCTTTGTAAATGCTTTATATCCTTTGTTTTACTCACGTGAGTCCAAGAGTAGTGAGAATAAACCTGTTGAAGTGATCAAAATTCCACTCTCAGAAGGGTCTCAAGGTGAGGAGCCAACATTCCTTTATGATTTAGCAGAAAACAGAGCAAAGCAAGAACAGAAAGCTGCTTTTCTACTCCTGCTGTCCTCATGTGGAGCAACACAACATCTCCAGGAAAGTGCCGGGCAGAAGAAAAAGGAGGTTTTGAGCTGAAGTTCCCAGAGAAAAATGGTGAAGGGAGGCTCCAGTAAGATCAAAGGGGAATGAAATGCCTGCGCTAGGGACACAAATTTCTGCATTTTTAATGTTTTCAAAGAGCAATTTGATGTCATTTCACATTTCTGGCACATTACGTGTATGTTTTCTGCAGAAACCTGGCCTTTCCACGGTCAGTCTCGTGTATAACCTGAGCAAGGGACACAGCCGAAGTCTCTCACCAAAAAGCACTGAAAGCATCACTGGCAGGCACATGGATTTTGTAACGGCAAGAGTTCTGGATGTTAAAGCTTTGTAAACTGAGCTTATAAATACCAACAGCTCTGCACATTTCTGCTTGAACCTTCGAGGGAGACTCAGGGAGCAAAGTGTACCAAAGCCTAACTCAGTGACGCCCAGTGACTTATTAGTATTTACTGAAAGTTGCCGTAAGAGATAAATAAAAGGGCCGGACAAATCCATATTAAACTCAAGGTTATTAAGTGAGTCACGCTTGATAAAAGCACGCCTTCCTATTTTTTATTGCCTAGCCTTGCTCAGGATGCATCTAGCAATTAAAAACACGACTGTTGCACAATAAAAATTGCCAAAGCTATTAAGCAACAGCCTAAATGAAAACTTTGACTCCTCGCCTTTGCCAATAGAGAAATAAAGGCAGAGCACAGTTCAACATGCCCCAGGTTTCCAGGAATTTACAGTCATTACATCTTTGTTTTTTGTAAGTCAATCCACTTTGGAAATAAATAAATAAATAGAGAAACCCTTAAATCCACGCTGCCACATTTTTCTACATATTTTGGGCTTTTACGTAATGATAAAAATTTAAGAACACCTATTCAGAACATTTTTTGACCTTGTGTTAATTTATGGAGGTTTGTGTGTGTGTTTCGAATAGACTTCAGTCTTCCCTATATCTGCTTATTGCTCCTGAAAAAGGCTAAGATAGCAATTATCTTCAGAGGACTGATTTTCAGATAAATTTATTCTCCTTTAAATCTACTCTAAAGTAACAGTCATATAGTAGGACAACTAAACATGTTATGACAGGAAAAATGAGAGCAAAGAACAGTAAGAAAATAAAAACACAAGCAGCACGAGATTCTTTTGTGATTTATGACACGTCTCTTGCTGAAGTGAGAATATGAAATAGTTTGATTTCTGACAATAGCTCAGCAGCAGTGGCATTCAGCAACACTTCTGGTCACTGGAAGGCATCCTGTGTGTCGAGATAGTACTGCAAAGTATGACATAAAAAATATATATTTATTACTTTTTTTCCTATGTATATGAATTGGATTTGCACATATTTTACTAAAAGAAAATTCTTCACTTTTAAACCAACATTATGATAATTAGTTACTCTTCTATATGCATAAGCCATGGTTTAATAGTCTAAATTAAGCCTGAAATGTGCTTAAATATGGAATAACCAGCAGCTCTTTATCACAAAATAGTAATGCAAATGTTCTCAACACTTTAGGTTGCCTTTGAAGTACTTTATCTACCAAACATTTTGGAATATAAGTTATATTTTGAGCTTGTTTATTTCAGTATCATTTAAAAAGTAATGAAATATGAAAAGAGACTTAATTATTAAAATTAAGTGCTATTCAATCTTTCTGACCTGGAAGAAACATCAGCTGATTCACTAGAGGATATTTTGATGTTTAAAACAATGTCAGAGAGAGGATGACCAAAGATTTAAAGCAGCAGCACAGCGATAAACTGCATTTTAAATCGTGGCATAAATATGGTTCTAGTAATAGCTGGAATTAGCAGGACAAGGTTAAAATTTAATTTTTTTAATAGTTACATGTCAAAAGTGACATCCTGCACTATTAGACACAAGTGGCTTCTGTTCCATTGACTTTCATGGGAGAGGTGAGCTCATCGGGCCCCTCTCCAGGAACGTTCTCAAGCACATGTTGAAGTGCAAGATAATTATGCACATCCCTAAAATTTCTCCTGCCTCATTCCCTCAAGCTCCTACAGCTACACCAGAGGGGAAAATCGAGAAAGGAGCTGGCTTTCTGCGTGGATATTGGTCACAAGCATAGAAGAGATTTGCAGTGTTAAATAGTTTCTTGTTCCTTAATCTTTGTGTCATCTGATTCAAACTGCTCTGTTTTGGGGGGCACAGTCTGTAATAAAAAGAATCATCAACTGATCATCAACTCATGAGTTTTACTTTTGACTACACCCACGAAAATTATGCTAAACCCAGAATTTACATAAACTGTCAGCAAGAGAACATTAGGAGAGTTGTCATTTAGTTGTAATATGCAAATGGCCTGTGAGGCAGAATTGTGGAATTTAGCAAGATATGCATATTTAAAAAATGGATGATAAGACATTAATATAGACATTCATTGTGGATCTCGTATGTACTCTGCTTCTGTCCATCAGGATCATATATAAGTAGAGGTAAAAAAAGCCACAGGTACCTTCCAATCTGCAACATCAACATTTACTCTCTATATTATTTTAAAGTTTACTCGTTTGCCTGGATGATCTTTCCTAATGTATTTAAAAAAAGCACTTTATACAATAGTGTAGTAACCATTGCCTGATTTATTTCCAAGTTATTGTAAACTAGTTATTGAGAAGCAGTCAATATTTTATCTGATACATATTCGGATGTAGTAGCTTAAAAGACAAATGCAATTTTATAATACACTATTAGATTGCATGTTTGTTTTAAAGATTAAAGTGGGTGACAGATCGATTGCTCCTCAATTGTTCCTTCAGTGTAACTACACACATTTTAAACTACATTTATTTCATCTTCTGTGTGCATAAGTCCAATGAAACATTAATTTTTCTATTAAAAACCCCCATGTGTTATTGGAAGACATGAATTATTGTCTATACTCATGAAATTAAATTAGATTACTTTGTTTTTGATAACTTGTATTAGAACAATTGGGTCTTAATTTTGTTATCGAGATCTAAAATGTGGATATACCTTATTTCAGGGGAGATGATAAATAAAGATTACTTTTAAGGTAATTTTTATTCCTAAAGCATTGTTCCTAAAATAAGCTATAAAGCAAATTACTCCTATACTGAATAAAATATATTTAAGTTAATGATTTGTACACTTTATGAGCATATAGTGAGAACAGAAGACACGTAAAAAACCGTTATAGATTTGTAAGTATTTTATTAGGAAAAAAATGAGCAACTTACTCTACAGTCTGACTGGCCAATTACTGTGATTTGTTTCTAATAGGGGGATAATTTTGTTTTGGTAAAAAAGAAACCATTAAGTTTAGTGTTGTCATTTATTCATAGTCAGATTTTGTAAAGGGTTCGAACCCAACAGTTAATTTTATTTGCTTCTGTATTCGGTTTTGCTCCAGCATGAGTTTATGTGTGATGAATATAAACACAGCCTGATGAAATGCTCCTTGGAGCAGTTAAACCCTTTCGAGAAGGCAGATAAAAGTGGAGAAAAAATTCTCCCAGACAAAAGGTAAGATGTAAATAGACACCTACCCGAGTTCCACTTCTGGAATAGACAATGAGTGCATTTGTGAGACATTTAGGTGACAGCAATAACACAAATAAGAGTCAACACGGTTTTTTTCGGAATGAATCATTTCAAACCCATCAAACTAGTTTTTGCAGTGCAGTGACAGGTCTTGGGGATAAGAGAAAACCAGACTCTATCATTCTTCATGACCTCAGTGTTTTACAGTCTCACACGATACTCTCACGAGTAAACACCAAATAGATTGTTTAGATGAAGTTTACCCCATGTGGGATGACTATTAATCACTGTCAATCTAAAAGGATGAATAAAATGCACTTCAGGTATGTCTTTCCCAGGAATGACAACTCACTGTTTGCAGGATTGTCATGGATGAGGGATGAAAGGTATCCCTGGCAGGTAACACAGCTCTGGGAGGCAACACAACCGCATAGGAAACAAAGAGAAGCTCTTGTGATCTTGACCAACAACAATAAAAGAATACACAACCATTGTATATGAATTTCAGTGGCACAGCCTATGTAGGAAGCTTTGCTAATTTTAAAGTCAGAGTCTTACCTTTTTTTTTGATCTCTTTCTTCAGAAAGTATCCACAGAGATGAAGAAGCAACTACTTTCCCTTTGTCCTTGCAAGTCCTCTGTAATCTGTCTTCAGACAGAAGATAAGGCTCATCTCGTCTGGTGGTGACCCTTCTGCTCTGATCAGATCTGTCAACTCCTATCGGCCAATTATTTTGAAGTGTGCAATCCTCAGCTGATGTTTCTGAAAAAATATGAAGTAAGAAGAAGAAATATTACTACTTTAACCTGTATGTGGCACAAACGGACAACACTGTAATGTTTTGTCCTTTCTTATCCACGTTTTCAATGGGAAATTTAGCACTTATCCATAAAATGGAAAGGGCCCAAAATGTGCAAGAATGACTGGGTATGTCTTGAATACTTTTCAAAAATGTTTTTGTCACCCAGCTGAGAACATCTATCGGGTCGGTGTGACATGGGGAATCACACCCTCAGGGCTGTGTGTGAGCTGAGTAAAGGGGCAGCTCAACCTTCAGGAAAACCCCCACTAGTTTTATTGCTCAGCACAGGTTATACTTCCAAAAGATGATGGGAAGCTTTTTGCGTGTATTTTTGTCTTTGACTTGCTGTACAGTTAAATACCTCCTCAAAAGCCAACTCTGCAGCTGAGCTCGAGGTTTGCATAACCTTAGATTAAGCCAAGCTTAGAATAAGAGGTTAAGCTATTTACATAGCAGTCTAATTAGCAGTCCTTTTTACACCAAAGTGCCTGTTGTAGCAAAAGTTCAGACGTTTTAAAGACCACAGGAAAAAAAAAGAATGTCTGATTTTAAAAGAAAAGTTGCAAGGCAAACAGACAGCTAAGGACACACAGTGCAGCAACTAAAACTTTATTTTTTTTTAAGAACCAAGTGGAATTTTCAAGTTCATTCAACTCCTGAAGAGCAGAATAGCTTTTTATTACCTGTTGCAGTTCTTAAGGGGAGCTGAGTGTCTAATTTGCTTTGAGAATCTAGCAACTCTATTCTCAGTTCCTGAAGGAATGAGGACACGCTTGTTAAAACCTGCTCAGCTAATTTGACATGTATTTGCTAGAAGACAATATATTCCCTTACAAGTTTTCTACACCTATATGATGTCAAAATACATTTGCAATACTTCTCTCTAGTGAACGGTGCTATTAATTTACACAAAAGAATTTCAAAACTGAGAAGATTTTCCAGGAACTGAAGTGACTGATGTTAACATTTCCCATAATTTACAGGAACAAGAGAAAAGCCATTTGCTGGCATGCAAGTAATCTAGTTTGGGGATTACAAAGATAAACCTCATCTGCATCAGTGTAACAGGAACAATCTTGCTCTGGAACTGTTTTCTTACAGTCTACAGGGATTACACAAGCTCATCTGGAAACTAACCTGGGAGTATTTCTAATCCCAGCGTCTCTGGGTAAATCAAATAAACTCCTCTAGAGTCCGTTGAGGACTGAAGAAGTGCAAGTTGTGGGGGCAGGATGTGACCCACACGCTCAGATCCACACTCCAATTTGACTTAAAGTAGGTAACTGCTGTGTGGAAAATACCTTTTGTACGTATCTAATGCACAGAGCCTAAAGATTTGGCTTTTAATGGCACTACGGAGTTTTTGCCTCTCCATAATGTCATTCATTCTGGCCACGACACCGGATTTGCGTCGTCAGATGTTCGTGGAGGAGCAGGATAAACTGGATCCTCGCCATGAGCTAGATTCAAATAGAACACCAAATAAATTTGCTATTTTTTTGGTCTGCTTTTTACTCAGGCCCTGGTTGCCAGCCCTCAGAAGGAGGGCTGGGCTGTCTGGAACAGCTCAGCACATGCCCTAAGCCCATCCTTGAAACCCGAGGCTCACCTGACCTTCTGGAATTTATAGCACTGCAGTGAAGCACAGTCTGCCTCCCCCAGAGCGGAGCAGGCACAAGAATGCTCTTATTTAATTGCGCCAGGGAAATATTGACACTTTTAACTCACTTTCATGTCCTTTCTTGTCAATATCTCTCCTTTCTTTACTATCGCTTTTGCGCGCGTTTGCAAATCCTCCTTTCAGGAAAACCACTGCAGAGACTCTTCTTCTTCCCCTAATATATATATATATATATATTTAAATCCTTTTTCCTGACTGCAACTGAACACAAACATCACTCTGTTTCTTAAAAAAACATCTTTATGATAACTGTTGAAAGTAACTACCCTGTCAAAGCCTCCCAGTGCTCACATGGGATGGTAAAACTGGAGAAGGAGGAGGAGGATTTCGTGGTCACATCCTTCCCTGCAAGGTTATCTGGCTAACTGAAAAGAAATGAAATTTTCTTATTTATTTATGCTGAATATTTACTTCTGTTGAAGCCTTGAGCTGTGTGGCACTGCACTAATTAAACATAATGGACAGGGAATTTCTTTATACTATACTATATATTTTATGCTATTTTCAATTAAAACATGAGCTTCAGGAAAAAGTTGAACAGGTTCAAACTACTAAAACGGAGAAACTGAGGAGGAGGATAGTAAATTTTGATTAATATCATATGTATTCACATATTTTAAAGTTAACTTATTCTCGGGAATCCCAAGTAATACATTTGAAGTTCCCACACCAACAGCTCTGCGATTAATCATGTTTGCACAGGATTTATTTCAGGATCATATTCATCACCTGCTAGCTTTAGTGCTTTTTTAACCTGCATTATTCTCTCTGTTAACCTCAAGTTTTCAACAGAAAAGATTTCACTGCTTCTGACAGCGTGTCCTAAGGTATCAAATACAACATTTAGACGGACTTTTCTTAAATTCAAAGGCTCTAAATGCTTTAGAACCTGACTTAGCAGTAGAAATTCCCTAAGTTGAGAAGCATGGAAAGAAACTCATATGGGACCCATGGAACAATTCCCAGGATGAGAATTAACCTGCAGTAAATCAAGAGTTGTCTTTAATAGGAGTTGCCAAGATTGCAACAATATCTGTGTTACTAATGAAACACGTTTTGCAAGATGATAAATATCCATGGCACTGTTATCCTTATAAGTGTGGTATAACCTAAACTCACAAACCAATTGTCCCAACTATTTCAGGGATTAGTTTATGATGCCATTAATTCATAAAACTTCAAAGGCAACACCTCTCAGGACAAACCATTTTTTTCACCTTTGTGGTGCTGCATTATCTTACTTTCCCTCCTCTCAATATCTAAGCCACAGGCCCATTTAAATAGTAAGTACTTGTAAAGCACAATAAAGAAGATATAACTGCAAGATATACTGATTTCTTATACTTATTTTCTTTCAATCAAGTCATACTAATATATATTAGGATCAAAATTCCTCTCTTAAATTATTTGCCTCTTTACCAAAACTAAAATGCCTCTTTTTCTAAAAGGATTGTGATCCATTTCTGACTTTTATAGATCTCACTTAATTATTGTAATTCAGAGAAGGTCTATTGAGTCACACTCTAGTGATTAAAAAGGTATTTTTGGATTTTTCTTTATGATGTTAATAACTATACACATCTACATTATTTTAATTAGAAAAGTAATAACTGTACATAAACTCTTTTAAATGTCCTGCTCCTATATCCTCCTGAGATTATTTTACAAGAATTATGGAGAAAATGAGAGAGAAGTGGTAGGAGTGTGTATGTAGGTCAAAACTAGCACATTTATGTCACAAAAAAAATTAAAAATCACAACTCCTCAGGTATCAGCACAGACTTCAATCTCAGTTTAGAGAACATGTAGCTGAACGGATGAATTCAAGATCCATGATCCCTCTTTTAATTCTGACCCAAAACCAAACCAGAGCCGTAGGATCAGTAAGGCTGAAAAAGACCTCCAAGATCATGAAGCCATCATCATGAGTGGGCTGGTTTAGGATGTGAAAACCATGGCCCAGAAAAGAAAAACAGGAAGGCGGGAGGGTCTTCTCTCTGATGCTGAGACTCTGTTTACAGCCATAAATGTTGCGTGAGAGTTTATCAAACACCTTTACAGAAAGCGTTAGCCAAGCTCCGTGGGGAGCTGAAGAGGTCAAGGGTAGGAAACAGAGGGGAGGAGAAGCAGCTCAAACCACAAAAGTGTGTAAGAACAGCCAGACTCACTCGGCCTGTCGTGCTTTTGGGAGCACAGTTGTCCTTTCTCACCCAGGGTCTGATTCTTCACTCATGCACACTTTTAAAGCTGAATGTTGAGTAAGCTAAGACAGGACAAGGAAGGACCCAAACCTGTCATGCCTGCCCAAGTCAAGTAGGACTGCCCCGTGCCCTTCATCCCGACCTGGCTCAGCCCGTGGGGCCTCCAAAGCTCCACACTGTGCTTTAGACACAAAATCAGAGTCCCCAGCAAGCAGAGCCCCCCGTCTGAGGCAAGAGAATTGTTCTATTAAACCCCTAGCACTTCACACACACCTCCAGCGCCTCGGTCATGGAGAGCTGTGAGCTGCCTTCAACATTCCGAAACGTGCATGCGGAGTAATGACTGGAGCTGTGTGTGTCACTAATTAAAATCATTGCCACTCGAGTGGGCCTGAAGGGCAAAAATCTGTTCCTTCTAAAAGGAACACGTATAAATACTCTGGGAACATTTAAATATAATTGTTATAGCTTTCAGGATTCTGGCCTAAAAGTGTCAGGGTGACTGCATTCCTGAGAGCATGGTTTGTTTTTATTTTCATACAGATATTACAGGAATGCCTGGAAATGGCACTAGCACTGAAGATCGGTTAATACATCCTGTTTAAACACTATTTTCCTTCATCTAATTTCTTTCAAGTCAGTTTTTAATGACTGCAAAAATGAGAATTTAGGGAATTTTTGTTCTCCAGCCACGGGAGAGGTAAGGCTATGGATTGCATTTTTGTCAGCCAAAGCCAGGTGTGTTATGTGTGTGCAAAAGTCTGTAACACCTTGCAATATGTAAAAAGCAAAATAAAAACCAACTTGTACCTCTTGATTTTTCTATCATGATGCTTCTGGAAAACTGTTGTTGGCTTGTTCTTGTTACAAGACTGGCATAAAGTCGGACCTAAGTGTAGAACGCAAAAAGCACACGGGTAATTTCCATAACTCACGCAATCACATCTTTGAGGCAGCAAAGGATGCCCTCAACCCATATCCTGGTAGTGGACAGAGTGTGCCAACCAGACCTGAAGGGACAGCAATGAGGAATGACACCGAGGAAAGCAAGCTGACCTGCAGGCTCTCTGGTTCCAGCAGCAAACGATGTCCTGCCACGCTCTGGGCAGGCACTTTGAGTAACACAGCGATGCTGCTGCTGCTGTAACGAGAGCTATGAAAAACAGTCACCAGGCATTTTATGGCCACACATAGAAATGTGAACTTTAATGGACTATTACTTTGCATATATAGCTATTTAACGACTCCGGGATAAGGATGTGTGTCTGACTCGGTTGTTTTAATAAGACTTCATGCCACTGGCAAGTCACATTCCAAAGGTGTAGCAGAGCTTTCCAAAGGTGTAGCAGAGCTTTCCAAAGGGTCCAGCACAAAACGGGGAGAGCAGAGGCTCGAGGGTGCAAGCACAGATTAATAGCACCAACCTCAACTGAATAAACCCAAATCACAGCTGATCAACCACTGATCAGTAGAGAAATGCAGCCCTGAGAGCAGGGAGAACCAGTCAGAGTGTAAGTGGAACATGCACAGAGCTCTGCAATACATCCTGCAGCTGTGCTGACCGAGAGCAGAGACAGAACCACCTTCTGACAGCAGAAAATTAACTTTCAATGTTCCTTTCTTGCAATGTTCTAATTGTAAGGGAAGGGTTAAAATCCAGTCTGGCTCTGTTGGAATAAGATCCCTCTGCAAGCTCTTTGTCCAGCTCGTGCTGTTGCCTCACACACGGTGCTGTTTCAAGGCAGACACTCCTCTTTCAGAACCTTTCCCAGCTCTCACCAAACCCAGCCTGGCTCTCTGCATCCGGTTCAGTGAGATCCTGTGGGAATGCTAGGAGCAGGAATTTCTGAAAAGCTTTAGCTGGGTATTCTTTCCCCCATATTTCTACTGCAGTTATTTTCCTTCGAAGTGTGCTCTCTTTGGCTTGCTCGTTCCCAGATAATGTCACAACAGATGTACTTTCAGCCTTCTCTTGGGAGAGAGGGAATGAGGGGAAGGAGTGGAAGTCAGACTCCTCCAGCACATGAAGAGGCTCAGCTCAGCAGAGACTTCCAGACACAGCTTGAGAAGCACAAACACCTACCTTTTTTTCCCTGTTCCCTGCCATTAACTTTCATCTCTCGCTTTCCTGAACCACCTGGGGACTGGTGACACTCTGGGAGTGGTGGAATCTGATCCCTGGAGACTGTCAGCTCCTCAGAACTGGCTTCCTCTTTAAACAGGAGACTGGATCAGATCATCTTCAGTGGTTCTCTGAGGATGAGGCAACCCAGGAGAAGGCAGGCAAAGACTCTGGTTACCATTCCTGTGTATTCACAGAAGAAGGAATGAATTAATTGGCAGTGAAATACATTATGTGAAAGTTCTGAGTGTAATAAACCCAAATACCAATTATCTAGTAAATCTGAAGAGGAACTGCCATTCAATCACTGTGTAAGCACATCCAGACATTAGTGATTTACACACAGTTTGGGCTTTTCCCCTCAAAATGGAGATAAAATCTCTGTCTGCAGTTTTATCAGAATAAACCAAGCATTTCTTGCCTTGATTTGCTTGACCAGCTGCAATTAAGGACAGACATGTACGCTGATCTGCAAACAAAGTTTCAGGCTGGTTGAAAAATACTGAATTTCCCAACACACACTTAAATAAAAAAACCTAAATTAAAATGGATTTTTTAATGAAATTTGATATTCCCAGGAGACCATAGATGATCTCCTCTGTTCTTTCAATGATTCCTATGGTAAGTCTGAAAATAATCTAACCTTTTCTGTATTTCTACTCCATTTCTTTAGCTAGTTTCAGGGTAATCATCTCGAGAGAAAAGCACAAAAGTATCCCATTCAGAAATGATTTTATGAGTTCCATTTGAAATTAATGAAATCATTAAAAATCAATAATGAAGTAGCTGATAATCAGACAGGAGCTGGCTGTATATTGTGCAGACATTCCATGTGAGTGGAGAACCTCAACGGCAGCAGTTTGGGATCGTAATGCCTGGGATTTGAGGATTTGAGGAGATCCTCGCAACCTGCATGTCCTGCCAACAGGATGGATGGAACTGGGCTGTTTGAACTAAGCCAGGAATGGGATGTGTGTTAAATATCCACATGTCTAAGATATAAGCTGAATTTTCAGCTTGTTCCTTTTCCCTTCGTCGAGGTGCGCCCTCAGTCCCGGTTCCTCCAGCAGAAGGAAGATGTTCTCCTGCAGCCCAGGCTCTTCATCCCACCTCAGCTGGGACCTGGCCTGGGAATGCAGGCGCCCCACTCTGCTCTGCCCACTTCACTTAGCTCTGACAGGTTCTCAGGGGGGCATCTCCCACCTTGCTGTTGATCTTCGCTGAGATGTTCTGTTTGCCCTACAAACCTTTAAAAAACCCACTCTTTATGTTACGTTTGTGGGATGAGAGAGATGCCTGATGTGAAATGTTCTGCAATGAACATTTGCTCCTGTTGGACATCTGCCTGTGTGCAGGAGGGCTGGAATCCACAGCGAATCATTACTGCAGGCTCCCTGGTCTCACAGGCAGCCCATATTTAATCTGTATGTTCATTAAATGCAAAGCATGTTATATTTGGTGTTCCAACTGCAGCATTAGTAAACCGAGCCCTCATTTATGTGTGCATGTCGGTGAATTGGGTGTCTCACAAAGGATTCAAACAGATGCTTTAGCTTTAATGATATTTCTAATCATCTCACTTATGCCCCAAGGATCTTTTTTTATGCTTTATTCTCCTGTCATGATTCCTACTCATTACAGTAAAGCGTTATTTTAAATCGACTTTTTATATTTGAACTTGCTTCAGCATCAGCTCCCTAACAACCTTTTTCTTTTTTAAACACACTCTCTCCTTGTGCTGTCTAATTACAGGTATTGTCTTCAAAGGCACAGGCAGAGTGTACAAAAACAATCGGAGTTCTGGGGTGACTTGTGGTCTTTGCTGGTGACATCAGTGGGGATTATTATACACTTTCCTACCGGTGAAATCAGGAATAAAGTCAGCAAAAGTCTAAGGCCAGGCTGGAGGGGACTTGCAGCAACCTGGGATAGCGGAAGGTGCCCCTGCCCATGGCAGAGGGTGCAACAAATGAGCTTTAAGGTCCCTTCCAACCCAAATCAATATATATATCTCTAAAATTTTACCTCCAAACTTCCTTTTTACTGTCTATTTTTCCCTCTAGAAGCTGAAACCTCATAATCCTGTCTATTAAACAGGCACATGCTTAAAAATCACATTGCAATTCAGCTTTTGGAAACAAAAATAAAAATCTTAGCATCTTTGTAGCAAGTAGGGATGGCTTCAATTGTCTGGACTTTCATATAAATCAGTTTTCTCTCTTCTATGTATATATATGTGTGTGTCACTTCTTGTGGGAGGGTCAAGGAGAACCTTCTTTGTCTTTCCTGTTAGAAAGGAAAGAAAAAAAAGAGGAAAAACACTGAAATCTGGAAGTGGGAAAAGGAACCATATGCCCTGGCCCAAAGACTTACTCCTGGAAAAGGCAGATATTTATCTCTTAGGAAAAAAGAAGCAGAAAGCCATTTGGTTTCTTCCACAGGAGCATAAAGAGGAAAACCTAAGATGATTTTTGAGTCCCAGAGTTGCCTGCATGACTGCAACGGCAGCCACAGCAATGTCGTGCCAAAGCTGCTCAAACTCACCCTGCAAAGTGGCCACGCTCACATATAAGTCACACTGTAATTAAAATCTCGGGCCATTATTTTGTATGGACATTGATTCAGAGTAAGCAAAAAGCCAAGTTTTCTGATTAAAAACTTACTTTACATTTCATTGAAAAAATAATTCAAAAAAGCCCTGGCAGAAACGACTGGCAGACTGAATTTGGGAAGCAAATATTGCCAGTTGCATTATCCAGAATAGTTAATTACCAGTAGGTATCGATTATCCAGAACTAATCACCAAAAGACCCTGAAAAAACCCAAATACTCCAAGTGATTTGCGATGTGAAATTAATCACCCATAGCCATATGTCTTTGCTTTCGATGAGCATCTGACAGATTAAGTTTGTTTGAATTAAAGAATAGGGAACACGGATTCTAATTCATATTTGCAGTAATGGTATTTGAAAGGCACGTCTGTGTATCCCGTCAATGAACACAGCACGGGTATGGGACAAAATTAGCACTTAGTAATTCATCTGAAATGGAAAAACCCTGGCTTTGAAGAGTTCTAGGGAATTATCCTCAGTCTATAAATGGACACTTTAAAACTGGTGTTATGAGCAAAACAAAAGTACTCACAAATACTCTGTCAAAACAAATACAGGACCCACTGACAAGAGTTATTTGGTATCATTATATTATATTACTTATTTTTCTCATATTGAAGATTTCTTCATCCGGAATCTACAGATTTAATAATTAGAGTTCTTAAAGAAAGGATAACTGTTTCCTGTTTAACCATTTCTGAAGGCTTGCAGGAGGTGTTCACAGTTATTTTGTTATGATTTATACTAATCTCTGTTTTTCCCCCTCACAGCTGAACACGAATGGATGAACATCTTGATTTCAGATTTTATTTGAAAATTACTCCAAGCATCCAAAAACTTGTTCAGCCAAATTAAGCTTTCTATAAAATGGCTAATCTGTCATTATTCAGGAAAAACCCTAAAGAGCAGCATTCTATAATTTGTATAATAGAAGTCTCTGGTTGTTTTAAATTACAGGCAACTATTCTCAGCAAGAGAGTGAATTTCCAGCTTGTGCAACACACTGAACCTTTTAGTGTTCTTAGGAGGAAATAATTACTCTAAATTGCATTTAAATTTTGGGGGAGCATGGCCCACACCCTGTAAAGACAAGCCCTAACATTATAAATACATTGTGCAAAAACTTTCAGCTGCAAGATTTTACATGATTAAGGCTCTATATTTGCAATATCTCCAATTTCTAATTAGCTAATTGCATAATACTGAAGAATAAAATTTGTCATCTGCTAGAAGTGGAAGCCGAAATAGAAAAGCTAAAACAAATGTGCATTCCCTAACGATTGTGTGCCATGAAAATTTTAGCAGGAATATATTTTCTCTTCCCTTATACTCACTTTTCCCAGTGTGGAAAGCCCATTAGGTACATGAAGAAGCATCAGTTAAATCAACATTAAAACTGATATTATTTATCCCATTCTAAAGGGGCAACAGTATCCCCCTGGAGCCCTATGAGTTCTTTAGGATAATAATGCTGTATATTTGCAGACATGAAACAAGGAAAACTGTTAAGAGGAGAAGGATTAAAGAAACAATTATCATAACATTTTAAAAGTTACCCTTGAAGCTGCAGTTCGAAGAGCATGACTTCTCACTGGGCTCAAATTCCTCGGGACTGGGCAGATCTTCTACGGAAAATGAGGCTCTTTGGGAAAAGAAACCCAAAAGTTGGTTTCTCTCACAAAAGCCCCCCCCAGTACAAAGCCTGTGGGCCAGTATGGATATTCACCTCTCAGAAAACTCTGCACAAGACAAACAGGCTTTCTTAAATAAGCATTTAACCACCCAATTAATACAACTGTTAGATAATGAAGATGAAATTATTGCAACAATTAGCTTATTATGTTTTCCTACGGCAAGAAGCGAAATCTAACATTCATGTTTCTACTAAAGGAATTATACAGCATTTTCCAAAACAAGCAAAAAAAACTGCACAAAAGTTTTGGTTTGGTTTTTTGGGTTTTTTTCATACACAATAACATTTCTCCCTCCACTTACTTGGCAATAACATTTTGAATATCATTGTTTTCTTCCAAGCTTGCGCTAATCTTTCAAAACAAAGCACCTGGTTTCTTTTATGCTTCCATTAAATTCCTACAAGGTCAAAGTCTAGCGGAAAGAAAACTAAAATGTTAAGAAATAAATATAAGGTGTTTTCAAGTTTCTGTGTCCACAGAAATGGTTTGGATCTAAATGGTCTTTAAATTCCCTTCCAACCCAAACAATGCCATGACTGTATGTAAAGAAAACACACTGTGCAGTGCAGCAAACCATGAGTCCTTTTCCCCTTCAGCATGACTCTTAAAGACACTACACATGGAAAAAAAAGGGCAAATGGAAAATATTTGTAATACAGAAAGTAAAAACAAAGGTTTAGATACAGAAAGACTTAACTTCTTTAATCACTCATTTTTATTTTGCAAGACAAACCAGACAGAATTTGAAATGGCTCAGTGAGCTGTAAGAAATTGACAGTAGATGTATGTGAGAAGACTGAAAAAGCAATTATCTGAAACTAATTTGAGTTTATCAGGCAGAAATTAGACTTTTATGGGGAAAGCTAGAGTTGTGTATTAAAGTTGGTGCATTAAAATATATAAAATTTCAAGGGTAATATAGTTAAAACTTCCTTGGCAAATAACTGATCTTCTGTCTGTACAGCTCCTGCATTCTCAACAGCTTTTATTCAAGGAGGAAACATTCTAAACTAGCAGACAACAAAACTACTACAGAAAAATACATAAAATCATGGGCAAGCTTCTGGGATCTAAAACCAACAACGAATTCTGGTGACTGGAACAAGCAGAAAGAAACAAGTCCCTTGTATTTCAGAAGCCAACATATTCTAGGAAAAATGTGGGCAGAATTCCTGCATTCAGTGACTCGGTTCAAGTGGGTGATGACACCGGGGTCATATTTACTGAACAGGTACCATACCCTGAGAGCTTTGCGGAGGGTGTTTTAGAAGGCAAATTTGTGGCCGAAGAAATTTTATGTTTCAACATCTGTCCTTTACAAGTTCCAGACTTGCTTCTAACTGGATGATGTAAATTCTTTGTCACGTTTATTTCTTAAAAACTTTAACGATAATATTCCATTATCATAGTATAGTGCAGGTTCATATTTGCCATTTGTGTTTGTTTGTTTGGAATGACAGCAAACGCATCGTGAGGTTGCACTTACGCAATTTAGAGGTAATTGGCTGGGGAGGGGGAAGAGGAAAAAGATGATGGAGGAGAAATTATTACAAAAATGAATATTTGTGCACGTAAATGTTTTTAATAACCCAGATGTTTTGATAGCACTGTCCTACACAAATGGTGTCAAGGGATTCTTAGGGTTTTTTTCCCCTGCCTAGGCCATTACTGTAAATGAGAATGGAGGTTATCTCCATTCACTGAAACTGGGAGCACATTGCTGCACACAGGCTAAAGGAGGGGCTCTCTTCCTGAAGTCTCTCCTTATCATTCCCACATTTGTCCCTAAAGGGCAGTTTCCAATTTTTTTAGCCAAGCCTAATTCATTTTTTTTTTAATTAAAATGATAATATTCCATCCATATTCCTCTGAGAAGGGCTTAGTCTTTACATTACCATTATGTGCTATCTTACATGTCATTACATGCTAATGATTGTGCTGTTACTCAATAACTACGCTCATTTCAAACACAAGAGGTAAGATTACCTCCCTCCCAACACTTCCTTCCATACCATTCCACCCTGGAACACACGGCCCTTCTTTTCCTTTAAATAAATACCACCACCAGGTCCTTCCCTCTATCACAGCCTTCCTCAGTGTGTCAGTCTTGATGTACAGAACCCTGGTCCATTGTCACCTGCGAGTCAACAGCAACACCGTGAGGAGCTCACTCTGAAATCTCAATTTACCTTGAGCACAGGTCTACAGGTGAAAGTTCCACACCTGGCTTTGCCTCAGCAAGCGCATTTACAGGTCAGGGATTATTCCATTCTTTTCATTTTTCAGACTACCAGGAGCAAATAAATAAAGAAATATTTCAGTACCTGGCCAAGTGATGAAAGTGCATCCTTTAAAAAAAAACCCAAAAACTCCAAAGAGCTATTTATCACTGAATTTCTGTATCTATATATTTATATATTTATTACTGATGTTCTGTATGAGATGGATCCCATCAATCCACACCAATATCTCCAAGGGGTGTCCGAGGATGGTGCCAGACTCTTTAGTAACAGGACAAGGAGCAGTAGCCACGAACTGAAACACAACAGGTTCCACCACAACATGAGGAAGAACTTCTTTCCATGGAGGTGGCAGAGACTGCAGCAGCTGCCCAGGAAAGGTGTGGAGTCTCCCTCTCTGGACACATCCCAAACCCACCTGGAGACACTCCGGTGTCACCTGCTCCGGGGTTGGAGTGGATGATCTCCAGAGGTCCCTTCCAGCTCCAAATCCAGTGATTCTGTATCACAGAAAACAGTTATTGCCTTATTTTGGATTTTTTAATCCTATGTTCAATGAGGCTTGCTCAATCCGACACATGCTATGTAGATACTGCAGTGATGGATACATTAGATATACCAAAATAGATATATCAGACAGGCAGAATTAGCACTGTATGTGCTAAGCTTGATTGATTACTTGATGAGTATTATATTCCCTTTACTGTTCTCCAAAGCCCAGCTTTATTAACTCCAACCAATTTTCTCCAGCTCCTCAATTTGTAGAACTAATTGTGCCTCGTTGCAGCTTCCTCCATTTAGGTGATGAAGACTTAAGAGACTGAAGACTTCTTCACACAGAAGCCTACTATATACATAAAAAGCAGATTTTTATAAACGGAAACTTATTTAGACGTATTTATATGTTAATTGAAATGTTTGCGTACAGGCAAATGCCTGCATATGAATATTTCATAAATTTAATTCTAGATCTTATTTTTTCTTGCAGGAAAATCTGAATTTCGGTTGAGTACAAGTTCGTGGTGTTCTGCAAAAATCTTTGCAATTTTTCTTTACTAAGTAAAAAATGGTAAAGAGATATTTGTGTTGTTCGCATTGTTTCTGAATTAAATTTACAGCAATAAAGTCTATATTTGTGATTTATAGGGGAGGGTGCCTTTTCTCCTACTCGGAGCATCGATTTTCTATAGCAATTTAAAGGAGGCACTGCATCTACAGAGCAGGGAATGAAGAACATCTTCATAGGCAGAGAGACACTCCAAACAAACATTTGCAAGCATTGATCTCACCTTTGTTTTGCCCTCTGTCTTGGGAAACGTGTAGTGTAGATTGTTATTAGTACTAATCTAATTTTCGTAGCGAAAAATTTGTTCTCTTCCCAGATAAAGAAAATGTATATTCAAATTAATTTGATAATACACTTAGAGCCATGCATTAATTCATAATTTAAACTGCTGCTGACCACTTAACATTTCAATCAAAAGTTCTGTTTAGCACCAGCAGCTGCATTAAACAGTTTGGAGCAGGAGCTGCTCTTTAGAAACCAATCATATCATTATTACAGGGGCATAAAATTGCCTGCTAAGAGTGACTGTAGGATTGAATGAAGTAATAACTGTTTTCACAATTAAAAACATATCTGCTGTGGGAATGTAAAGAAACTCTTATTTATCATGTGTTTCAGTCACAGCAAGTCAGAGTGAAGTTAGGTCGACTGTAAATTCAGCATTTACTATTTATTTATGGTTTAATTTGACATGATAATCCACTTTTCTTTATTTGTTGGGGTTTTTTTGAGCAGAAAATACACAGCCATAATTTCATTTTATTTTGTCACCGTAAGTGAGCTCCCACAAAAAGTGCTTTACTGTTAAACAACCCTCTCAAGCAGCAATGGCAATATAATTAGGTCTCTGTAGACTTATCCTGAACCCATTTAGTGCAAAGGCGTAATCTCCTGTCATGACATAATAATGTGGTCTCCACGGAGCAGCTCGGAGCTTGCTTTGACACTGTAATGGCAATATAATAACTTCATGTGAGACTCAGCATAGATTTCCACTACAGCAGCTCCTGCCCTGCAAGAGCTGCCCTGTAATGCCCGTTTAATGCAAGATCCTGCCTTGCTCCAGCCTCATTACAGGGCTCAGCAGTGCCATCCTCTGAAAGCAGAGCACAGCACACCATGGATGCCAAGGCTGGAGGAGTGTCAGGAGCTTTGCTGCCTACAAAGCTCCTTGTTTCCAACCAGGGGAAGTTGGGAAAATTCCCTCTAGTCCCTAAAACAATGGTAGGATAAAACCCCCCCAAAAGTTTTCTCCTAGTCTATTAACTCAGAAAGTTTTATATTGAAGTTTTACACGTAAGGATGATATAGGATCATGGAATCACAGACTGGCTTGGGTTGGAAGGGACCTTAAAGACCATGGGCAGGGACACCTTCCACTAGCCCAGATTGCTCCAAGCCCCGTCCAACCTGGCCTGGGACACTGCCAAGGATGGGGCAGCCCTAACTCATGAATATGATAAATATCACTTTTTTTTTTTTTCATTTTGTATCTAAGTCAGATTCATTTCTTTTCAACATTAATAAACCACATTTATTAAAAAATATCACAAACTTAAGTTGCCATCAAAATAGTTCTTATCCCATCTGTGCAGCCTTTGTTTTATTATCCCATGTTTACTTTTTCAAGACTTCAGAAAGTATTTAGCATGGATGTTTTAATTGCTTAGCACAGATGCAAGCTGCAGAGTGGCTTCAAGTCAGCAAAATGCAATGTTGAAGTACCTTGTTGAAAACGGAAACAAATTAATTTTACAACAGTAAACTGAAAAATAAAATCTCTGCAACATAAACACTCTGCTGAAGGACAATTTTACCATCCAAGACATCTAACAGCTCCTTTTGATTTACCTTGAACACACTTTTATTACTTTAATTGGAAAACAGTTAAAAACATGCCTTACAATAAGAGTAATGCAAATATTCAGCTTTCTTCAAATGGCCTCAGGAAAGAAAGATGAAATTTTGGAATAAAATCCTTTCCAGGCTATTTTCTGTGATGCCAAAGGACCAAAAGGATCCTAGGAAGATTAGTGTGTCATTTCTGCTGGGGGGCAGGGGAGTGCACAGGCTGTGGAATTATTTTCACATCAGACATGTGAAAACCATAAATGTGAACAGAATGTGGGTCTATTCTGTGATTACTTGAAATGACAGGAAAAAGGAATTGAAGAGGAAGATTTCCATAATGGGGATCCATGTCCTGACCCTTATCAGTACAAGTTTTGACAGGGGTAATTCAAGGAGACAAATGAAAAGCAGCTGCTTCCGTAAGTGGTGATGGAATCCCAGAGTTGGATGGGCACTGAGAAGCAGCTTCCTTGTTAAATGCAGGTCTGAAAGAAATGGGCACTCACCTTTCACAATGCCCAATAAATTAATGGATGCAGAGCTAGGAAGACAAATCAGATTTTTTTCATCCAACACATTGTGAGTTATGTTTAAAACATATGGGATATAATTCAGCCACAACTAAAGCTGTATGTTAATCACTTAATTAGACCATCAAGTCCAGAAGCACTGTCAGGTTTTGGCACAGGTATTATTGCCATGCAACGTGCAGTAAATGCAGCAGATCTTACCCACGTCTCATAATGTCACCCATGAACATTGTCACCATCAGACATCAAACATATTCACATTTAGAGCTTAACTTTTATGGTTTTAATTACTATAAGGAAGGTTACACTTATCTGTCACACAACTCCACCATCACCTTTGGCATGTTTCTCTCTCCAAATGCTCTCACATACCCTATAAACAAAAATCTGCAGGTTGTCCTTCCATGTCCTCAAAGATCTGGTCTTTCCCACATTATGGTGTCCAGGCTGCCAGCATATTGAGCACCGAGCTGTCCTCTGCCTTATCCACTAAGAATATTTTAAGAAAGGACATTTTCTAGCCTGTTGATCTGTTTATATCATTCACCTCTTGGCCTTATTTTACAATCATCCCTTCTATTTCCCAAAACTAATTTTTGTTTGCTTTCGTTTCCAAGGTCACCTCCCCATTCTACCAAACCCTTCTGGCCCGTTTATTCCTGCCTCTCCCTGACTCACTCCACTGCTACATTTCCAACCAAGCGCATTCATACATTTTCACGCGGGTGTTTCTAAGGGATTCACAGACAGCTCTAATGATTTTCCTTGACTGTGTAAAACATCCAACACCAGTTAGGCTGCTGATACGGCAACAACACTACATTTTGTGCCAACAAAATGTAATCACATCGCTGTTGGGTGCTGCCATCTCTGTCTTTTTCCATCAAGTATCACCAGTAATTCAGAATTTACAAGGTTTTGCCCCAGGCTTGTACGGTTTCATGTGAAGGCACCCACGACAGGCTGGGGGCTCTGGTGTGTCTTTTTGTGACGATTCTTCTGGAAAACTGTACCCAGTTTCCACCTGCCCAGTGTAGAGGGTGACAGGAACATCCCCAAACCAGTCCAAGAGAAGCCACCAGGGCCAGAGCTCATGGCCCAAAGCCACACCTGAGGAGCGTCACCACCCACGGGCAAGATGTGGAGGAGACAAAGGAAATATCGGGCACAGGAGATTCTGATTAAATATTAGGATTGTTTTTCCTTACCCAAACATGCTCAGACATTGGTGTGTGAACCACAGATGGAGAGGAACAGCCATCCCTCAGGACATTCAAACTTGCTGGAGCAACCTACCCTGTCCTTCTGCAAGGTGTGTGAGGGGCAGCACAGGCTGGAGAAGGTGACCCCCAGAGCGCCTTCTGAGCTGGAATTAAAGCGATATTCTGCTGATGCAAAAAAAATAAAATTTAAGTGATGAGTGCCATAAATGCCTCTCTCACAAACTGTAATGAAGACAAAATTATTGGACAAAGCCCCATAATATGATTGCTTTTATACAGCCGTTTTATTTTCCCTGATATACTGCTCACATTATGGGCTGTAACTAAACTGCACACTGCCAGGACATGGATTATTCTTTTCATAATTTTCTTTTGGATCATCGGTTTTCACTCACACACAAAATGCAAGCAAATACCTTTTACAGCTTTACAACAAAAGGCATTATTCTAGATATACTGGAATACAGCGTATCTATTACATCTTTTGTGTCTTTGATTCAGTGCCATATAGTGTACATTTCATGAAAATAAATAGCATTTACTGTGATGTAAATCGAGGAGATATTTGCTGGGCATGGTAGGAACAAGAGCCAGAAGCCTTCCACTTTTATGCACCTTTAACATTTCTTTTTATATCAGCACTTTTCTCATTCTGACCATCTCCGACAGGTTTCAATTTATAATGTTCTTTTTTATATTCTCCACACAGCAATCAAATCTTTGGACCTTGAGGAGAAGGAGGAAATTAAGGCCATTAACATGTTATAGGATTGTTTGATTTACTCATTATAAATTATTCTGAATCTGAGTAGCTCATAAGACATGCCCAAAGGGAAGACAAATTTTGATTGGCAGTGTCAGAAAAGTCAAGGACAAAGAGAGGTTTTGTTAATAATTACTCAGCGCCACTAAGAAATGCTGTTTGCTCTCTGTCCAAAATCATGGTGAATTCTGATCCAGCGTTTCCCAGCTATCAGACACAGTAAATTTCCATTTATAATTAAAACCAGATGAAGAATATATGCTGTAAACGTTCTTTTTATAGTTATAAAAGATGAAAACACTTAACCAGCTAGTCAAGCCAGAAAAACAAACCTGAAGACAACAAAACCCCTCAGAGATAAGATCAGAGGCAAAGGGTGGCACTGGATGGGCTTTAAGGTTCCTCCAACGCAAACCATTCTGTGATTCTTTGTCACCACACAGGACCCACAGGGAAAGCACCTTTCTTATCTGACCTTTTTTACTCCAATACCTGTGGCCTGAGTATGGAAGAGGCTCCCTCCTTTCTGTGCCAGCCAGGGGTAACAGTCCAGAAGAGCAGAGATGGCACAGGTGTGTGATGCACTCTTGGATCCCAGGGTTGGGGTTTTTTTTCCTTAGATGCTCAATATACAAAGTTCAAGCACTACCTGTGATATGGAAAACAGGGTAAAAAAGATCATCAGAGCACTACTGATCTCACTGGTAATACAAAACTCTGCACTCCAATGAAGGTGGGACGTGGATGTGCATATTTGAATAACACTTTTTTATTACTTGTACAAACTCTAGTAGCAGCAAGGCAGGCATGGAATTTTCTTCCGTATTGTCCTACGCTCTCCCCTCTTCCAGGCAATTTTCCCCTCTAGCAATTTCACGGCCCTGCTTAGTTTCTGAAGCCACCTTGATGTGTGTGTGTGTCTTTCTTGAATAAATAAGGCAGCCCAAGTGCACCCTGGGGTACAGCACAGTGGCTCAGCAACACCGAGAGCGGCTCAGGGCTCACACACAGTCCTCGTCTCATTCTCACACACACAAGTTCACTGCTCTGCGCTTAGAATCAAATACAGGGAAGTTCCTTTGGACAAACACACCAAATTTTTCTTTCTGGCACTAAGGAAATATTTCAAGTTGGATCAGAAATGCCATATTGGTTTTAAACAGCTGTAGCTGCGTTATTGCAGACCACTGAAATTACAGAGCAGCAGCAACTACTGCATTGAGGGGTTTTTTGTTTCATTTGTACAAGATCACAGATAATTAACATTTTATTTTGAAAGCATTTTTTTTCCTAAAAAACCCCCAGTAATCATTCATTTTTAATGTACTCAGCTAAGGATTTGCCTTTGATATTGTTATTACAGACACTGCACGTCTGTAAATTTGGAGTGATGGGACAGCAAATACCTTCAGAAGGACAGACACTGCCTTTGAAGTCAGTACATATATGGTTTAACATAAATGTAATTTCACAGCAAACTGCCTTTTATTGTTCACTGTTGTTTTGTCCTGACACTCAATGTCTTGTAAAAAACATTCTGAACTTTGATATAAATAAATAATGTAATGCTTTCCTTTAAACTCTTTGAAAATAAGCTAAACGGAGACAGGCAAGGGGGATAATGAACATTCCCTTGCACACAGCCCTGCATGAATTCCAGTGTCCAACACATACTCAGGAGCATCTCCTCTGCAGTCGATGGCCAGTCTATTTAAAGCCATGGAGCAGATCTCCAGCCATTTTAAAGGTTGCAGTGAAGCAATTTTTCTTTATCTGAACACTTTTTACTAGGTCATATCCTGTTTTGCCATGAGCCAAAATTTCCACAAAGTTGGTTTTCAAATTTTAGGGGTCTGTTTCTGTCTTTAATCCCTGTAAACTGGCAACTCACATGGAAAAAGAGAAATTATCCTACAGATAGAGAGCCATGTTTGCCTCCAGAGCCTGCAAGCCTGGGAACTGAAAAGAGGGAGCCCAGTGTCACAGAAAGGAGAGAAGATCTGGCTAGCAAAAAATTGCAATTAAGATTAGACTTCCCTAAGGCAAGACAGTCTTCTGTCATCAAATAAAATATACCCAGCACCATGTAACTGAGCTGAGACTGCTGGCTCATTAGAAGCCTCCTTGCTGCATATTTAGGCTAGAAGGATTTTTGCAGAAGTGTAAGTGATACAGCAGATTTCTATCTGTAACTGTTAAGGACCACATCATTCTTACAGCAGCCACCTCTGAAAAATGCAATGTGGGAGAACACTGCAGCGTCCAACATTGGGGAAAGAAAACCAAAAGGAGTGTGCATCCCTCAGGGAGCTCAGAATTCACACTGAGCAGATCTTATGAGACCTTATGAATATTAAACCAGAAGAAAGTAATGCGAATATTAAACTAGAGGCAAGCTCAGTGTAAGAATAAAAAAAGGAAGTGAAATACAGAAGATTATGAAGATGTGAACGAGTGGATACAGTTCTTAGAGAAGCTGTGGCTGCCCCATCCCTGGAAGTGTCCAAGACCAGGCTGGACAGGGTTTGGAGCGACCTGGCCTAGTGGAAGGTACCCCTGCCCACGGCAGGGGGTTGGAAATGGGTGAACTTTAAGACCCCTTTCAACCCAAACCATTCTTTGATTCCATGGAAAGAAAGACACTTCACACTCTAAAGACACTCATGGTCCACACACAGTGTGACAGAACCTGCTTGTCCACTCCTCGGAAATCCAGGGAAATGTCTGATTTACTTTTTTTCCGGAAAAGCACGTCATGCTCTTCACAAGTGCTGAACTTCAGAGCTCTCACCAGAGCAAAGGGAGAGGACATAATTTCTCAACAAGAGAAGAGATTCTGCGTGCCCCATCACAGTCCTACTGAATTGAAATGACTAAAAGATTTACCTTTTCTGATCAACCAGCCTTGCCTTCACCAGGACTTGGCAAATAAACCTCTTCTGACTCCAGCTGTGGGACTGTAACAGCAAAAGGTGCTTTCCTATGGAGAGAATAAAACTTCCAAACGGTCAAAATGCAACATCCTTCTGGTTTATGTTCAACAGCCATGAAATGTTATCACAAGGGTGGAATTCTCTTCCTTTCCCTGCTAGTTCTACATGGCCATCCCAACTCTGACTTCAGTAACACCTCACTCCTGCAATGCCAGAGATGGGGGCCAGAATTTGATGCAACTGATGGAATACGACAAGCATAAAATACGAAATGAAAGAAAACATTCCCTTTGATTTGAGAGCTGTGATCAGCCTGACACAGAGTTGGTTGCCTAAATCCCTGGCAAACCTGAGGGTGGAAAGTGTTGGTAAGTCAGGAAGATTTCCAAATTTTTGAAAGAGTAGCAGCTCTATTCCAACATATTTCATTGATAAAATAGCCGGTAACGAGACACTGCTTGCAAAGATATTTCCCACTCGAGTGTCACCACTAATTACATTATTTTTATTTTATCCAGTGAATCCCCTGTCAAATAAGACAAAGGAAGATGCAAACTTTCTACCATAAAAGCTTTAACTATTTACTTTCCTTATTGTGTTTTATAAATATATTTTCTCAACATTTTCGAGCTCAAAGCAAATCATAACCCCACATGCACTGAATACTGCAAAGCAGCCCTTCTAAATACCAACGTAACCTAACAACAGTATTTTGCTGTCTCTTTCACATGATTAATTGCAAAAATTATCTAATTTTATGCCAAATGTTATTAATTTCTTTAAAATAATAACAGTATCATTTTATTCTCTCCTGTGCATTAATGAATGTTTTATCTCTTCCACCCTGAGTTGCGACCATTTCTTGTTTGGATGTGTTAAAAGAGATCTTGGGGGGAAAAAAAAAAAAGTGGAATTAAAAAGCCCAGATTGATGTGAGTAGTAACATAAAGTTTCAGGGGTTTCCAGGCAGAGAGAGGACAAAACAGATAATCTGCATAAAGGGTTCCTCCTTTATGAGAAATATCTGTAATAATAGTTTTATGTTTATGGGGACTCCTTTGAGGGGGAAGTGGAGAAGGGCAAAGTCTCAACAGTGAGAATTATGTTCGAGGTTGTGTTACTGTGCCTGGAATAGTCACATAAATTCATTTGTCTCAGTGCACAAGGTTTCAGAAACAAGAGACTGACCAGCATTTGTACTGTTAGCACAGATCTGTAAGATAACTTAAAATATTGACTAAGGGACAGACCAGTACCATCCAACAGTCAATTTATATAATGTCTGCACTTAATATGTAAATCCATTTTGAAAAATGCAACATACACAGTATGGAGAACACCTTACCAGCTGTAATTGAAAAAGGGATTTTCCTTAAAAGGGAATTCTGTAGGGAAACAAAAGAGTATCATGTAAAAAAACCATTGCTGTCACATTAATTTCAATGAAAGCTATAAAAGAAACAATCATCCTGATGACTGGAGCTTTCTTTGAAACACGAACGTGACTAAATTATAACAACTTGTTAATAATATATGAAATCACCAGCAAGAGGCAGCAGCATCATTGCATGCAACTTCATTTCTTTTCTTTTCCTTCCCAAAAATACCTTCTTTGAGAGGCGCGGGATGGTATTCTCCTTGGAGAAGCTGGGTGTGGGTCCAATAAGCACTGCTAATTTGGAAAAGGCCTACCTGTGTTCTAGGCACACGTGTGGAGTGCAAGGAAGTCTGGGCACAAGAATCAAGTTTAATATAAAATCACAGAACCAAAGAAACTACGAATTAAACTATTACAACGCTGCCAATATGGTGCCATTCTTCTTTATGGGAACGTGGCACTTCTTACAGGAACTTTAAGTGCAAAACATCACAAGGATAACAAAGTCACCAAGGATTAGCAAAGTTTCATCCCTGGTCTGCTGGGAATCATCCAGATTTTTATGAGATTTTGCTAATAGCTTAGATCAATATTTAACACTTCCGATTTTCTGTTTAGATATTCTCCCAAATATAACAGGAAAATGGCAAATAATACGGCATCTTCTGCAACTGCAAACAATTTTACTAAGATAAATATTCCAAAAAGCAAAGCTCTTTTACAAGATTATTGCAGATAAATCTTGGAAGCTTAGACAGAGAAAACTGTAGGACAGAATTACCAGCTCCTTATCTCATTTGATTATATATCTTTATTTATTTGCATTTTTAAAGTACAAGTCAGTAATCAAACACTTTTTAGAGCAGAAGGTTGGCTAAAATCTCCTCCTCTCCATTTATTGAGGATATTCAGTTCTGGAAACGCTCACTGAGTAAAGGTTATGGGAAGAACCAGGAGTAAGAGGATTTATGGAGGATATTCTGCTTTAAAAAATGCCCGTTGAGTAAAGGTTACGACTAGAACTAGGAAACTATAAAAACAGAGAGCTGGGCTTTTACTTAATGTATTACTTTGAACTAAATGTTACAACCCAGAGCGTCCCACTGGTTTCAGCCGATGGCACTTTTGCCCGGCAAGGCTTGATAAACACGTTGAGTTCGTGATCAATCTGACAAAGCCCAAGGTTTCTGCTGCAAAGTGCCAAAGATTCCAACTTCTCCTGCTGCTGTAAACACTTCACAACTTCCTGAGCTAGCCCTGTATTCTCCTTTCATCAAAGGCTCTTGTTCTGCAGAGCCCTGCTCTCCTGAAGGTCGATAATCAAAGCAGCCAATCCCCACCTTATATCCTTCTGTACCAGGGAGCCCAGAGGTTTCTGAAGAGTTATTTTTCTGCTTCTGTAGGAACAGTATTTCCCCTGCATCCAGGTAAATAGTCATAGATCTGAAAAAGGAAATCGGGTTTTTATGTCTTAAAAGGCTCATCTGAAAGAGGAATACCGCTTTCAATCTTCAGAAGGAGACATAAAGCTGTTTTCAAATGTTAAATTTTTATATACTTCACAATTTATTCTTATAAATGATGTATCTGCTCCCCCAAAGTGACAGAGCTCTGTAACGTAAAAGATGAGTTTCAGTGTAATGAACTGTACTCTCTAGCTACCATTCATATGGCAGAGAGATGAAGAATCTTCTCTGAAAATTATCACATTTAGGTATGGAAATAATACCTTAGGAAGAAGTTGTGAGGTTCATTTCAACCATCTTTGACCTGTCTGAAAAAACACTGTATTAAAAACAAAGCCAGAAATATTAAGTACAATTAGTAGAGTACCATCCCATACCTAATGAAATCTTTCATCCACGGGCCACAGTAAAGATTTTTATAGTTTCACTAGGAAATAGAATTTATTTCTGATACATGAGTGATATTGATCTTTTCAATAATAATTCATTTTCTATCTAAGAAATGATGGATATTGATTCCAGTTAGACCCCTACATAAATAAATAAATGAACATATGGGGCTACCGGATATCTGAAAACTTTAAGTATAAAAAGCAAGCAGACATAGAAAGGAACAGCAGGACAGGTGAGTACTCAAAAACATGCAAATACAAGATAGTTACCCTGTGCTTGCCTTGTGGAGATAATCTATGTGGGAAGCACAATCCATCCCCTTTGGAAAAAACCATCTGGGACAATATTAAGGTTCGGCCAGTGTGAGGTCTGTGCATTGCAAAGAGAAGCAAGATTTAAACTCACAGCTTTTACAACCCACAGCATTAATCTGAAGGCAAAATCCTTATTCCTTTCCCCTTAAGATGATTAAAGGTACACTCAGAGTAGTCTCCAAATCTTGCTTCAAATGAAATCCCCCAAATTTTTACTTGGCAACTTCACAGCTGCGGGTTCTCTTTCCAGTTTTACTTTCAGTGCAATACTGACTAATTCCCACTAAATTTCCTTCTCAGGGTGTCTATTTGTATTTGCCTGTCTCTAGGGACTACATACCAAGGTCTTCTGCACTTCAAAGGACATCAACTCTATAGAAGAACCAAAAGAGACACATGGAATCAGATATTCCCCCTTCCCAAGCTTGTAATGGCTCCACTGCATCATAAAATAACTCCACTTTTGGAAGAATGGTGCAGTAATGCATGTTGAGCTTCTCCAAGGAAAGAATGATTACAGTGCAAAATATCCTAATCAGTGCAACATTATGCTAATTTTTATTAGTCCCAACCTCGATCTTGTGTGTTCAGCTTGGGACTGATGAGGATACTAAAAGATTTGTTGAAAGCTCCTGCAAGAGCAGGTCACATTTTAATACTTTAATGGGCAACTCCTGCATAATGTTTCCTAACCTCATATACTTCTCTTTGTAAACTTTATGCTGACCTTCGAAACTAAAGATGGATCAATACCATTTTATAAGACTATAAAACTGTATGAAACACTAAGTCAATACTGTATTTTTACCACGCTTGTGATATAATGCAGTTCTTTACATCAAACAACCCTGAAAGGACCAGTGAAGGCATGAAATTTTGTTTAAAGATAATTCAGCACTGGCCAACACCAAAGTCACTGAATGCCAAATATTTTCATCAGCCCAAACACACTTTAGTGACCAAAGAGCCCCCCAAACCTAAAGGATTAAGTTAATGAAAGCCTAAATTGTCCAAATCCAACTGAGTGTGCGGCATTTTGCATATTTTTTAATGCTTCTCTCTAATCTAACTCTGAATTATCACATGAACAGCAAGTACTTTAATTCCTGAGGATGTTTTACAGAGCAGCCTTACCAGAAATAGTGTTTTCTTTGCTATTGCATCACAATTTTTAGTTCAGAGAAGCTCATTGTATATTTTAATACAACACATATAAACACAAACAAACATCAACATATAAACAAGACTTGACAAAATATCATAGTGAAACAGAGGGAAAAAGAAACAGGACCATGGGATTATTTGCCTTCCCTTGAAAGGAGAAATAAGGAGAAACATGGTGCAAGTAGGTGCAATTAGCATTTGTAATTATTTCTGAGAAAGCTCTTATTTGCACAGACACGAACAAACCCCTTTGGACAGAACTTCTGTATGGAGTTACACCAGTGAAACACCCACTGTGCAATTAGGCCGACCCATAATGAAAAATCTCCCCACCTTCACGGCACACCCAGGTTTTCCTGGGCTTTGCAGTGCTGGATTCCTTCCAACACCGGCTTTATCCCAGGATACGCAAACAGGGGAGCCTGGCTGACGCGACTTTAATCAGAACTGGTTTCCTCTGGTGGCCAAGGCATTTCACCTTGCCAATCGTGAGCCGCTCCCCATCCTTTCAGTAATTAACACACACCTCAGCTGGGCAGGCTGGGGGTGTAAAGCTCAGCTTCCAGGGCAGGGCTGTTTTACTGCCCTCAGCAGGAGAAATCCGGACACGTGAAATGCATCCCTCATAAGCGAAGTTCCACAAACCCCACCTCGAAAGAGAGAGTATTCTGTTCAAACAGAGCTGCAAAGGCAATCTGCAAACCAGCGTTCAGGGGGATCAATAGGCAGGAATGGAATAGAACAATGTCTCCTGCTGCTTTATAGAATTTTCAAAAGATTTGAACCACACAAACCCAACTTTTCGAGTTCCACCGCTGGGATTTATAGCCTTGTTTTCTGAGTCTGGGAGAGAAACAACAAAGAAGAGATTCACACACCCAAACTAAGGAAAGTACTGTCTGGTCGGATAATATTGGGGTCTAACTTAAGCCTGGAAGAGCAAGGGCAGTCCAAGTTAGGCTCAGATGTTTAGGTTTACCTTAAAGGACTTCAGAGATTACACTGAATTACCTTAAATGACAATGTCTATTTTTCCTGTCTTGCACGTTTTTTCCCCCCATGTTTTTCTGCTGAATTTTAGACGCAAAGAAAGCAAATTATTTTTCTGCCAGTCACAATACAGGTTTAGGTTTCGTTTGGTTTCTTTTCCTCACGCAGTTTAACTTACACTATATTTGTAATCATTGCAAAGAAGCTCAAAACAACATACTTTTTAGCATCTTTTTTTTTTTTTTTTCCTCCCTGGAATATCTCAGGGGAGATCCTACATTTTTTAGAAGATGTGAACAAATAAGTTGTCAGAAAACACGTCAAACTTGAAAGTCTCAGGTTCCAACTGTGGAAATAAGTACAACCTCCTCTTGTCTCTTATAATTAGCTCTATTGATTTATGTGTTTTGTTTTACTTGCATTTCATACAAGTATAAACAGATGAGAGAGTAGCAGGGGGAAATAAAAAGCAAGCAAGTAAAATATCTTAGCATAAATAAAATACCTAGAAGAAATGAAAATCATTATTATGGTGTTATGTAATGTAATCTCTTTACTTCTAGCTTGTTCTACCTGAAGCTGTTACTCTCTAAACGTTTCCAAGACAGCACACTTTTCTCTCAATCTGTCAAACAAACCCACATACACTTGAAAGTCTCTTCTCTCCTTGCCCTCACCCTCCCTGGCAGTGCAGGAAAGCAAAGACTCACAAGGAAAGACTCACTTTGGGTCTTGAAGAAGATGCCACAATAAACTCTTGCTGAAATTTTAGTCTTCAGTGAGTGAACCCAACTGACATTCCAGCATTTTATATTTGCCTGTTGAAGAGTTGGTCAAAAATCAGTAAGGCATAATTTTTATCAGTTCCAATTATTAATAGATGATGCAATTTAAACAAAGGGAAAGTCAAGAAAAAAGTTCCAGAGTTTCTGCTGTAGAATCATAGAATGGTTTGGGTTGGAGGGGACCTTAAAGACCATCTAGTTCTATTAATCAAAATTTGTTTTTGTAACATATACAAGAGAAAAACTACAAAGATATTCGGATGGTCATCACTATCTTGGTCTTAATACCCTTTTGAAATCAAATGCAACATATCTCTAACTTTTGCCTTCCCGAAGTGTAACAGAATTATTTGGGAGCTGAATGACAGATGGCTAGAACTGAATTGACTTCTATAAGCAGAGCTCTCCTCCCCTGGCACATCTATATGAAAATGGAGTGCACTTATGAATGTCAAGCTCTGCTTTCTTCCACAACTACATACTTTTTTCTGGAAGGAAAATCAATACAATAAATCAATACCTTGGCCAAGTGCACAGCTGCAACAGTAAGGCATTACACTGTCTCCAAGTTGCAGTGCAATGATTTGAAAATATTCCTAAAGTTTGATTTTGGAACAAAAATGCTAGTTTTTTGCTGCTATATTTTTCAGGTCTCTAAGGGTCCATGTGTGTAAGCCCTGCCTTAGGACATCAAACCTCCAAGATATTGGAATATAGTCACCAAAATAATCACAAATTTCCATTTCTTCTTTCCCCCAACAGAGTTCCTTATCTTTTAGTCTGGAAATGCAGTATAGTGTTTCATTCTTCAAGTCTTAATTTAGGACTGAAAATTATACCTTTTCTCTCACTCAATCCCTGAGTAACACACTCATTTCATGATGACAGACTCTGAATATTTTTGGTTATTCCTGCTCCGAGCTTCCAGTCACTACAGCTGCGTGGAGCACATATTTCCTCATTAAGGCAGTGGTGCTACAACTAACATTTAAACATGGGAATATGTAATTCACAAGCGCAGGCATTAGTTATCTGGCTTCAAAACTCATGAATACATATGAAAACAGTGATTACCACAAAAGACACCTCGCAGGTTTCTAATGTAAACATGTGCATTCACAAATTACTTGGAATGATGTGAAATGGAGCTTGTTCCCTCGAGATGCAAAGTTGCTGTTCCATAAATTGTTTCAGGATGGTGTTTATTATCACCTTTTTTCTTTTTTTCCTCTTTGAGGAGAGTGGATGATTCTCTATCAAAACTTGACAAAGTTTCATTACAGTTGCATCTATTACAGCATTCCTACATGACATTTACATTCCAGGAGTTTACTGTGTCAAATAAAACCTCTCTGCTTAAACAAAGTGGGGAAACAAACTTTCCAAAGTATAAATCTCTTACCTTTTACCATGTATAAAACACATTCCATAGAATACTTACCACAATTAAAATTCAACTGAAACTTAAAAATATGAGCATCTGGAACCATATGCATAAATGATTATTTAGATTGCACCTTATGATGGATTTTGACTGGGAAATACGAGATCTGACCGAAACACTGAGCCCAAACCAGAGTGGAGTTTCAAGAAATAAGATTGGAACTGAATTCAAGGGGAACCAAACCAAAGAACCAAAACCATCCAGAATGGCCAGTTGTCATTTTGAGAATGAAATAAGGAGAACAGATGTGTATCAATCCCAAGTAAAATAAGGAAGAAAGCAGAAATCCATACCTTTAAGGTATTTACTGTGAGGAACCAGCCTATGGAGGAGCAGGCAGTAAGCTGTTTATAGGGGTAGATGTTGTGCATGAGCTCTGAAAACCAAAGATAAGAAACCATGAGCCATGAATAAATTAGGAACCTGCTTTTTGGTGTCGGGGAATGTGCAGCTCTGCTCCTGTAAGTCCATGGGAATGACCAAGTGCAAGAGCTCATAGATAACATAAGGCAAAGAGGAATAAAAGCACTACTGCCAAAGTACAACCACCTAATAGCCTTGCTGCCCTAAATGGATCACAAATGCAGGGAAATTATCAAAATTCATTTATTTTGTGCTCCTCGCTACAAAACTGACAGCAATTTTGGTTGTATAAATGCAGCAATGTCGGGGAAGAAAACTGGACATATATAATACTTCTGCTCTTGCAGCAACGTAGAGGGATATCTGAGGTTGGCAGAACTGTCTGCTGTTCAAATTACATATAAATTACCTCTCTCCAAAGATCCGACAGGAATATACCTCTGAAATGTTTCGCAGCCAGCCTTTCAACAACAATTTGAGGTACAATTGCAGCCGAATGAAATTCCCTCACTGTTCTAAGCGAAGATGGGAAATTGGACAGTAAGAGGCTGCTCCGGACTCCCAGCCAATGCCTCCTGCAGGATCCATGGGATTCCACTCCCATCTCCTTCCCCTGGAGGCTCTGCTGTACTTGTGACAGCAACCCGAACATGTATGCAAAGGATTCAAAGTGCTTTTCAAGGTTACTGCAGAAATTGGAGTTTGTCAGAAGATGGTGCTGTTAGGCTGCTTTTACCCAAAAAAAAAATTACTTCTAATTACAAAAATAAACAATTTGGGTGCAAACCCTGGATTGTTGATTAGTTTAAAACATGAACGTTTTTAATAAATAAATATGTTGCAGGTGTTAAGACAGAGTTTTGACCTTGAACTACTTCACTCAGTGTGTACAGATGCACTTTCTGAAATCTTGTCTCAAAAACATGGGACTGATTTTCATTTATGACAAAATGAATAAAACTCTGGTGCAAAATTATTCGACTTACAGCTGGGATAACATGCATAGCTCCACACATTACAATATTTTTCTTATTATTGTATATATTACAATCGGTCTTATTAGTGATTTCATATTAGCAGTGAATGCATGGACTGCAAGGCCGAGGTCATTCAGCTCCATTAAACACACAGAGAGCTGAGCATTGTAGAGGGAACGTTGGGGGAAAACAATCAGGGAAAATTGCTGACCCCACATCAATATGAACATTAAAGATTGTACTTTGTATAACAAACATACATATCACTTGAGAATAGTGATATTCTATATGAATACTTCTCATAGAAAGAGTGTGATGATGTCCAACTACTTTTCTCTTCACCATTTGCCTGATATTTAGGGATAAGTATTTGTCAGGGCAGATTTCAATAAAGAAAGGGAAAACTTGATCAGTTACTGCAGGATGGGTATTTATAGCTTTTTCTTCCAAGAAAACACTTGAAACATATTTTCAATTTCCTTGCTGAATTAAAGCACTGTCTTTAAGCCCACATCGGAGGGAGGATCTGTTGAAGAGCCTCTTGCCTCGGAGAGTGGGAAGTGGGCACTTGGGGAAGGAAGCAGAAGAACAAAGCAAAGAGAGCCTGGTTCTCCTGCAGCCTGCAGTTTACAGGCTAATCTCAACACTTGACTCACTTGAGCTCTTGGTTCAGCTGCCTGGAAAGTTGTTCAGTACTGGAGAAGAAATCAAATGACAAGGGAGACTTACAGAACTAAGCACTGTCTTCTTTCCTTCCTGTTAGAGTAAGAGGCTTCGAAAAATTACATGTAAGATGCTACAAAATACTGGCAACAAGGTGGAGGTGTGTTATCTTAAGGTGATGCCTCTCTCAAAATGGTATTTTGTTCTTTGTTGTTCTCATGAGTCCCTGCAACCTGATCTTAATTACAACATCAAAATAACTAAAAAAACCCTCAAAAAAACCCCCTCCACAACACCCTCCAAAAAAGGAAGATAAAAGGCTTAATAAATTGGACCAGTGTTAGGACTTGTCAGTAGGCCTTTCCTTAAACATCTAGTGCCTTGAAACACCCTTAATTTTGAAAAGTCAAGTACAAGGAAGCTATAGAGTCTACAGTGAGAAAACCAGACCAAGAAAGAAGAGTATGAGGGACCATTGCATGGGGCATCTACATGTCCATCAGAACAAGAATTGTGACTTGACAAAGAAAGGACAATCAGAGTTTTGCTCAACTGTTTTGCCCCAAACCTTTGTTCTTGACAGGACCTTTTATTCTCTTTAGAGAATCTCCTCTCTTCGTCCTTAATTTGAACTGTGAATTGTTTCACTTGTCCATTCAGTTTGAACTGGAGAAGCTCCTGGTCACTCACCTGCAGTGACCTTGGCTGCTCCTCAGGCATTGCTGTGAAGAGTACAGTTAATAACATCTCCTCGGGGGCTTTTCTTCACTTGGAAATCACACCAAGTTAAATCACAACCTTGAGAAGTCACTTAGTGGTGTTTTCTAATTGAATGTAATTGTCAAGTGATACCAAATCCGAGGAGATATTGCCACATTAACACAGCACCTCCAACTGCTTAGTCACTGCTGAGGTGTTGATCTCCCTTCCCATGGTATTACAAGCCATGAAATATAACAGTGTAACAGCCAGAACAGCAGGGTATTATTTCTGCTTCTGTCATTTATTCATCACATATTAGTGAGGAAAATAATGCGTGTTTTCCTAAGCTCCTTCACTTGTTTCACAGGAAATAATAACTGTGGCCTCCCGTGTGGGGGGAACTGAAGGACACAATTCAAACTTTAAAAACGTGCTGAGATAAGGGATGTTAAAGAAGCTCAAGTATTTATTGTGAGAATTAGAGCAAATGCCATTTTTCAGAAGTTTCTTACTTGGTGTACAGTTGGAAGAAGGAAATGATGTTTTCTATAGATTTAGGTTTATTCACATAACACTTCATCCACATTCTTTTGCTGAAAGGCTCTTCTCATCTAGTTACTAACTTAATAGTTGTAGCTTAGAGATTTTTAATGGTGTGAGCCATATTCTGAAGAGTAACTTTGGAGGCCTGTCCCTTTTGTATTAACAGACATAAATGGCAATATCAAAAGGAGCATAAAAGAAATCACATTTTGCAGTCTTTGCCTGCTGTGCAACCCGTGTTGTCGACCTACTGCAAGCTAATGGCAGAGTTAGGACTTAATACTCAGCAATCATCAGGTGATCTGTCACACTGAAAAGATGAACTCTCATATTGAAAAGAGAGGGGGGGTGGGAAATAAAAAGCTGATAACAAATACAGCTGGTTATATTAACTTTAGCCAAATCCAAAAAGGAAAGAGAACTAAGACTAAAACCAGTGGCCCAGAGCACAGGGAATTTAAGTAACTCAGGAGAGGCTAAGGCTGTCTGCACTTAATGAAAAAGCCACTGACCTTGAAGAGTGATCCAAGAGACCTAATTTAGAAATACTGGAAAAACAGAAAGGTTAAGAGGCAAATAACCTATTTCTTCCATAGCAGAACCTGTGAGTGATGCCCTGCTGAACAGCAACTTGTAACGTGGTACGACACACAAACACACACAGCCCAATCAAAGAAACCCGAAATAATCCTACATTCCATGGCTTCACATGTACTGAGTATGTTGACATTTCTCAAAGTCACATTTCGGATAAACCCGAAAGTCTTCCTCCCAGCCCTCAAACGGGATGAGATCTGTTATGTAGGTACATCCTGTGTGCACTTGTAGCAAAAGAGATCAACAAAGACGTACAAGTGAAAAGCATACATGTTCCTTGTAGGTTTTATTAGTTATATTTCCTAAATTTTGAAAGTCTCTAGAATACATCTTGATTAAATATCTACTCCGATTTGCTTTCACTTGTTGCAGCAAGAGGATTCATTCATTTAGCTTAGAGCTCCGAGGGTGTGAGCCCACATATGAGTTCACATAGTTTGGCTTTAGGTCATGAGAATCCAATAATTCAGCTCTATTAGTTTATCACATTATTAGGATACTGCATCTGACATTAGTGAAGAAAAATCATGCTTGTATATAAATAAGATTTCTCTTACCCGTTTCCTTTATTCTAAGCATTGGTCTATTCTCTGAGACACCAGAGAATTAAGCTCAGAGACATAAACCAAGAATTGCATTTTTCTTTGTGGGAGGACCCCCTAAATGACCACTGACAGCAATGCAAGAGGCAGGATGGGTCCCTTTCCCATTGTCTTGCTGTTTATTGTTCATACCAGAAAAATAATTTGCCAAAAAAAAATCTATAGGACAAACCCTTCCTCCCCCCCAACATTATCATCTTCATACTTTTTATGCCCTCATTTTGGATCAGTGGCTGACATCTACACTAAGTACAAAATGATCATGGGAAAATCAGTCTGATTAGATTTTCATGTTACTCTCCCCATTTATTTCTTCATCTTGTCAATTCATTAAAAAATCCACAGCCAGCCATCCTCCAATAGTATTTGAGCCACTGGGAGGTTTATGACAGTTGTGATGAAAATTAATTGAAGTTGAAGCTATTAACACATGTTTGGATCGATTTTCCTTATCTTAGACCACAGCTACTTGAGCACATTAATTACATGGTTGATCTTTGCGAGTGCAGGAGGGAAAACAGTTGTTCATTCAACACTGCACACCTTGTACACTGCCCATCCAGGGCTGTATCCCTGAATGTTAATTAGCACGAAAGGGAAAGCCAACTCTGCTCCAGAGAGGTCACATTTTCACTACAAATCCCTGTTCTGCTTGAGTCAAGCAAAAGAAATTATTTCAGAAATACGAAGGCAACCAAATGCAAGACTGACAAAGATTAGCAAACACAACAATTAATAATTGCACGACACTACAACAACAATAAATCCTTCTATAAAATACAGAACCAATTACAAGCCACACAAGTCATTAGCAGACTATTTAGATTTATGAGGAAAACTGCATCTCACTAAGAAAAAGCAAGCAATGTGCCAAACAACCTACAAAGCACATTCCCAAATGTTCTTGAGAGAGTTTGGGAACACTGACTTTGAAAAAAACAGTCACAAATCTTGGAGCTCGTGGCAGATTCCATCCCTTGGAATACCACTTGTTTATGTGCAACCAACTGGCTTGAACGTTGTTTCACGTTTCATGACTGTATATTAGAGATATATAAACATATAAAGCTCACCTTGAGATGAAAAAACAAACCACAGGTCTCATAAAACAAGGTAATGGCACAGAACAGCACTACAGAAAAAGGACACAATAATAAAGTAGTATGAAGTATGAAAGTATGACATATTTTTTTCCAGATATTTAATTAGAATGTATAACTAATCTGCTACTCGACTACTTTTGTTCGAAAAGCTAGTTATAGCCATTCTTCTTGGTTTCACTAGCAGAGTTTCCAAATGATCTCTCTCCTATTTCTCCCCTGTTGCCCCAAAATGTGTTTACACCCTTGTGGTGTAGACACATTTCTCTCATACACCTGCACCTGCTTCTCTCACCAGATCATGAAAGTCACTACAACCAATACTGGGATTCAAACATTCCAAAAACCCTCCCACAGAAAGCAGAGCGACGAAAGGAACATATTCCTTCTAAATCATCTTTTCAATGCAAGCTTAAAAATAATTGGGGCTTCTCAATTGCACATCCCAAATTCCCCCCTTACTGGCTTTCACATTGAGTAACCAGGATTTGTGATCAAAATTCCTGCTCACATCTACAACGGCACCTTAACAGAGTTTGGAGACCAAAAAGTTTTAAATCAGTTGTCCACAGAGGTTTAAAATAAATAAAAAATGGCAGAATCCATTCTTTTTTAAGGCTTCAGAAATCATGTGCCATTTGCTCTTAACACTTCAACATTTCCTTCACTCTTCTTCTGCTGGGCTCCCTTCCACATTCGGAATATTCCTATTGAAACCTGCACTAGCCCTATTCCAAGCCTAATTCCTTGCTGCTGTCTGATGCAGGAGCTGCTGGAATATTCAAATACCTGTCCACTACCACATGTAAGATGCCTGGAGCAGAAATCACACGGGAATTTTACTGCTGAAATTACATGATTGCTGCCCTGAGAAGTTTGAAGCAAAGTTCAAATAAATAAGGAGCACAGGGCAAGGCAGGTAAAGATATTTCTGTCCTGACAGGGCCTGTAAATAGTTAAGCAAAAGAACTAGGTCTTAAAGAGGGACTATAAATACATTATAACAATTATTATTACTTTAATATGGCCTTTAGCTGCTCCTACCTGCCAGAAATGCCATTTCTTTTAATTCATTTCTGTATCACTGTGTACTCCCAAATATATTTTCTCCTTCCTTAGAAAAATATCTCACAATAATAAGGAGACCTTTTCAGAGATCCTGCAAAGTTAATTGAAGCAAGGTAAGTACTAAAGGTAATTGAAGCAAAGAAAGCTCAGCACCAAGGTGAAGTCATCTTCACTTAGGGTTCATATTTAGTAGGCATTCAACCTAACACCACCACTAAAGGGAATAAAATTTGGTGTGTGAGGTTTAATGACACAGAACGTGGAGAGATGGTATTGAAATGCAGCACAGGTGCATAGTCTGAGGGAGTTTATGAGCCCTGGGTTTTATTACTCATATTCACCTATAGTGTGAGATGCTGTGCATTATAATGCAATATTCACATGGTCAGAGCAAGGTTGTGACACTCCATGTAAACCCTGCAATGGAAAAGGATTCAGTCTCCACTGGGAAAGAATTCAGAGGTATTGTTTTATACTTTTGAAGTTTTTATGAAAAAACAACCTTTTATATTGAAAGAGACCTAAAAAAGCCAAGCTCCTGACTTGATGCCTTCACAAACTGATTGGCTTTTTTCTTTTAATTCTTTGGATTTGTCTGAAAATCTAAACTGGCATAGCCAACTCATTCTGTAGCCCTTTAGGAAACCTTAAATTGGTTGTTTTTCTGTTCCTATTCTCTCTCATATAATTGTCTTTCCTCTCTGCTTCAACTGGGACACAATTGGTCACCTCATCTTTCTCTGCTCCATCTTACAAAATAAGTTTCATTCACAGATTTGTTTTCTATAGATCCCTCCCCACGTTTTGCAAAGCAAATGTCTATACTTGTTTAGGCTAATCATACTACATTTAAATAAAGAATAATTACTGTGGGCCATCTTGAAATTGCTGTGTTTTCAGACTCTATTAAAAGTGCTAAACCTCTTCTAGTTTTAGTATCTTTAGCTATTTGATTAAATAGTAAAGAAAGAACTGTCTGTTCCCATTTATTGAAATGACAGATTGCAGATCACTAAAAGCAAAGACGGCCAAATTTCATCCTCGTTACTTTACACCATCGAGGGCTGTGCATTTTCTCGGTAACAATGAGATAATCCACTAGAACTTTTGGTATTTTGCACATCATAAAGGAGAGACTCAGCATCCCAGTGTAAGGAATGACTGAACACATCATAGTACACAAACTAGATTAACTGTCATGGATTAATGAGCGAAATCTGAACAACAAATCACGAAAAACCAAACTGGAGGAGACAGGGTTTTTAACTGTTCCTAAGAGAGGAAAAATTATGAAGCACACATGTAAGTAAAAACCCACTGTGATGATATCTATGCTACACGTTTCCAGTTTGCATTTCACTTTTCAAGAATGAAGCATTTTGATACTCCATTAAAACCTAAGCGCTCCCTAAAATTATTAGAATTATTAGAATCTTCCATGTTTCATTATCGTATCAAATGTTTTACCTTAGCCACTGGCAAGATCACTTTCTGAACAAGTCCTGGAACTGTTTGTTTGACTTTATAATTACTGAGGCAACGAATGACACAACACAGTCCTAAATCTGTGTGACCTGCAGTGAGCAAACCCCAGAATCCTTATGGACTGTGAGCACAGCAGACTCAGGCGAGGCTTTTCCAAGTGTCTTTGATTCCATGGGAACGCTCACCTGTGAGCACCAGGATGCAAAATCTCTGGCCAGCATTGTTTAGCGTTTCATCTGCTTCGGGGCTCACTGCACCAGCTGCAGACACAAGTCCTTCTTCCCTTGACAAGCGTTCCCTGGGAGCATCTGTCAGAGCAGCAGAACAAGCGGTTGTTCACTGAGATTTATAGTCAGTGGTCATAGAACACCCAACAGGAAATAATCACTTAGAGCACAACAGCTGAGCAGGGACTTGTGAGAGGGGCTGCATAATTGCCCAAGAGCAATATCCAAACTACACTGCTTGGGAGAACATTCATTTAGGCTCGTGCAGCAGGGCACAACTGAGCACCTTATCTTCCACCCAGCGCTGCACACTGGGCTTAGGGGTCTCAGGGGGCATTTCTGGGGTTTATTTTCTCTGAGGCACACAGTATTAGGCGCTGCTGGAGGCAGAGTACCGAGCATTTATCTGCACCTATTTTCTGCATAAAGAAGGGCTAATTCAATTTGCTGACAACAACTGCTGGCAGTGGGCTGAGATGGAGCAGAGAGCAGGGGACAGAGGCTTGGGGGGTGTCACTCCAACAAAAGCCTGAGCAGGCTTAGAGGTTTGACACTTCCCAATGCATCAGCCTCGGCAGGCTTTGAATGATGCCTTATATATTTATTTAAACATAAACTTCCAGTTCTGGACTCCCTTTCAAAGGGCTAAGGTAGTCTGACTTAGTCCCAGTGTAGGATACGAAGGTGTTGCTTGCTATTTCCATAATACCCTTATGGTTTGGGACTTTTCTATTTGAATCTCAACATGTGACTAGTTCAGATAAGCCACATATCCTCCCTCTCTGGGGTGATAACAGTGTTGCACAACCCTGAAAGCTAAGCTACTAAACACTTTGCTTCCCAGCCTAATATGGGACTGCTGCAACATTCCATTATTTGGAAATGATGCAACTTGACTAAGAGGACAAGTTTCAGCCACTGGAATAAATTAAGCTGCATCTAAGCCCTAGTGAATTAAAAAAAAAAGAAAACTGTATTTGACACATTTCCTACTTGAAAATGAAAACCAAGTGTATCACAATTGAAAAATATGAACTATTATTAAGCAAGAAAACCTTCAAAATTGTATGTTAACTTTGGGAATGAGTCTATGCCTCCCTTCATCTGCCATCACCCCAAGGCAATTACACCGATATCACACTCATCAGAAATTATAAATATTAAAGGTTGTACTTGCAATGAAGCTGAATGTGGTTCTCACAGAACTTTGGAAATCAGGGAAAAAAATTAATAATTGGATGATGATCACTTAGACCAAGGAGCTCAACTGGGTGGCGTGAGATGAATAAAACAAGGATAGAACACAGAGAATGTGGACACTGGACAGAAATAATTTTTGAAAGAAAATGACCGAGTTAATTTCTTTGATGTTATTCAATAATTTCCCTGATTTGCATTAATAGAAGCTGATACACATGTGCACAATTAAAGACTACATTCCGCAGTTTGGGGGTTGTCATCTATTAAATACTTTTTTCAATATTAAACTTTTTCCAAATAATAAATGCGCAACATTTTAGAACTAAATAATTGCATGAATACAGACAAGCATAATTTAGTTGTAAAAGACTGTATGAAAAATTTGCAATCATATCTAGCGTGTGAAATCAAAGAAATGAGCAAAACTTCTTTGGATACACTGCAAAAGTGATACAACACTCTTAAAACCATATAAAAATCTTATTAAATATCTAAATCTGGAAGGTTATATTGCCTTAGCATTGGAATTTGAATTCCATATTAACAGAGTATCCTAAAACTGCCTCACAGAAAATGAGGCTTCAGTTGAAACAACACTGGAAATACTTGAGGCTGTTTAGAAAAGGAGATTTTCCAGTCCAGGATCTCAGAATTTGCACATCCAGATCCCTCAAATAAAGTAAACAGGCAGAGATCACAGGATCCTGCTTGCAGTTTCTGGAAACCTAAAGGAAACCTGGTAATATTTATTTACCTCATATAAACCAATACATGTATATGCAATTGTCTCAAAACGAATACAGAGATTCCAAGCCACCACAGATAAACTGGATGCCTTGCTAAATGACTTTAAAATGTACAATAGTTGAGAAGCATTTACTTTGTTGCACGATTAAATATTATTAATATGTATGTGGCATATCTATCAAATCTTACTAACATATGTATGCCATACATGCAATGTAGGGCAAAGCTAAGACTGCAAACAGAACTACCTTCCCAAATTCTGGTTCTCTTACTCTTCTTCATTTTCAACATTCATAATTTTGACTTTTTCATTAAATCACTGCTTTATTTTAAGTGTTTGTTCTGTCTCTTCCTTTGAAACTCTCCGTTTTTAAGGACCTGCATGCAAAGGAGAACACAAAAAGCCTGGCAGTGCCTTCTCGAGGGCCCTTCAGCAGAGAACTATTGTGATGCTCAGCGCATGTTTTGTATCTTCGCACACTAATGGGGATTCTAACAGTTGCCTGGATTAAGCTCCATCAAAGTTAACGGCCTCTTTTTATAAGACTTTATCTTTTTCATTTTAAGATGTTATTAGAATAATAAACTTGGTGCCTGGTGGGCTGAAAGCAGCCTGCCATTTAACATATTTAATGACCATCTGGAGATTTTTTTTTTATTCAAAGTTTTATTTTGTATTTTCTCTTAAGCACTTCTTACTTTTTTTAGAAAAAGGAAAAAAAAAAAAATCTCATTTTTCCTTTCCAGTTTGGAAGCGCTACGAGGTGCTAAACACAAAGAGCCAAGACTCTACTTCTTTATCCCTTTTTAGCTCTTGCCCTTTGGTTATTACCAGTTTGGTGGTTGTTATCTACCATAACCCAGAAAACCAGAAAACCAGTGGTTGCCCTGGTGGGGAAAGGCTGCGGAGAGGAGATGGGTGGCCAAGAGGTGAAGTGTCCTGGTTCCACAGTGGCAGAACCACCAAAGGCAGGAGGGTGTGCAGAGCCTTTGGCTCTCCCTTTACTTGCTGTAGTAAGTTCTGGGTTTGCTCCCAGTCAAACATTCAGCGAAACCAGAAATATTTGGAAAACCAAGGAGGAGGAAAGCAGGACCTACCCTGCTTGAGGAGAGTCCTCTGACCCTTGGGGAGATCCTCCTTTGGAGCAGGGCCGTGCACATGGGTTCCTTTGTGGAATTGCTTCCCCAAAGCTCAGCTCATGCTCCTTCATGTCCAAGGGAACCACCAACCTCAGGGTGGGCTCACCAAGAATCTCCTACCTGTCTTAAATAGCAGATAAACTTCTTTGTGTTAATTAAATGGGGTGTGTGTGTGTGTGTTGTGTGTGTTTCCTTCAGATCCTTTCTGGCTATGAGATATAAAGAAGTTCCCAGCTATGGCCTGGCCTTGATCCTCTCTGTTAACAGACTGCACTGCAAGTATGAGCTGTTAATAACAAGATTATTTTGTTCTGAAGACAAACACAGATGGAGGGGAAGGACAACATGGGCATCCCATTGTATTTGTAGTGGGTGACTGGCACCGACTTCAGGAAACACCGCTCTGCTCCGTGCTGGCTGGTTTTCATATTCTATTCATTAGGAAAAAATCCAGCCTAGGTATCAGCATGTATGTTATCTGCAAATCAATGGGAATATCCTTACATTATGAGTGTTAGGTTGCTAACATCTTTGCAGAATTTTGTGAACTGCTAACTGCGTAGCCTGTCAACGTTTAAAAGTAGAAAAGAAAACATAATAATATGTGGTGCTGAATATGTGCAAAAAAAGGAGAAATTAGACTGGCAAGAATGTTTTCTACCTATACAGTTTTTGAGAAATTTCTCATTTCACTGTATATGCCTGGCATACAATATAAAACTTATTCAGGACAAACTTTGGCAAACTCTCTCCCAGACAGATTTCAGCCTTTTGATTGCTGTTTATCTGGTTATTCTTTATTGTATTTTGTGGAAAATTAGGACAACAGGGGTCGTTCTGAGAACACATGCCAGAAAGTTATGTATGTCTGTGTATATTAATGGGCGGAAATTTAGCCCCATGTATATTTTGACATATGGCACTTCAGGGAAGCAATAGATGTGGAGAGAGAAACATCTTGGAAGAAATGCTGCTGGGAGGAAAATAAACAAAACCCACAAAACATATTTGAAGTAATTTGGGTCTAAAGTAACACAGAAATGGCAGAGTAGAATGTCCTAAAGAGTTTCCCAGGAATCTGAATGCAACGATTGACAACCAGCCACCAGGTGAATAAAGATTAAAAGCATTTGTGCAATTGCTTGTGCAGTGAGGAACGGAGCTTTCCTTTGCAAGAGACAAAGCATTTCCTGAGTCACTCTTGGCAATAGGAAGTTAACTCAGGTAAGGATGTTCCTATAGCTTATCTCAGCCATCAGATCCTTGTATCACCTTTGCTTCCAGGAGCAAATCCATAGGAGTAGCCAACTAAATTATTTATAGTGTTCATTGTTACTGTTTATTATCTACAGAAACATTTCAGTTCACATTTCAAATCTGAAATGCAAGGAGAAATGACTCAGGTTCTTAAAGATGAATGAAAGAATTGTTTGGGATGGTTCACAGATGGAATTTCTCCGTGTGTTCATGCTGAGAAGGACGTCAGTAACTGAGCTCTGCTGAGACATTAAATTCCAGTTTAACATTGTCTATTGCTTTCATGCAAATATTTGAATAATGTCTAAAGGAGCACAGTTTGCAAACTGAAAAGAACGAATCGGAATATATTTTCTTGCTATTAATACCTGTATTTTTCATCTTTCCCCCTGAAGCTTTGCCCTCTGCACTGCATTTATTGAAGTTCAGAGTGGATCTCCAAACTTCCTTTACAGCTGGGATGGCCCCAGTTCCAGCAGCATCTGGGCATCTTTATTTCCACGTGGTGTCCTTTAGAAGCACATCTCAGGAAAGTTTAAGTGCTCTTTTCTACAGGGACCAGCACAAGACCTCAAGTGTCAGAAAAGGTCAAGGGAGAAGGGGAGGCAATGTCCCAAGCAATAACAAAAGTATTCACAGGCACTACTGGTGTAGAAACTAATGCAATATCTGCCTCTCCCTCAAATTTTGAACACCGAGGCAAAGTTCAATCATCCAAAATCACTGTTAGAATTTATGGAGAAGACATACACAACAACAACTTGTAAATAAAATATCCTTCAATACACATATAAGGTGGGAGAGAAAAAACCAAAACCAAGGGATAAGAAGGGAAGAATTTCAAACAGCAAGAACCAAGTTGGGGAAAAAGAGTTGCATAGTATATTAAATCTCTTAGGTCTCTGCAAACCATGTGATGTTGGTTCACAGAAAACAGATCCCCCATATTCTTACAGCAGCACACACAGAAGTCTTGGATCACAGGAGACCAGTGGAGAAGACTGGAATGAGGTTTAGGAAAAGAGGTTCTGCATGTGACAGGTGCAGCACACACCTGGCAGGGCCCAAAATCAGCTCTACCATGGCCAAACATCCCAACACCTCATGCAAAAAACGAACTGTTTGCACCAGACTGTATTGGAAACATAGTAAGTGACAGTGCAAGGAAGCTACAGGGGATGCTTCAGTACCTTGCCATTCTGAAAGCATTTCAGGGAGCGTCAGAACCACTGAGAAGGCCACGAAAGTCATGTCTGGATATGCAGGATAAACTTGCCAAAGTGCTGTAAACGTTCACCCCAGTAAACCCAAGACAGCACACACAGCAGAGCTGCAGCAAAGCCAAGGCAACCGAACCAATTTGTCTTCATTTGCTTCCCTGACCTACACGGAATATTTAACATGCGCTTGGGCACACATTTATTTTCCTGCTCTTTGGCACCACTGCCCAATTTTCTTGTTAGTGTGAAAGATTATGTATTTAAAATCGTTACAAGTACCTTTATTTCAGCTGATCCTCTTAATTCAATTGAATCAGAACTGAAACAAAACAATAAGCACAATGTAATTTTTCTCCTAAGAAATAAGAATGATGCATTTGTATATTCGTTTCATTATTGGGAAATTACTTTAAAGCTGTAGAGATGGTAGTTGTTGAATACTTAAACAACTGTCAGAACTTTAAAAATATAAACAGCCGAGCTAAAGTAACGCCAAAAGAGCAAACATTCACAAAGTTAAACATAACCTGGCATCCTCCTGCCCTGCAAAGCACATTGAGTGATCGGTCACACACCGTGCTGTGGCCAGCGAAGCAAACTGCTGCATTCCGAGCCCAGGAAGATGCTCTGTGCAGTCTGGGCTGCCTTGGAGAGCTGCACTGAGCGTGACTTTCCACACCAGTTGAAGTCATTTCCATCCAATAAAGCACTGGGGTAGGAGCTGATCAAAGTGGAGCGTCCTCCAAAGCAAGTCCTTGCCTTCTAGAGGACCTAATTGTGGCTGGCAGAAGGACTAAAGACAGTCTCTGAAAGGCAAAAACAAGATTCAATTAGTGTAATTTATTTCACATTTTCATATTTCTCAGTCTTTGACTTTCATCTCTGTAATGCTAATTTTTATTTTTTTTTAATCTTGTCATCTCTAAGGATAAATTTCAAACAGAATCAGCATAACTTTTTTTTTCCTCTCAAGATTTCTGCTCTTCCAAACTTTTGTTCCTTGTTTGCTGGACTCAGAACAAAACACAAAAGGCTCTGTGTTCCTGTCGAGCTGTACGAGGGTGCCTTCATGAGTCAGTCTCTTTGAAGTCTCTCAGTTTGCCAAATTGCTCTCCAGAAATGCCCTTCAGCTGAGCACCCTCTGCTGTGCTCCTGCAAAGTGGAATCCCCAGCTGCCTCCTTCCTTTTTGACTTCTCCCAGCACCACCTTTAACCAAATGTGATTTATGAACAAATTAAGGATAAATCCTCTGTCCTAGGCTTAAATATCATCTCAACAGAAACGAAATAACATCTTTTGTATTCTTTGAAAACAAACGGAATTATAATTTGGGACTGAATTTCTCTTGGGAGCAAATTCAATCTGGGGTAAAGATATTAAAAATTACAGCTTGTGCAGGAACAAATATTCCATATTTCAATCTGCACAACGTAATTGCAATCAGAATATACCTAATTATGAACATTTTAACAACCGGTTTTTTGGTTGAAGTTGTAACCTGAGGTGGAGGGGATGCCTGCACAGCAAGGTGAAAGCAAGGCACAAGTGACAAGACAACCCTCTCTCAAGATCCCCTGTTGATAGAACAGCCTTGTTCCACCCACATGAGACGACAGTCCAAAATTTACCAGGGTCAGAACCGTTAATCATCTTATTTAGCTGATAGGCAGGCAGCTTGCTGCCTTAATCCTATGTAACAGCACCCTTCAAACTCCTGCACTTGCACCAGCGTTGACACCACCACAGATTTGGGGTTGGGCATTCCTGGAACTCCAGCGGCTCCCGAGCCTAAACATTAATTACACTTACATAATTATTGTGCTGACAATTAAAGTGAAGTTCTGTGCTGAGCAAGGAATGTTTACTTTTTTCCTCCAAACTGACACGTTTGGTTTATTCCCTCAGTTGCAGAAGTACAGCCACCCCTTCGTCAATGTGGACTAACCGCATTATGGTAATTAGAAAAGAAACTTTAATTTCTTTCCCCCGTGCACCCGAAGGAATCCAGAGGCCACGGTTGCTAAGACACCTTCCCGTAAAAGAAAAGGATTTCTACATATGCACATCCAGCAAATGCTGGTTCTCTGCTGAAAACAAACTTCTGCTGACGGGGAGCAGTGAACTAAATTTTCGTGATTAGAGGTTATTGTGCAAAACTTTAATAAGTCAGAATTTAAGGTGTGATTAAAACCAGTAAGCTCGGCAGCTGAGGCTGAAATGTGTGCTGCACTAAAAGAAATTAGGGACAAATACTCAAAATCGGTTATTGTTTTTCTCATTATTTTTACGACCTCTTTGATTTTAAGTAATAAAAACTTATAAAATGTACAGACCTTAATTGCTCTATTCCACCCATATAGTGCACACCAGAGACAATTTCCTTGGGTAAATATTTACTTGTTTGTAAATTGTTTAAATTTTGATGAATCTTATATGCTTAATTCCCTTTTTAATTTGCATAATAAATAACATATGAAACCTTCTTTAAAGAATAGTTGAAGAAAAAACATTTCCCACAGTTACAGCAGTTACTCACCGTGGTAAACTTTGTGTAGTCCTGTGAGACTCAAACTCACGATTATGAACTTATACATTTCTCCTTTTCTCTGCGTTCAGACTCATCATTTTTACCATTAATTGTGCTCAGGGTCCAGTAAGACCTATCAAAATCCCACATGACACACATGCACCAGCAGATGAGCAACATGAAAACACAGTGTTCAAAGTGACACAAACATTAATTACATCAGTAACTCAAGGAACATACGGCAAAAATCAAGAACCAATGCTCTTAGTCTGATAATATACCAAATTTTAGCCGTTACTGAAGAATTAAAGCTTTATTAATTTAATCCTCATAAATAATTCAACTTTGACTCTCTTCACGTCTTTATATGTAGAGGGTTTGCCTCTCTAAAATTTGAAAGTACTTGTATTTTAATGGGGCATCAGTTCCTGACTTCCTGTGGCTTTTCTGACAGTCTCAACCTAAAAGCAGTTTGAATGAATTCATTTTCTCTTCCACACGCTGAATACTAAAACAATGACAACCCATGGCTATAACAACGCCTAAATATACAATTTCTAAATTAATTTTTCCTTCTTAGCCTTTCTAACTCTTTGCCCCAAAAAGTTCAAACCCTCTAGTCATTAAAATGAAATAATCCTGTACACTTTACACCAGAAGAGTAGAATAAAAGTTCAAATATTCTGCATATTTCTTGCAGTTTCACTTCCTGAAGGGCTGTGTTATCCCTTCGTGTTATATCAATGTACATTAGCGCTCGATTGGTTAAAAGAGATACCACTTCACAGTTTCTGCCCTGTCAACCCTGTGCACACCCACACTGTGTGAGGAGAATAAATTGTGCATTTCCCTGTCATTTCAGTGCTGCTGTTATTTGGAAACTCTGTGGCTCCGAGCAGCAAACATAAATCACATCCTTTTGTTATTAAATCTTACCTGTGCAGCAAGGTGAAAACTCGGGAGTTCTTCCTAAAACAGAGGGGACGGGAGCAAAAAAGACACCGCCTAAGAGAGGTTAAAATGAGAAATAAAGTCACATCTTCAGTCAGGCTTTTCTCTAGATTGAAAGAGCAGATCAAAGAATTATATTAATATAGAAGTGTTGAGCCACAGAAAAAACACTCTGAAATGTAGCGTGGCATCACACAGAAGTTATGAAGAGTGGTCACCTCTGGGGTTTATCAAAAACCTCCTCAAATGTGAAGCAAAGAAAGTAAATTTATACATTTATATATCCATATGTAGCATTTTCTGTAGTTTAGGAGAACAGCTCCTTTCAAAGTAAGTTGCAGTGTCAGATCTCCAGAATGAAATGCTCCTCTTGGAAAGGAAAAAACCTGAACAAACCAAACCTCTACTTCCCAATAATACTGAAAAGAAACAAAAATATTGATAGAGGCAAGCACCCAGTAGGAAAACACAAGCAGTGCAGAACAGGAACATCAGTGACAATTCCTTGTACAAACTGAGGAGTAAAAGTTCTTTAAGAGGCACTAAGATCATTTATTGTTGTCTTGGGATAGCCAGAACAGTCTGGTAGTGATGCACGTTTAAATTTAGGATCAACAGTGAAAATTTAGTAATATCAATGTTGTCTGTGGACTTTGTATTTAATTTTGAGGGAAAAATGAAGAATAAGGAATAAGGAATACTGCTAATGTATCTGTGCACAGATTGTAAGTAATAATTTTAGAAAAACAACCACAAAATCCCTGACTGAGAAACATTACCAGGTGGATAAAATTATTAACACTCTCCTTGCATATTTGAAACTGTCTGCAGCCTGGAAAGGGCCACTGTGAACTGGCCAGTTGGGCTTTTTGAGGTTTTTGGTTGGGTTTTTTTCTGTAATCCAGTCAGCTTTGAATGACTTCTTTTCCAAGTTTTCCTCAGCAAGATGAAGGCCACTGAGATGAATGGACACAACAGCAGGGCTGCTGCTGCTGGCAAACCTCAGCTAGGATTGGTGGGGACACAGATGACACTGACAGGCTGACACTGCAAATTAATTCACAATTAAAGGGTCTCTGACATCCTGATCATCAAGTGAGACTGTCTGCAAAGAGCTGTTTGTGCTTGAGGCGCAGCCAGAAACACATCCAGACACATTGAACACTTTTCCTGCTGCTGTGGGCAGTGGGATGGAGGCACAAACTGCCCCAGGCTAGGTGGTGCTGTCACACACCAGAGGGAAGGGATGGATCCAGAGGGACCTGGACAGGCTGGAGAGGTGGAACTGTGCAGATCTCAGGAATTGTGACAAAGCCAAGTTCCTGTGCCTTGATCAGGGCTGGGTAGAGAAGGGATTGGGAGCATCTCTGAGGAGAAGGACTAGGGGTATTGATGCAGGAGAAGATCAGCATGACCAGACCCCCCTGTCCTGGGTTGCATCGAGGGCAGTGTGGCCAAAAGGTCAGGGGAGATGGTTCTCCCTTCTGTGTCACTGTGCTGAGACCTCCCTGCAGAGCTGCCCCCAGCTCTGGGGCACAGCACAAGGACCTGGAGCTGCTGCAGCGGCTCCAGAGGAGCTCACAGAGATGCTCCAAGGGCTGGAGCCCCTCTGGAGCCAGGCTGGAAGAGCTGGGGGGGTTCACCTGGAGGACAGAAGGCTCCAGGGAGACCTGAGAGCCCCTTTCAGTGCCTAAAGAGGCTCCAGGAGAGCTGAAGAGAGACTTAGGACAAAGCATGGAGTCACAGGACACAGCGAATGCCAGAGCATAGGATTAGATGGGAAATTAGGAGGAAATCCTTCCCTGTGAGGGTGGGCAGTCCCTGGCACAGGGTGCCCAGAGAAGCTGTGGCTGCCCCATCCCTGGGAGTGTCCAAGGCCAGGTTGGATGGGTCTTGGAGCAACCTGGCCTGGTGGGAGGCGTCCCTGCCCATGGCAGGGGCTGAAACGGGATGAACTTCAAGGTCCTTTCCAACCGCAACCTGTGATTCTACATTACGTGGTGAAGGCAGGGACTCAGTGATCTGGAAACAGAACTATCACAGAGTTATCAACAGAACAGCACTGTCAGCCCCACCTCCTGCCTGATGGTGGTGGCTTATTTTCTTTTTATAGTTGTTCTCCTCTGTTTTATTCCACTGAAGCGCAGCCACTCCACAGGAAAAGCTGAAGCTGCGGCCGCTTTGAAAGTCGGCTGCAACTCCGAGCAAACATCGTTTCCTTCTTTGTTTAGGAAAACCACATTTCATAAGCTCTGGCTGACAGACAGAGAAATGGGAGCAAAGCAGAGAAAAATTTCCTTGACCTGAAAGGCAAAATTAACTTTCCTTTAAAGCAAAAGCGTTGGAGCTTGATGAAAATCTATCAAATCCACATCCTTCTGCGGACATAAAGAGAAGACTGGGTTAATTGGCACTTGGAGAGCAAAATCTGTTGGTAGCAAAGGTTTTTAACAAACTGCATTTGTTTTATATGTATTTTCTATTCCATTTCTTATGACTCAGTTTATCAAAATTTTGATATCATCTGCATTCATGTATTTTCAGGTTTGCAGTAGATTAGAGATACTGAAAGGGGACAAGATGGCATTTATGAAGCAGCTACAGGCACAGGTCAGAAGTTAAACTTCTTCTACACCAGCGAGAGGTTAAAGGGGAGATCCACATGCCAATGCTGGAGTTTTTAGTGCTCCTTTAATAAGCTGAGAAAATATAAATTTATTTATAAGTAAATTGTCAAAACAAAGCACTTAATACATTGGCTTATGCTGCAAGTCACTCCTGCCCTTGGGCTAACAGAATTTATAAGAACTCTATTGATTTTCTTCCCTCCTCTGACTCAATACATATTTTATAGAGAGTATTTTTGGCTGCTTAGGCTCTTTTTTTCCAGGATAAATACTGATGGAAGCATTCACTTTTGCATATGAAAATAAAAGGCTTCAGTGCTCTGCATTTCAGAGTTAATTAACAGTGAGTAAATCTGTGAAGATTTAAATGAGCCTCAGGATGACAATTCCATGGAAAGCAGCAGGATCCAGGGCTGGGTCACTCCCTGACTTGGAACTCACTGGACAGAATCCTTTAAATGGCACAGACATGACTATGCTGGTGTTCAGGAATGATAAAATATAAGGTGAAACAATGGGAAAAACAAAATAGGATGTTTCCAGAAGTATTTAAACAAGTCATACATCATGGATTTAACTGGCAGAAAGAAGGACAACTAAACGAAGCCCATTAACTGGGGCTGAATGAGTGTAAAACTACTATATTTTTAAAAATAAAACCCATTACTTTATGAGATTGAGCTTCCAAAGGACCATCCAAACCTTTTTCTAAGGCCACTTGTCTTTAAGCAATGTTGAGCAGCATTTTAAATGAGCTTGAACTTATGTGATAGTTTAGACTGATGATATTTTTAAACAAACAGACCTTTTAGAACAAGGGAACTAACTCCGGTCCTTTTGTTTGTGCTGGGAAACCAACCCAAAATCTTCCAAACTACAAACACAGACGGGAACTTGTTAGAGAAGAAATTATACAGTTAAAATTTTTACAATGAATTTGTTGAAAATCAACAATCAGATTTCTAGAAGTGAGCTGTTCAGCAAGTGATTGGGAAAAGCACATTTCTTTTTTACAACTCTTGTAGGCATGATTTATTAACTTTTATCATTACCTGCAGTTCTCTCAGTGTATTACATACCTTTCCCCCTTGAAATTAATGTTTGGAAACATACTGGTAAGCCAGGTTAAAATATATTGATAGTTTTTCTTTAGGATTCCATAGTCCATTATTCTTTAAGTTTGAAACTAATAATTGCTAAGTGAATCAAGGAAAAATACTGTTTTTAAGATAGCTAATATACATTGATAAAGGAAATCTGAACAGAGTGGAAGACACTGATTTAATTACCTGTTCTTTGACCGAGAGATAAAATAACATCCACAGAAGTTAAACTGTTCTTTCTTCTCTGCATAAAAACTTATCATTAATGCCTTTGGGTATTTTTTTCCCTCTGAGTTTGCTTTCTAAGGGGTTATTTCTCTTTCCTTTTGTTACTCTATGAGTTTAGGTAGATTATTGATAATCTCGGTGCATTCTCTTTTTTCAGTGAAAAAGCCCTGGAAGTCTGAGATAATTTATTTCCCTTCTTTCAGCCTCCTAGCTGTGCTTAATTGGACTTTTAATTTTATCTCCATAAGCAGAACCATGACGGTGAAGCCGATCTTATGCAATGACTTATCTCTCCTGGCCACAAAAACAGCACTGGAGAGCGCAAGGAACTTTCTGTAAAAACTTTTGCTTTCAGACTGAGGGTTGGGTTTTTTTTTTCCTTTTAAATTAAATATTCATGGTAGCAAAATGTGTATTCACTGTCTTATCCAGGGTGGGAAGCAGCACTGAGAGTCCCCCATCTAACCAGTGACCTGGTCTGCTTTGGAATGACACTACACATCCCCCCTCCTCTCACCTCCACCTCTGCATGGCTGCTAACAGCCACACTCCTTTATTAGCTCTTTTTCCTTAATTTCCCTCTTAGACACAGATTTTGGTGGGATTTTGGCACCAATCCCATCATGTGCTAAATGGGCTACTGAGACACACGCGAACTGAGAAGCATCCCTGAATCCCAAGTGCTTTGTTTTTGAGGAGCACTATAATGACACAGGAGCAACTATTCCTACATTAAAAATCTGTCTTCCACTCATGTTTTCACATAATAAATTAACTACAACTGCTTGAATAATCCTCATAAATTTTTGATGCACTCTCTTCTTTCTAAATTGCTTATGAGGCTTATTCCTCTTTTTTTTTTTTTTTTGAAAAGCCTTTCCTATAGAAAAAGTACAAAGTATAGAAATATAAAGGATACTGGATGTACCGTTTTAAGAAAAAATCATAAAAATTAGCCCCCATTTCAATCCACATCTATAGGCAGGCACAGCCATTTGTAGTTGCTGCCATACAGGTACTGCAGAGAATAAATTCAAATTAAATCTCTCCTGTAAAGCCACTCTAATTTGCCTTCTCCCCAGCAGCCATGGAAAGGCTGTGTCAGAACTTGTTAGATCCCTCTTGGAGAAGCAGCCAGCCCGTAAATCCCAAACACGTGCCGGAATCACAGCCCTGTTTATTAAATAAAGCAGACTTGATGGCAAACGCAATGGAAAATTATCACGTCGTACTATTGAAATGCTGTTAAGGCAAAGTTTTAATATTCAACTCTAATATTTTAAGCCCGGCGCTGCCTGTTGCTGTGTAATGAGTAATAGCTTTTCACTGCTTGTCTGAGTACAGTTGCTTTTCGATATTTTGGGAAGTTGCCCCATGACTGACCTGGAGAGGATTTTTATTGTTTCAGCCAGAGCTTGTACCATACTTGGTTCTCTCTGCATTGGGGAAATGACTCAGCACAGGCCCAGCTTGACGACAATTGCAATTTGTGGAAATAAAGTAAAACAAGACACAAATTCCACTGAAAGGAGGGACAATAATTAGTTTTTTCCTCCTCTTATTTATCCTTTCAATTTTTCTAGGAACAGCTGAACACTGAAAAATGTGCACCACTGCTATTGAGTAAATAGCTTTGTGCATAACCCTGAGGAGGAAGCAGAGAAAATAGGAATAATTTCCATCAGACCCATCACCTCTGCAGGACACGGGTCTGACAGAATCCCTGTGGACTCCTTGGGAATCAATGGCAAACCAGTGATCTTCGAATGTTCCAATTCTTTGAGAAGCATATGGACTTATTTGTTTGTACTGCCAGTAATCTGATGAGATATAAAAAGTGCAGATGTCAAAAGCACATGATTCTTAAGTGAGCTTACATGTGCCAGATTTAGATAAGCCCATGGAATCACGGTGCACTGTTCCTCAGATTTTTTTCAAATACGTTTTATTTAGAGATTTAAAGCCATTTCAATCTGGTTTAATATGATAACTTCAAATTTTACCTCTGATACATTTGATTGAGCCTGGCCTCTCATATTTTTTCCAGACAACTCCTTTTCTGATCTGCTGCACATCTATACCCAAGTCTGTAAATTAAGTAACAATTTCCTATTTCTTATATTCATGATCAGATTTTATTCGATTTATTTTAACTCAATTTCACACCTCTGCCAAACCCGTTCCAGTTAGTGACTTCTGTGCCTCATTTCTTTTGTCTTTCATGAAAGCAATTTTGCTGTTACCTGGGGAAGAAGAAGTTCCCCAAAGTTCCTCTCCAAGCTCAAGCTCTGCTCCTTTGCCATCCTGGCTCTGCTGCAATAAGGGATAAATCCTATAAATACTCCAACAAAAGGCTAATTTCAGGTGGAAGTGGAAATGCTGCTGAAGGGGAATTTGGCACCACAGTCTCTCAATGCGCAGCTGGGTTTCCAGGCTTGATGACACCAAGATGTAGTATTTGCTCATAACACTGGGACTTGCCAAAAGCTTGGAGTAAAACATACACTCAAACCCAGAAACTGCTCTTTTATGCGATTATGTGACACTTTGGAAGTTTGGGTTTACATTTCCATCTACACACAACTACTGGAAAGCAACATATAAATCAAACTGCATGGATAAATAATCCAAATAAAATCTACATGCCATCATTTCCTATGCAGGGGATAATAAACATTGATTTTCACGAGAAAACCCACATTTCAAAAATCAATTATTAAGTTTAAGGAGAGAAGAAAAAACTGTGCCCATAAATTATATTTGCTTGAGAACAAGTTTGCACATATTTCAAAAATACATGAAAAGAAAAAAGGTCTTCACAGAAGAACTCAGTTTTTCTGATCAACTTGGAAAAGCTGGTGTGATTCATAACGTGATGCTACTACGGCACAGGGATTACATTCGTGCCTTTGAACACACTTAACATATCTCCAGCCATGACATTTCACTATTAATTAAACATTATTTGAAGAGTCAGCTATATGAAGACATGTTTTTAAAAAATCAATTACCTTTGAAGCAGCTGCATTTAAATTTTGCATAGTTTCTGGACAAATGAAGGACAGTATTAGACATTATCAATCACATGTCTCTCAAAACAACTTTATAATCTCGTGTGCTGCACTTGAAAACTGATATTGTTTCAGAGCACTATACCAGTAACGAGCCAGTGATTCCAACTGGTTTTGTCCTTGCTGGGAATTAGAACTCTATTTCCTTATTGAGGTTTTCCTTTAGGAGACACTGGAAGACAGTCAACACTTCAAAGCTGCTTTCTCCATTGTCCTTCCTGCCTTGAGAATCAAACAGGGAAGGGAAAAGAAAAAAATGACAAACCACCAGAACATTGAAACTTATACTTTGCTATAGAACCCTTTCCTAAATATTAATAGTTTTTAATAACTAAAATGTCAGCCTTTAAATGGACATGCAGAGAAGGTGGGAATCATCATTCCCAATTCTAGTCAAGATCAGAATAGGCATTAAAAGGGAATAGTTTCACTTACCTTTATTATCATCCTTAAATTATGAGATCACAGAGATTACGGCTCTGTATGAAAAAGATCCATTGAAGAGAGAAGCAAACAGATTTTAAGATTTAAAAGATTTGAGCTGATTTTTATTTCCACCAAACATTCTCCTATAAGCATGATCAAATCCATGAGTATTGAGCTGGATATCGTGTGTCTTGACATCTCCAGTCCTCCCTTTCAAATAACCAGCCCTCCCTGCAAAGAAGAAAAATCAAATAAACAAAGCCCCCAGCACCTCAGTGAATGTTAGGAAAGAATCAAGAAGGAAGACATGCTGTTCTGTATCCTAACTCATTAGCAGCTAATGAAGCAGAGGAAAACAGCAGTCCAGAAGGAAGGAGTGTGTGATTCAGCTGCAAAAGGGCAGCAAAGGAAGGCACATAATGGGAGTAATGTGCCAACAGAGGGATTTCCAGGTTGTACCTTGGAATTCACACTCAGCTCCAGATGTTTCTTCCCATTTTCTCATGGAGTGAAAGACATGGAGAAGAATAACTTTTCATTTTTTTTCACCCTCAGTGGTTCTCTCTTTCTAATTCCAAAGAGACAACAGCCTGGATTCTCTCTGCAACTGTGCTTTTCCAAAATAAATCTTCAGAATTACTCTGGACAGCAATGAATGAAAATCATTGGCACTTAATATTTTCTTCAGAGAATGAGCCAATGAGTTGATGTTCTCTCCTGTGGAAGCCAATAGAAACCAAGGATAGTATTTGGGCAACAGATCATAGAAAATAATCTGAATATGTTTTTTCTCTTAACATTTTTCCTAAATTTCTATTTTCTTCTTTTGATACTTAACAAGTAAATATTACTTTAAAAAGAGAACAATAGAGATGAATCATTTGAAGGGTCTCACTATTCAGTGAGGAGGAATTAAAGAAAATGTCCTGTGTGAAGGTTGCAGTCTCAGAGATTTTATTTCAGCAGAGACAGGAGATCACTCTTCTACCTGGATATGATATCCTAAAGCATTTGGGACAGAAGTGGAGACACCCATCAATCCAAAGCTCTTCCTCTGCTTCCTACCATTAACTTTGATCATCTTTCCCCCCTGCTCTTTCAGAAATAATCCTTCCAGCTACAAACCTAGAAGGGAAAATAGACTTAAATTTCAAAAAATATTTCAAGAGTACATAAAGAGAACAGAACTGATTAAATCACAGAAACACAGAATGGTTTGTGTTGGGAGGGACCTTAAAGCTCATTTTGTCCCACTCCCTGCCACGGGCAGGGACACCTTCCAGTAGTCCAGGTTGCTCCAAGCCCCATCCAACCTGGCCTTGGACACTTCAAAGGTTGCATATATAATGTATAGATGCACTTCAAAATAAGTTCCATGTGTTAAATGAATCATCAGGGGGAAGTTTCTGTAAGGCTTTATTTTATTCCTTGTCATTTTTCTTTCTCCTCCTCTGACTAAAATATTAAATATCAGCTTCTCCCTCATCCTACATAGTATTTTGTGAGAAACAGCAATTACTCTTTCTGTAACAGCGGAAAACTGGCAAATTATTCCCAATACCTGCCAACAGTTCAAGAGGAATTTTGTGTATTTTTGAGGCAGACATGTTATATGTGACATACTACAGCTGGCAAGGGATAGGATTTTCAGATTTAAAAACTGCCTGTCTGTTCACTGCTTTAAGTATAAGTCAGACAAAATTAATTATGGTTTTCTCTCTTTTTATCACAACTTTTCTCTGCCATCCCTTGCTAGGAGCCTCAAGTCCCTTCTCAGGGCAAAACTCCCAAATTGCGTGTTCAATTGCAAGTGCAACATAAACCTTAAAGGCAGCAATATAATTATGGCCATAAGCTCATCTTTATGTCAGCTTAGCGTTTGCCAGGGAACAACTTCGAGTTATTTTTAGGCCTTTAAACAGGGGCACATCTGGCATGGGGTGTTCATTAATGAAGTGTGTTAAACCAGGAAGACAGTGCTGGCATCGACAGGAAAACCTGGAGAATGTGGAACATTTGGCCCCGTGTTTTTACGGGCTGCTCAGAGTGCTGAGGGTCAAGAACAACGAATCAAAGCCTGGCAGAATGTTCTTTTTGTAAGTCATAACATAACAGACTTTCAAGGTGTCCACAAAAATTTCTGTCTGCAAATTGAGGAAACTGAAGCATTTAGACATAACTCCAGAATGGTATCTCATGCTTGAGCTCTGTTCAGTGTCACGTACTCCTACAGAGATAGTCTGGAAATAATTAATTGCTAAACAATCCATTTTTAAACCTAGTGACTGATCATATCAATGGTATGTTTTCTATAATAATAACTGTCTAAAATATGCAGCATATTGTAGATAAAATGCAGCTTCAACATGCTCTGTTTTAAAATAGTGGGGGAAAATGTATGCGCATAGTACTTTGGATCACTGTAACCTGGAAGAAACCTTATTTATAAAACACTTCCAGAGAAAGTCTTTGAAGATGCACAAACCAGCAGAACGTGTCTCAGACTGTACTTTGTATGTAAATTTGTTTTCCTCTCTTGCCCTTTATTCCTCACTGTAGTAAGATCAAGTGCTTTATGTATGAGAACTCACAATAAAAAAAATAAAATAAAATCAAAAGTAGTGCAATAAATATGCAAATATTCAGTAGCATAAGCGATGCCGGATTTATGGGAAAATAAATGAATGCTGAACATCCAGCTGGGTAAGTAAAAGAGACTTTTTAAAAACTATGCTTGTAATTTACTTCTTAGTATTTTCTATTTGATGTTTCCTGTGTGTCTTGAAAAGCACAAAAGTAGGTGGCCAGAACGAGCACTTTTCCCTCACTGTTCATAATTTGGTGGACTAAAAAGAGAGTTTCCTCCACTTGACCAGACGCACAGAGAGAAGGTGTTGCATCATAAGCTTAAGGCTTATTAACATCAGGTGATGATGAAACAAGGCAGTTTACTATATAAATCTTTCCGTGTGAGACACCCACAGTTTCCACGTCTCCAATCGTAACCAACGCCACATGAAATCCTCTGACAGAAAGTGGAACAAACGAAACACCGAGCCTGCTCTAGAACTTAGGAGTTTCTAAAACTGTTTAAACATCTGCATACTCAGCATCACCCAGGAAACAGAACGTAAAGGGTCACACAAAACTGAGAGGACAATCCTTACAACAGTCCTGGCAGATGGAAGGGTGACAGGACTTCTTGTCACCGGAGACACTTCAAAACAAGGTAGATGCTCTCTTCCCTCCTTAACAGTTTGGACCACAGCAGGGAGGAACCTCTAAAGACACAAAACAAATGTCAGGGATACTCCAAAGAACGAAGTAAAGGAAGCCTCATTTTGGTGCACTTAACTTGAAGAGAAGTTAATTGTCTGCATTCATTTCACCTTAAATATGTACACTAACCTCATCCACAGAGCATGTCTTTAATTCTAAAAAGAGTAGTGATTTATTTTCTTTCCGAGTTAAATTTGTAGCCAATGTTTGAACACTACGAAGAGGAAAGGTAAATACTGGATATACGCTGAGAGGAAGGAGGTCTGAGACACCACAACAGCAGATGTGATCTTTTTAATTTCCTAAGGTCCACCAGAGGATGTCCCTTGAAATTCCTTAGTAACAGAAGGAAGTTATTTCCAGTCTCTGGAGGAAATTGCTTAATTCATTTGCATGACATTTAGTGTCACACTCCTGCTGAGAAATACACATTTAGTTGGAAGGAAATAATTCATTAAAGGATATAAGGCTTCCAAAGGTTTTGTACAGAGAGAAGTCCAAATGCTGCTGATACTCAGGCAGAATATATAAAGATAGATCTGTGTTTTGGCCAACAGTGACAAAGACATTGGCCGTGTCTGGTACTTCTGTATCCAGCCTTGAAGTTTTCCAGCTGGAATTGATGCTTACCTGTGCTTGGCTGCAGTGTGGGTGATGTGCTCTCAGGAAGGTCTGGAAAAGAGAAACAGCAGCAGGAGACGTTTGCATCCATGAAAAGACTTCCTTGCAAAGCAAAATCCAGAGTCCTCGTTAGTAAATGCAGTAGAACCAGTTTAATCTTGAGAGCAGCAGTGGTCCAGGGGCAGCACCCAGGGCAGGTTCCCAGACAGTGCCATATCTGAGCGTTGCCAACCACAGGGCCAGGACACCTGGGACAGAAGTTTGCAGCAGACCAGAGTTTCAACCTGTCTTTCTTGAAGGCAGTCTGGATTTCATTGCATCAACACAAAGGCATTGTGAACTGCTGAGTAGCTGGCCTTTCTGCAAACTCCCCCACTCCGAGTTCCCTACGTCAGGAATTAGACACTTTAGAGACTTGAGCATCTGTGGAAACCCAAGTGGAAGGAGCGCTGTAGTGCGGTCTGTAGCGCTGGGAAAGCCTGTTGAGGACACCTTGCTGTGACTCCTGTGTGGCTTGGTGATAAATAAACCCGCCCAATGGTTTTCTGCCACTGAGAGAGGAGGTTCAGCCCCATCCTTGAATCCACTTACTTCCCTTGTGTTCAAATTGAAAACTGACTAGTTATTTGATCAAAGATGGCAAACTGCAAGACACTGTTTGTGCCACCAAGGACTTGTGATCCCATGGCTTTGCAACAGCAATTGCCGCTTACAGCCTGCAAAATATGCCCCCGGTCCCTTCCATGTGCAACTGGTGTGGCTGAGACCCCAGAAGCTCTGCTTAGACGGTGGAACAGAGGCATGGAATGCTGAGACTCCCCACCAGTTTTCTGGGGTTATACATAAGCCAGAGGGAGGACATCGGGTTTCAGGAAAATAAGCTTCAGGAACTCCTTGCAGCTGGTCAAGTAAATTGACACTGTTGTGAATTCAAATGCTACTAATAGAACTACGTTTCTTATATTTTGAAAACAATATAGTTAAATAAAATACAGAGGTTTCTGACTGCATACCAAGGTTTTTAGCTATTCACTTGCTGCCCATGGAGACAAAGCCAACCTTGTAAACAAGGCCATCATCCAAAGCCAGAAATCAAGACTCATTTTATGAAATTTCTTTTCCTCAAAAAACTTGAAACAACGTTTGTGTCAGCGTGATTCAGAGATGAGCATTCTCAGAGGTGGTTTTACCCTTTAGGAAAAGGTTTTGCCTTTCCAAACCAGCTCAGACCATTAGCACTGTCTTTAGAAACCTTGTCTTTTCTTCCCCCAGCTTCCACATGCTCTAGCTGGAACTGCTCTGGTGTGTGTAATCTTATAAAAACAAGGATGGTAACAGTATATATAATTCAAACAATTAAGGCACTGCAATGAGGGGCGAACGGTGCCTGTGTGTGTTAAATCATATTTGCAGTTTGGGTGCTGTCCTGCATAATACATCTGACTGGTGCAACGTTTTGGCTGCCATAAATAGCAGCCTTTCCTTCCTCTGCAATTCCACTATATCAGCCCCGCACGAGGATAAACAACACACCATAAAAGAGCAGAAGGCACAGTTAAGATAGAATCATTATGCAAATAGGTTATGGCATGCTTTATATGAGAACAGCTTCCCTAAAGAGACCTAATGGGATGACTGACCTATAAAGCATTTAATTTGTTGTTAGCATTTCATTTAATTGTCTTTCAGTTCCTCCAGGAATAAAACTTTTAATTGTAAAAACTTCCAAATGACATAATGGTTGATTTCTCTTTCTGTAACTAACAGGTTCCTCTCGTAGTAAAAATAGCTTGCTGTGATTTCCAACTGTAATTTTCCAATTCTGGTATAATTCTGGTGAAAAAGTCTGGATGGCAGACTTCAGCTGAGACACTCGACGAAAAGAGTGTTATTCTAGAAATGTTAATGAGAGGCACATTGGAGAAAGACTATATATCTTGATATACAGGTATACAACAGATGATCAATTTTTCTCACTTTTGACCTTTGAGTGGTAGACTCAGGATCCATAGTCCTGGCAGGATTGATTATTGTGTGAAGGTTACATACAATAGGGGGTAAATAGAGTATATCAATAAATCTTCATTTTCTTTGGCCAACTACTAAAGAAGATTTAAAATCACTAAAATAAATAAAATATCCAATGGCATCTTGTATTAATTATCAAGTCTAAGTAAAGGCACGGGATAAATAACATATCCTGAAATGTACTGGCTCTTTCAATAAAAGCCTTCAGGTGAGTTTACAGAGATAAATTGGCTTTTTTTCCATGGGGAGGGAAATGTTAAGGTTCCAAAGGCAGGCCTGGAGGCACCTCCGAGGATATGATAAAATAAGGTCATTACTGTTGGGAATTGGGGTTTTTTTGGGATTTTTTTGAACAATGAGCTGGCCAGAAACACGCCCTGGCAGGCAACACTGTTCACAGCATCTTGGGTTCCATCAGCAAGAGAACAGGCACAAAGATCAGGGGATGTGACCACTCCAGCCCTTTTGACACTCCCCAGGCCACACCTGGAAGCTTTTGTCCACTTTTGGTCCCCCAGTTTCCAAGAGACAATAAAAAAGGGAAAAGGTACAGCAGAGGGACACCTAGACAATCAGACACTGGGAGAACTTGGAAGGATGAAGGAATTTTTGTTCACCCGAAGTAGGAAAGGCTCAGGTCAAAACCAGTCACAAACTTCCAGTACCTAAAATGTAACTCTGGAATGATGGAGGACAAGAGGCTTCAGTTGCTCCAGGGGAAACACTGGGCTGGAATAAGAAAACAGTCAATTGCAAGAAAAAACACCACCATTGGAAGAAGTTGCAGAGAAGTGGTGGGATCTCCCTTGCTGGAAATATTCCTGCCTCAGCTTGACAGGGATAGCCTTTCAACAGAAGGTTGGACCAGATGGTCTCCAGAGATGCCTCCCAACCCAGATTTTCCTGATTCTAAAATGGCTGGAATGCTGCTATGACATTTCTTCCTACCCAGCCTTTTTTAAAACCACAAAATCTTGTCTGAAATTTCTACTTCGTTTCACAATTGTGTATCATGTTATTAATTTTGCTATTAAAAGAAGCCACCTGTCTACAAACTGAACAAGGGAAAACCCTCCAGTCATTACTCAAATATTTTATAGGCTCATTCTGCTCATAAGGTAAGACAAAGGCGAGAATTGCTAAGCAGGTATGGATTTGTGATGGATATATTTATTTCTCCAGAGAATATTAAATGGAAACATAAACATAAAGAGAAACATATTTTAAAAGGTCAGAGTAAAAGACTCCAATTCCAACCTCAAGCAAGAAAAAAAACCCCAACAGCATTTTTATAACTTTTTTTCCTAATTCTAAAATATTGAAACAAAATGGCAAAAGACATTTTTAGTGGGGATAGAAATACATGATCTTTCCAAAAAAAGGCCTTTAGTATTCTGTTGGCATTCTCTTCCAGGAAGCTGCAGAACTCATGCATTTTCATTTAGATTCTTCCATCTTAACCTTTCTTCATGTCATTGCACCCTTAAGCAAAAGTGTATAATGTATATTATTTTATCCATTAATCTCCCATTTCTAATGTTACTACACCTCAAAATGACTCACTGCGGCCAATCCTTGAATATTAAATATTTTTTCCAGCATAATACCATGTTCAACAAGCAATTCAAAGCAATCAAATAAAAAAATAAAAAGCCCAAACCCCAGAAACATCAAAAGTTTATCATCCCACTATTTTCTAATTGTATGAGGAATTTTGAAACAAAACAAATATGCCAAACCCAAAACAATGCCTTTTTTTTTTTAATCTACAAACCCTACATTTTGGAATTAATATATATTTATGTAAGCAAGACTAAAACATACACCTTGCTTCTATAATCTAATTTACAAGGCTAGCTTAAAGAAGATAAGCCAACTTGAATTAAAAGGAAGACACACTGACCAGGCGATGCTGAGAATCAATAGAGAGTTCCCAACAACGGGTGGAAAGAACAATAAATTTCCTTGGAGAGGGTACCAAAAACAATAACAGGCCTCAAAATACAGCTGCAGGTTCTTTGTAACCCTTCTGGATTTCAAGGGCTGAGGACAGAGTGATACCTGCAGCTATTTTGTTAAAAATAATTAATTGAAAAAGAAGTCAGAGTGAGAAAAGGCAACAGGGAGGATTTGTACCAAGGCTGAAGAGTGACCAAATAGAACTGCATTGTTTCATTTTTATATACACTACTTTCAGAACTTAATAATTGAGACAATGTAACTGAGGTTGTTGTTTTCATACAATTTCATCAGATGTGATGTTTAGGGGTGTTAATATTTAATTGCAAACCTGTCAAAATCCATCTGTGTCCTATGAACACAATGGCTCAGGAAGCACTGAAAGGTAACCATTGCTGATGTCAATCATCACATTAAAATGATATATTTCTGTCTCTTACATTCACAGAAAGGCAAAAGATGAGCTGATCAAGCAAGAAATGGAGAATGAGAAGAGATGCTGACAAAAAATGCTGCTTTATCCATGCAAATTCGCTGAATCAGCGCATTCCACACACGGATTTAACGTTAGCAAAGATTAAACTGCTTTATTATAAAGCGTCCTGCAACTCACACTGGGATGAGAGTTAAAAATCACACTTGCTTAACTCCTCTAATTCAGAAGTTTTTCTTCAGCTCAACTCCCCTCGACTGTGCCCAGATGAAGGCTCCAAACTGATTTCTCTTGCAGCCCCCCAGTAAAGCATCTGTTCTCTTCCCCTTATCATATGTGTGTTAGGCACAGAGCCACAGGGCTTTAACTATAACAAATCCAAAGTCGATTTTCCAAACCTCTTGCCACTGAGGCTGTTTTCCATTTCATGACAACTTCCTCTTAGATTTATGCCCTTTCAAATGTATTTGCCCTCTACTAATCAAGGATGTTTGGAAATCTCTCTGATTGCTTTTGCCATGATCATTATCTCGACTATCCCCTCAGATGACCCTGTTTATTCCAGCTGTCTCAGACTTTTATAACGTTGCAGGAAAAAATATGGCCCAGTTTTGCCAGAAGTAGTCAGCACAATCCTAATTCCACTTTAAATAAGTGATGGTCTTCAAGTTAGAATTGTTTCTGCTCCAGCAAAGGAAAGAACAGTGAGATTGAGAAGCCTCTTTCCAGCTCATTGCTTGAGTTATATCCATAGCTGGGCATTCTAGTCTGTGTATTATTTGTTAAAAGTTAAGCAGAATGACTAGTTTATAACACAACAGGACCTTGCACTGTGCATGTCAGCAAACAGCGCCAGAATTACATGGCATTTGTTTTCATTTGTGAAGAAACAGATCTCCAGTGTAGTGACTGTAACAGCTCCTTCCTCAGGGCATCCCCCTTAGGAGGTGATTTAGGGCAGGGTAAGGAACTCCTGAGGAATTCCAGATCATATAAAACCAAACCCAAGCTACAAATGTGAGACGCAGCTCTTTGGGGTTTGTACTCCGAGATCAACACACAACATTCCTGCTGAAAAGAACAAAATACCCTAATTGATAATCCCACAGTTTCTAACTTATAACAGAATAAACCACTATTAGGATGGACAACACGCAATAAAAACAAAAATTACGCCACGTTTGAATTTCCAATATTAAATTTCACGGATTTTTTCTTATGAATGTTCTACAAGGATTCAAACGTGGCTAATTGCTTCTGAAAAATATACGTGAACTAACACCACAACCAAAACCCAGATGGGTTTTGCTCGGCCATACTATACTGGGTTTAGGATTTCACCTCTTGGAAGTTTGTACAGAAACTACAAGCGGCCACCAGCCCGTCCACTGGCCCATTTTTCACATCCTCCTCCAAGCTGTGCTCTCTCACAAACAGCCTGGAAACGTGCCAGGAGCTCCCTGGCATTTTCTGCATAATTCCAGGTGCGCCGTTCCAGTCAGGGTCTAGAAACATATGGAACCCCCGAATTTACAGAGGGAAAGAAGCGCAGCATCAGTCCTGCAGCTTTTACTCAAACTCCCAGCCTTCAGCAGATGTTTAGGCTGCAGCCTTTCAGAGACAGGGAGTTAGTGTCTCATGGGTTCCTTCATGAATTATTCTGTCACCGAGGAAAGACTTCTTGAGACAGGGACACGAGAAGAGGTATCACAATCACCAGAATCTACAAAACATTTATTATGACGTGCTGACTTTTTCACCACAATTCTTTCTTCCTGTTACTGCTGACTCTTTCAGTCTGAAATGAAGGGACAAACATTCTCAACATCCTGGTTATTCCACTTGCAGGAGGATGCAGATACTTTGTGAAAAGGTGTCTGGGACTTAATTCATGTAGGGGATGGATGAAGACTATTAATGGCAAACACAATTTAGGCTAACAAGGGCAGGATAACAGGCTAAAAAAATAAGTCAAATGACTTGGTAGAAATTTAATTTTGCTGACACCTCACTGTATAAAATTAAAATGAAAACTGAGTTCTTGAAATTAATATTGTTGGAAACTGCTTACCATGAGTTAAATTCTAAAGCTAAATTACCGATTCTACAGGAAATTCAGCCCTGACTCTGAGCTGTAGCCAATACGCAGAGCACTGTTAAGGGCCCATAAAATGAAACACAAAATTTATTTTCCTTATTAAAAGAATGTAAAATGAAAAGTTAACTTTCAGCCTTTTTCACACTAATGCAACGTATGGAAGAATAATCAAAAAAGCATATAAGAACTGGAACTTCCTTGCCATATTTTGCTTGTAGGAAAGGAAAAATAATAGGCAAAACCACTAAAATACAAATACTACTTTAACAGTCTGAAGAGGAAAGGTTTAATGTATTTCCCTGTTTTCCAAGTGTATTTTAGCACTTAAAGGAGAGTAACAAATATTTTTATAACTCAGGCTGAAATTTTACACCCTGTGATTGCAGTTAATAAGAGAAATTAAAAACCTGAATGATAAACCAAAAAAAGTGAAATCCAGCCATGTTTGAATCTGCAAACCCAAGTTTTGGGTTCCTTTTTAAGTATTCCTACGTTTCAATGAAGAGAAAAAGAACACACCCCTTTTAATACCTAATCTAGGCACAAATTCAGAGAAAAGCTCTTTTAAATTGTTGCCACTGCAGAAGTGGAACTTTGACCAGCTTCATGGAGTTCCATCAGAGTCACCAACCAGCTGCAGTGACCCGCAAGACCCACTTTGGTGGACAATACGTGAGGGACTGTGTCCACCTCCAGAAATCAGACCTTGCCTCAGTAACTCAGAGTTTAGCACAGCAAAGCTACACAGAAAAGCAGGATGGTGCTTGATGGATGCAAAAAAACCAGGGAAGAACATTAGAAGGTCAAGAAAACTTCTCCATGTGACCTCTTGTGCCCTTCTGTGGGCTTGGATGTGCGATCACTGACGTGCCACTACCTCCAAATGTAATGGGGATGGGGCTAAAAGGGTGAAATATTAGGTGAGAAAATGACAATGTTCTTTGTTGGTGATTTATTCCAGCTGCAGTTAACGTGTTTTCTTAAGCTTTTGGATAGTGTCATCTTCATTCTAAATTGTTAAGTTTCAGACATGCAGCTATATTATTAAAAATTCCTTTTGATAGAATTAGACTATCATTACCAGGTAATGAGAAGAACATTACAGACTTTGTGAGGAATTATGTCTTCCAGGATTTTCATCTAAATTAAACTTTGGTCTGACTTAAAAGAATAAATTGTCTCTGAAGTCTACGGTTTCCTTGGTGATATTTTTTATTCTTGTGTCATAATGCAAGTGGAAGAAACATTTGAAACTTTTGTAAGATTACTTTCCAATGCTGCAAAATGTGAAGATCACACAGAAATTGAATGATGCCAAATGAATGGAGTAGAGAGCACGCAATTATGACTAAAGTAGGATTAAATAAGTAAAGGTTAAGTGCAAGCAGGACATGACAGAGTGAGGAAAAAAGAAAAAGGAAAAAAATCACTGACTTTTCCTAACTCCCACGAGTTCTCTAAGCCATAGATAACTTATATAGATCATACATAAGTGTTGTGCAACACAGAGTGCTATGAAAGTGCACAGAGAACTAATGGACTGCGGTTTAAATGACAGAAATTACTAATAAGCACACATGGAAGGAGAGTAGAAATATTTTAAAATATATATCTGCGTACACACATGAGTAGGAGGGTAAATGGAAATACCATAGCACAAGTTTGGCTTGTGCCAACACAGACATGTATTAATATGCTTGTGCCAACACAGACATGTATTAATATGACTTTTTTCAATTGCCATACTTTCTTTCAACTTCTTTTACTGTCTGAATTTGTAATAAATAAAACAACTACAGTCACTACTTTGTAGAAAATCCATACACCAAACAACTACCTGAAGAGAATAAATTATCTGACAGTTAAGAAATCCAATCCAAAGAACTTCTTCACATACCTAGTGCCTGTTGAAAGTGGATAAAATTTTTATGAAAAATCTAATAATTTTCCAGAGAGAAAAATGAAATCAAGCATTGTCCAGAATACATTTCATTGTATTAAAAAACCCTGCTGTGAGTAGAGCAGTGGGGAGCTCTCAAAGCAGTTTGATCTGAAAACACACCAATATCTTTAAAGCAAGACCTGATTTCAATATTTATACTGACTAATACCAACGACAGCAGCATCTCTTTGAAGAGAACCTCCCCGGGTTTACCTTTGAGGACGCTCATCGCTGCGTGTGTTTGTCTCCTTTGCATCTTCGGAAATTTCCAGAAGCAGAGCTCTCGAAAGCACACATTTATTCTAGGGCGGAGCACTGCTGTTTGTTCCAGACAGTTTGGCAGGTTAGTGTCACCCATTTGTAACTGGAGCGTCGCTGTGAGCAGAGCTCCCTCCGTAAGGATCCATATGTAGAATCCCTCTTCACGGGGCAGATGATTCTCCAATCTCATTGACGCTCTTTTATGATGATGGGTTACAATTTCAGTGGGAAAAGGTCAGAGCTGGCACTGAAAGAACAGTGATTTGTTATTCAGAGGAAGATTGCGCTGCAGCCCGTAAAGCATTCAGCACTACCATTAAGACAAAACCTACAGTGAGAACGGCAGCACGGCTACAGTCCCATGGTATTTAACTCCTGCCCCAGCAGGAAGGATGAGAACTACAGTTCTGTGTCTTTTATTCTCTCAATTAAACTCATAAACACTAATTTGATTAATAATGGCTAAAGCCACTGTCCAACCTTGACTTTTTTTTTTCCCCTGTAGCCCAATATTCTTTCAAATATTAATGAAATATTAAAGTTTTTTTCTTAGTCCAGGAGAGAGAGAGAGAGAAAATTAGCCAAGCAGATATGATTATTATGCTGCAAACACGACCAAGTACATCCTATACTTTAAATTTTATGTGGACACGTTAAGAAATCTGAGAAGACAGATAAGCCTTGATAAATCAACCTCATACAGAACAGCTCAATCAATCCCCTGCGAGAAGCATTCACTTGTCTGGAAACACCTACACTGAATTAGGAGCATGGTCTGGGATGGAATGGAATCCCATGAAGCTGTGTGGACATCCACAGCCAAGCCCCAGGGGGAGCCCCAGGGGCTACAAGAGCGGTAGGACATGAGGCACCTCATCACTCTGCCAACGAGGAACGTGCACTTGGAGACCGCGGGCTCTTGGCTTGGGTGAGGACTCAAGGCCCTTTTCTAGACAGAACATTAGTTGCTTTAGGAAGAATTCTTTCATTTTGAGTGGAAATGACAGAAATAACCCCCGCAGTTATTAGAACCTGTGCCAAATTTGAACATTTACTTGGACTTTGCCTTGATGGCAGCAGGGAAAATGGTTGGGGCTGGAGTGATGGGCCTGCATAGCTCTGATTGCTGAAGGGATAGGCAGGACATCCTGTCCAAATACAGCTTGGAGAATAATAGGGAATAATAGAGAAAAAGAGTTCTGCTAACATAGATGAGATTCCTTTGGCTGTTTAACCTCATCACCCCAAAGCACTCCCCCAAATGCCAGAGACTGTGTGCTACTTTTCAGCTTCTTTTGCCATTGCAATGAGTCCTTCACCAAAATGGTGTTGATTCTGCTGAATACTTAGCAGTGGTTCCCCACTCAAAAAGTGAACCTTAATAACACCTTTTACTCTTGTGTAGAAACTACTTTAAAAACCTTTTACAACAGAAATTATTTTCTTTTCTTCTAATCTCTTGAAAGCCTTCAGTTAACGGAACCTATTATTTCACAGCATGCATTAAAAATATTAACTTTTAATTGTTATCAGCATCATTAAGGCACTTCTTAAGTTCACAGGTCCATCTTCAGTAACAGCATTATCTTCAGTATTAAGCAGAAATATCTCTTTAAAAAGAAGCCAATCCTAAATAGGAAATTCAAGCGTGAAAATATTTAAATTTCATCGAAATTCCATTTGGGGAGCAAAAAGCCAGAGCTATTCTATTAATCTTGAGGAGCCAAGGCCAGGAGGTTGCAGACCAGGGAGGGGTTTACTCTGTTGAACACAGTTTGCAAGAAGCAGCAGCTCTACTATTTGGGAACTCGATAGCAGTGAAAGAAAATGCATGAATGTAATAAATTTGAGTGCTTTAAATAATGTGTGACCTAATATACCGCTTTAAAATATTAAAATTTCAAATTATGAAAGATTCCTCTTACACCTGATATACGAGGGTGTTTCAGCAGTTTCCATTATATCAGTAATAGCTGCTTGGAATTGCTGATCCTGACAACTTCACTGAATTGACTGTAAATCTGGAGAGAATGTACCCCAAAACCAGCTGGCTGCACAGGGGAAAATCCACAGAATTGTTGAAACACACTAAAATAGATGCTAAACACTTCCTTTTATGATTAAGATACATATGCCAAAATATATATCACTCATTGCATGTTGTAAAGACAAGGTAAGTAGGTTATGAATTCCCTTCTTACATTACAATACAGTATTTATGGTTAAGCTGCCTTCTTTCCAGCATGGTACCTTCAGATTCCATCAAGCATTACACTTATGCCCAGAGGGATCAGAGGAAAATTTAAGAAATAGGACCCCCCCAAAAGCAATTCTTGTTAAACTATGTGTGCTGAAATCAAAAAACTACTTATAAATGATGGAGTGGTAAAGACAAATCATTCATCTAATCACCAGAATATATGAAGCGTATCACAAATCTTTCCAACAGCTGTTCTTTTACAGTAAAAATAACCTGCAAAAATGCCTGAATTTGTTTTGCTTGTTTGAGCACCCAGGAGTTTATTTTTGTGACTATATGTTTCTGGGAGGGCAGGAAGAGACTGAACACTGTTCTGAGGCCAAAGAGGCACCGATTGCTCAAACCTGCCTTGGATCACCTCATTATTTTCATTCACATCAGGCTCAAAACATAAAAATTTGGGGGATTAGTTTGGAAAATCATATTTATGAACACACATACCTGCTTTATCAAATCAATTACTCATTTCTTTTATTGTGCTTTTTATTTTTATGGCTGATTTCCGGTACCCAAAATGGCCTTTGTAAAGCATAACTTGGCCTGGTTTGGGGGCAGCACCTTTGCCATTCGACCTTGAAGAAGGACCTCTCTTTGAGAATCAATTCCACCTTACCTTTTTGATGGCTGCCATCTTCCAGACCATTGGGTTTCTAAACAAGTGGTGAAGAGGCATTTCCATTTTCTGCAAATTGCTGCTTCCTTGTTTGTGCTGCAGCTCAGACAGATTTTGAAGCCTTGCCTTCAGACTCCAAAGCTCCTTCACATTAAGTCCCTTGGCACTTCAATCTTGACTTCACTAATTAGTTTCTCAGTCTGCTCTTTTGGAATTAGAAACCTCAGTAACCAACCTGTTTGTGTTTATCTTCTATTTAACTGAAAATACATTAAAAATTATCTATTCCAAGGTTACTCTCTTTGACCAGCTGACAGCACATCCCCCTGTTGGTTCCCTGGCTGCCCAGAGGAAGGGATCTGATAATGCCTAATGCACCCAGCATCCCAAATTCCTGGCATTATTGGCAGCACTTGCTCCAGTCGATACGTGCAGATGTAATTGTGCTGTAATGACACAGAGCTGGGTAGAATTCCTCTCTCCATAACATTAACAATCCCGGCATCTCTTTAAATGTGTCCATGGAAAGCGGAGCAGAACAAAACAATGACTTCCAGAATGTTTTTCTACAATCTTTCCTCAAAGTGCTTTCCTGATTTCACCTCGGTTGTGCTGCTTTTTTCCCAAACCGTGTCTGCCACTGCCTCTTTTCCTTCCTTTCAAACCCAACTGTTTGAAAGCAAGTGCTCTTCAGTTCCTCTGTTCTAGTCATAGTAGCTCTTAAGGAACACATCTATTATTTCCCAGATGTTGTGACATAGGAAAAAAACCCCAAAACAACCCCAAGCCCCTGTTTTAGTCAGGAATGTGAAGAAGTATTCTGGAACTTGGGCTCTGGCTGTAACTGTAACAGTGAATGTAGTTTTCATACAGTGCTGTTGTGTGAATGTTTGGAAGGTCAGTAAAAATATCCCCAAAAGTGTTTGGAAGCCACATTCAGTGACTGGTGCAAGTGTCAGCACATTGTGCCACATCACAGATACATTTATAGCACATACCCCGCTCTAGAGATATATTCGAGGTGCTTTCTTATATATGTATATAAATATATATGTGTTTATATGCATGAGAAACTTGAAAAAGTAGAATTTATCCCTAGTTTTGCTGGTTCATGAACAAAAGGGAACGTGAATTCCCCAAAACTACTGAATGTGTTTTGTAAAGCCTCATTTTAACAGTAATATTAATTAGCCACGTTTCAAAACTCCACCTACTACTCCACCTATTTTTTTATTTTTTTGAAGTTTCTGCTTTGAAAAGTGAAAATCACCCTTATTCAATGTGGTGTCCTGCTATGATATATAAAAAAGACAAAGTCTTTGCTTTTTCTCACATCATTTCTTTGTATTTGTAGTCAACACACAAATGTGATTTTTTTTGTCTAGTCTTTTGTTTGGTCCACCAAATTCTCCCTTCTAAATAAAATCTTGCATTTAATTTTATATATAGATGGCCTATAAAAAAGTTGATTTGATGATGTTATTTAAAGCACATTAATGGGGTAATATATATCACCATCATCTATGTTACATTCATTTCCTGTTGGACTCTTGAGTCGAGACAGTAGCTGACAAAATACTGAAAAATCATTTTGCAAGAAATTATTTACTGGATTCTGGTACCAGGATTTTTATGATTTGGCCCTCAGTGCTGGCTCCAGGGTAGGTCCATCTGAGACAAACCGTTTTCATCGAGACAGTTTCGTATGCATATCAGTTTAAAATATGGACATTTCCACCCATTTTATACTTTTGTATTTTAATATTGAACCAAAGACCTACTTCATGTAATTGGTCTATAAATATCTTAGAATGAAACAGTCAATTCAACCGGAATCAATTTAAGATTTCCTTTTTAAGAAATTAAAAATGCCCCCATCCTATACTACGTCTTTAGCCTATAAATCTTTGCTATTTTCTTGATTTAAGAAACTTCTCTTTTTTGCTAAAAATCAGAAATCATACCTTTTTCATATTCACACTTTGGCAGCACAACCTGATGCTGAAACTGCCTTCATTAATTCTATTATACAACTGTATCGACTCTGAGAGAGGGCAAAGGACCGTGCAGAACATCAAGGGGGCACAGAACTGAATCAAACCATGAAGATACAAGGAACTGACTCTTCAGGTTGATATTTATGGCAAGACAGGAGTTGTTGTGGAGAAGAATTTGAACCAAATCTAATGTAGGAATTGCTGTCACAGCCTTGGAAGAAGACAGAGTTGGAAACCACAGAAAAAGAGTTATCCTTGACATGAAGATATTAAAATGTTTCTAGTTTACTCTCCTTGTAACTTAACTTTGGCAAGACTTCAACTCACTTTGTCACACTATTCCAATCCCAGCTTAATATTATTTAAAAAAGAAAACAAATTTATATGTGACAGGGAAAAGAGGGATAAAAGAGTTGCAGAGAACATGAATAAACCGTGTCATTGATACTTTTGATTTTAGAAGCTTAAAAGCCTCCAGCATTCTCTAAAGTGCTTGTGCAGAGTCTCTCTGAAAAGCGAAACTGCAAATAGCAGGGATACTTTCATAGGACATTTATAAGACAAAACAAGTCTAAGGACACAAACCTTGGCTAGGAGCAAAAAGGCTGATGTGGATTACCTTTGACTCCTCTTCCACTTCATTGGCAGTACATGATAACATACGGTTTTGACAGGAAAATAAAAGGAATTAACAAAATGGTAACTGAAGACATGTTCCAACTTTAGCTCCCAATTATAGCCCACGTTGCTTCAAGCAAGGAAATGTGCAAACATCTAACACAGATGAAGAAGAGACATCTAATGAAAGAGACAACATGACATGGGAACACCGAAGCAGAAGCAGCTAATTAAACCTATACAGCTGCAACACAAATGAATTATTAAGAGAGGCAGAAGTTAGTGATAAACTTGTAGTGCTTTTATGCTGAAAGAAGATTTAAAATTAAATAACCTGTAAACACAAGATCTATGTAGGGCTGGGGGTGGGGGGGGTGTTGAGTATTTAACATTGCATTATTCCCTCCACCATAACCTACTGTGCCATCCAAGCTACGTATTAAAGATTGCCCCAGACAGCTTTGGCTCTGGGCTAAAGGGTTTTGTGATGCGCACTGGGAAATGTTTTATTCCTTGGAAGATAAACCCCCATCCACCATTGTTATTAACAGCAAGCACGCATAAGGATATTTCAGAGGTAACATTCATTTCACTTACCGTGAGAGCTCATTCTGTGATTGAAACAATCTGCAAAACTTCCTACCTGTCAGAAATGTCTTCTGCTGATCTGCAGCCCACCTACAGGACAAAGAATGAACACCGGGAAATTAGGGATCTGGCATAGATCCTCGATACCGGCAATTTTTGGAGCGCAACCACAATGAAGTAACGTGGCAATAAGTTTCATTTAACCCTGGAAGTGTCCAAGGTTGGACAGGGCTTGGAGCAACCTGGTGTAGTGGGAGGTATCCCTGTCCATGGCAGGCAGTTGGAACTGGGTGATCTTCAAGGTCCCTTCCAAGCCACGACATTCTTTGTATGATTCAAGTTCTATAAGTTCAAGTTTCTACTTCTTGCACTAGAAAAGGGCAACCAAAAAGCCACGCTCAGGTATGGATGGGAGGACCTAGATCTCCACGCAGAACAGGAACACGGGCTCTGGGGCTGGAACAGAGACCTGTGTGAGACAAAAGGAACAACTCTTACCTCTGGACAAAGGTATGGGAGTCCAGGAAGGGAAATCTGTGGAGGGTGACCATGAGCAACTCTCCATCTTGTTCATCTACGTGTTCCCTCACTGCATTTTTGGAAAACTGCTATGGAGCTGAAAATCTGCACTCAGGGAGCTTGAGGGGTTTTTCACAAACTTCCTGTTAACTTCTGGAAAATGAGCTGTAAGGTGGAAGGAAATCACTGAATGTTTGCACCAGTATTTTAGTCCTTGGGAGGGTGTTCTTTATATGGAAGGTTTTCTGCAAGTTGTGAAGGTTTTTAAAATAACCCATAACACACGCTCCCCTCTTGGCATTTCCACAACAGTTACTTAAACAAGCTGATAATTTAATCATGTTGATGATTACACAACTCCACTGAAATCAGACTTAATCAGAGCAGCTTTGTGCATTCCACACAGATGATAAACCCCTATAATCTAAGCCTTGGTATGTGCCGTGTACTTTCTCTCCCAGAACTACGGGATGATATTTTTAGGTAAAGAAATATGTTTAAAATAACTGGGTTTTAGCTGGAGTGGAAATCCATTTGACTTGCAGGCTTCACTGACCAGGCAGATATCACCTTCTCCCTTTCTTCCTTCCAAAATGAGTATTTCTCTCTTTGGTGAAACAAAAGATTGAGCAGAATAGAAAAATAGTTTCCACTGTAATTCATTGTTGTGCAACTCACTGAACTTTTAAAACCATCCCGGATTAAACTGCCCCCCAGATGACAACATGTCTATTTACAATGTAGATTTAACTCCTCAAATGTCATTAAGTCTTTTCTAAATCTTCTTTTCTTCAAATACTGATTTCCTTCAAGAGAGATTTAGAGTTCCCACTGAAAATGCTATGGGAAGCTTTGGAATATCTCATATAAAGGCTTGCAGGAAACCTTCCAGTACCTGAAACATAAACAATTAATTGTTACAGTGATCCCACTTCCCTGAAGGTTGAGCAACACCTTGGGATTAAGGGAAAGGTATAAACTAAGTTAATATTTCAGGATATTCACAGGCATTGGAATATTCTAGAGGGGAAATTGGGGGAGGCAGATGCTGCCTGGTATTCAGCATGTCCTGCTCTGGGTCCCAGGACAAAAGCAATGGTGCAAACTGAAGAACCCATTAAAATTCTTCCACTTCTTCAAACCTTGACTGGAGGAAACCATGACCAACCCACGTTTCCTTTCAGAATTTTGCAAATATAAATTGAATGGGCATAGGTTTATTTAAATTAATCTTAGTATTTAGCCCTGGCTTGAGGAAAAGGATGAAACGAGGGACTCAACCCGACCTAATCTTTTCTCCAGTTTCAGCTACATGATGCTCTAGACCGAGAGATTTCCAAAATATTGATATATGTGTCCTCTTTGACTCTTACTGATTTTATGGCTCACTTCCTTTTTTTGAAGCATTTCCACTGAGATTGATACACACCTCTCATTCTTTTTAAGACACATTTTCCCATACCGCATCTCACCATGGCCATTACACAAATGCATAGCATTTTTTGCATACTTCTCTAAGATTTCTCCTCCTCTATTCATTTATTCTTGAGGAAATGAGCAAGATTCATAATTTCAGGTCTTTTTATTTTACTTTTCAAGGTATAATGCATCATTTAAAAAGGAAATATAGCTCTAAAAGTTGCTGTTCAGGACCATGAAGCAGAAAAATAATATGTAGTTCCTTTGCAAGGTTTTTATCTTAACAGCATTACTAACTGTGACATTTATCCTGCTTAACCTCACCAAATGTACCCTAGGGAAATGTCAACAGAGTCTTATGGTTTTAATACAAATGAATTATCAAAGAGTTTGAATAATGTAATCATCTTAATGTATTCAGTTTTTATAATGAACATCTGTTATGGGCAGAGAGAAGCAAAGTGACTGGTTAATGCAACAATTAAATAAACAATTAAACTCAAAAATTAATAAAACTGATTTTACAATTTTAACTATTTCGAGTAACAACCTGAAGGAACCGCCACTGGAATATTCCTCATATCCCCTATTTCTGTTGGAGGATTTTTTTCGCTTTGATGGGATTCATATATGTTTTCAGATGCTTGTTATGGGTATAATCCTGTTTACAAAGACAGCTTGTTCCCCAGATAGAAATCTCCTCCTCTGAGTAATGCATATTTGTGTTCTTAAAGTTCCTGCCAAATCTTTTCCTTTACATGCCTTTGCCAATAATCTTTTTGCAGCGTATTTTGTGTCAACTCCATTTATTAAGAAGGTTGTTTTCAAACATCCTGCTTGCATACATTACAGTAATTCTGCTCCCGTGGGAATACATTCTCTAATTATCGAGATGGTCTAACAAATACCTCTGATATTTACTGCCATTCTATTTTATTCTGGCATTATACTTTATGACCCGAGTATAATATCTGCAAAATTTACATGAACGATACATAATTTTGCAGTCTACACCCTTCTGAGCTACATTTTCCGAGTAATTCCAAGAAATCATGAATATTTTGCTAAGGAAATCTTGCTGTCATTTGTGATTCAGAAAATAAACACCCTGTTTTATCCAAGTTCCTGAATGACATTTCACTCCATCTCCATGCTCTGAACCTTGTTCCGACACTGTAATCACTTTGTCCTTTTGCTCCTGAAACGCTGTAATTTGAATATACTTGAGGCCCACGTGCCAGCTTGTCACCACACTTCCCGACCGAGCAGTTCGGGCCCTGAGTGTGCAAATCTGCTCTGCTGAGATTAAACTCTCAGACATCCTGTGCCAGGTTGGTTCAAGGCTGGATTCATCATCTGCTTTTGTTTGGTGCCATTTGCTTGATGGCTACTCTTTGCCAGTCACAATTTGTTAAATCGCAACGCTGCAAGCTGCAGTCAGAATAATATTGCCATGAAAGTGAAAGTTACCACATGATTGAAGGCCCTAATTGCTCTTAGATTAACCCCAGAATCACCATGACAGAAAATTCCTGACTTTGGCCACAACCACAACTTAACGGGAGTTTAAGATACGATTTATTTTTACTGCTCTTAATTTCTACACTTGTTTTTCAGATTTCTCACTGAAATCCACAACCTTCATGTCAGTGTGTCTAGATGGGTTATACAGCTCCAAATGGTATTCCCAGCTCCTGGTGAATTGACCAGGAAAAAAACCAAAATGGTTCTACCTGAAGGAAGGAAAACTGGTCTGTAACTGTTGAGGTTTACACACCAAGCTCAGGTGTTGAGGGAATTCTTTGCCTCCTGTCAGGATTCAGAATTTACAACCAGCTCTAGAGTGACTGTCCATCTCTTTATTTAGCAAGAATGAGATGGCAATATATTTGAAAAATTCTAAGTGTAATAATGGTGTTTTCTTTCAATATAAACTCGAAACATTAAATACAGCAGGCAGGTTCAAAGCTGATTTAATCGTACATTTCTAGCTGCTCCTTTATACCATCCTCAAAACCTAGGACACAAAAAAATGAAGATCTCAAAACCCCCAATTAGGCAGAGTATGCTAATTTTTTCTGAAAACGAGTGGAGAGGGCCCCTGGAAGTGAGGAACCTTGGCTCCACTGGTTGCTCAGCCCTTCCTAGCCAAGGGACTAGAAAATGACACACATGACAGCTCTGAAACCCGGGCACACAGGCAAGTTCTCACAGGGAACATCAGTCATTCCAGTCAAGAGCTAATGGAGGACTTGCTGCTGTCAAAATCACATGAACATATGCATAATTTCCATTCTTGTGTTCATATTCATCATCACTCAGAAGCACCTAGAGCAACCCAAAGAGCTGCCTGTGACTCCGAACACAACTCTTTCTGGCTGGTGGGGTTCATCACTGAGTTAAGGGTGCCCTCACCTGCCTGCCTGATTATGGCTTTCTTTCACTTCACTTCACTCTCTGCTTACCACAAACAGCTCTGAATTTTGCTGGACTCTCCGTTCCTTTGCTTGTCCCACCACCCAGTCCCGATTCTTCTGAAACCACTAAACCATCTGAGCTCCTTCAGCCCTTGGGGAAAACAACATGCTCTTCTCAGGGTCTTCTACACCGTTTTCTGTGTATAATCTTTTTTTTTTTACCCTATAGCCAGATTATGTTGAATTCTTCCAGGAACGGTGATACTTTGGCCAGCCACAGATCCCTATCAATGAGGGGGACAAGCCCTCTGGGTATCAGGTATGGTGTGAGCAATCTGGTCTTTCCTTTCGTGTAGTAGGGACCTGGAATAAGTACTGAAGATCTCCCCCAGGGCAAGGAGTGAGGCAGAGGGTGAGCTGTGATACAGGGGTACAATGTTGAGTATGAAAACAGAGCAGGATTTAGATAAACCTTCCTGGAGCCCTTGGAAGCTCTGGCTGATTGCTGGCTCTTCACATCCAGCCAGAAATTAGAAGGATTGCACTTCTTGATGCTAACAGCCTCTACTCTGCCCCAGTTCTACTTTAAATGCCTTTTGTGAACTAAGCCTTGGTCTTTTTAAATTAATTATCTTTAATTACCAGGTTCACTCCTCTGTCCTCTGAAAATTGCCACTTCATTTTCTTTGTTCTAATATTTGCTTACCTTCCCGGCAAAACGTGACTTTTCACAAGGAAATTCTCAGTGGTGCACAGGGTATTTCCAGCTAATTTCCTCGATACCCAAAGGATGCACATAATCTGGACTTTCAGAAATGAGTATTAATTTTTTTCCGTACATTCTTTCCTTTGATCTTAGTTATTTTACAAGGTCAGTTCTAAGCAGAACTCCATAAATTTTCAGACACCACCTCCAATTTAATTTCTGTGTCCTTCAGCATTAGCAGGCAGAGGGAAATGATAAACCAGCTTTTTTCCCCATGCATTATTTTCCACTTCCCAAAGATTTCACTGCTGTGTTCCCTGGAGTTTCATTTTGCATGCCAGAAACCAAGATTCCTTTGACATAATACTACCCCTCCGAATCTCTCTTTTGCATGGCTCCTTGGGTTGCTCATTTTCATTTTCATTAATATTCCATTTATAGGAACCAGCACATTAGATTTCAGCACTGCATCGAAAATCACAATTGGTGTCACCTCCTCCTCCTCTGCAGTCTCTTATTGCTGTTTGTTTCTTCTCTTTCCATGGAGCCATTTTAATACATGAACATAGTCTCGATTTTCCTTCTGATTTCTGTCTCAAATAAACCAGTTCTGAATAAACTGAAACTGCCTGGCACGTTTCAGCTGAGGTGCCACTTGAACTTCGCTCTCCTTCCTAACCCCCTCTCACCCAAAACAGTTCTGGAAGGCATTATTGTTGATGCAGACCATGAAATAAACTTTTATGCAGAGAGAATTCCTTGCTGAAAGTGATAACTATTTGTCCAGGTAAGTTTTTGTGCCTTTGTGTTTTGCTTTGCAGTGAGTGCTCGAAAGGCAGAAGGGAAAGGATCACCAAGAATTTGGCAATGACAAATACATCAGTTAAAAAGAAATGAAATTATTTTAATGCTTGAAAATGAAAAAGAATCCAATTTTATTTTTTTAGGTTATATGAAAATAAGAACTTTTTGGGAATATTTTGTATAATAGATTATAACATATATACAGAATAATGGCAGAAAATCCAAGAAGTCTCTCTGTGATAATGAGTCTGTAACTTTAATTGACATTCAAATCTTGTTTAAAGATTGGCCTATTGAACTGTAAGTCTCTCTATTTAATTGAGTTTGAAACTAAAATAGGAAAGATATTTTAATTTTAGCAGTGGCCACTAAAAACACCTACAGTGATAAGATCAGAAACCTCAAGGAATTTAGAACCAAGGCTTTTTTAACCCAGTAAAACTGATTTCACAGTCTTTCTGATGACCTGATTACCTCGACATGATTTTCGCTATTATATTTTGCATACTTTTCCTGTATCTAGTTCTCTGTTCTTTCTTGAGAGCAGAGTTGAATTTACTTTCCAAAATCATGTTAAAAAGTGGATATGGTTTCTCATAAATATTACAAAGCGAGTCATTTCCTTTGGTGCTGCCAAGACTAAGAAAGGAGAGAATGTCTGAGCACCTTCTTCCAAAGCAGAGTTGATAATGAAGGTTTGGCAGGAGAAACAACTTCATCTTTCCAAAAACTTTCACTTACAAACCTATATTTTTCACTTAGGGAGTCATCCAAAGTTCACCCCTTAATGTTTTAGAAGTCTTTCCTATGAAAATATTCACCATTCTCCAAACCATTCAATTTAATACAAAGACACTTTTGTCCTGGATTCTGTGCACACTCTGCTTAGAAAAGCAGATATACTCAATAAATAAACCAGAGAACTCAGGAACCACTGGCCAAGGAAGTTTGCAAAATATTCTTTGAGATACTGCAGAGCTTTTGTTACAGTGTTAGATAAAAAGAGAAAGTATTTAACAAAACCTTATTCTATTAAATTGTGGATAAATCATATTAGAAAATCACCGCATCATGAAAGGTTCTATGAACATTCAAATTATTTTGACGTACACAAGGCCTTTTAGAATTTTTACACCGAAAGTTAGACTTAGTTTCAAGCTGTTCTCTTTGTTTTCTCTCAGTATTTCCCAATGTAAATGGAAACCGGTATAGAAATGTGTCTTAGAGCTGACATTGCTCTGTCCCCCACTTCTAATTCCTTATCCTCCCCAGGTACTCCCCACCACCCTTTGGGCCAAGGCAGCAGGTTGGGATGCACAGGGACAATCTCTGCTTGGTCTAGAAAGTTTGGTGGTTTTTTTTAATCTTTTTCTCTACAGGCATTTTTTAAAGATATGATTATACAACACATTTGTTCCCAGACTGGTAATTCTGCTCAGTCATTGTGTTTACCGAAGCCACTGTGCAGCAGTTTGAGTCCTGACTTCTTGGACACTTAAAATTGGAAAGGTTAAAGCAGAGATCAACCTTGGGGTTCTGATTTGGCTTGGACAATGGGAACCTGTCAGAAAGAATGGGTGTGATTTTCAAATTTGCACTTCATACCAGTCCATTACATGTTTGGTCACTTAACTCTTCCGCGATTCCCTTTTAGTGGGAAAATTTAGTATCAGTTAGGGGACAGAGGACGCCAAACCTCCGATAAAATTGGGAAATATTACAATGGATCACTGTATTTTTTGGTTCACACAGTGCCTTTCACTCACCAAAACCAAAGAAAGAAAGAAAAATAACCCAACACCTCTAGAATTCAGCAACAGTGTGACCATAAGCGGCCCATCAGAAGGATCCAATAAAACCCTCCCCAGGAAAACCAAGAGGCTTAGCTGGCTAAGGAAGAATTAGTCACAGCTTCTCTCAAGCAACTGATTGAGGATACACAAGCAACCAAACACATAAAGCTTCCATCCATTTCAGAACCTGCTTTTTAAGAGGAAAATTCAACACTGCGAACAGCAGTCTCAAACCAGACTATTTTCTGACCATTAATAAAATAAGGCAAAATTAAATGCTCATAATTAAAATAAGGCAAAATTGAATTAAATAGTAAATTAGAGACTAGATAATTAATGCATTCCCTTCTCCATACCAGATGTTCTTTTCTTCCGAAAGCCTCGAATTTATGAGCAAAGAGGAAAAAAAAAAATCTCAATTGCTGATAAACAGATAATTAGAAGCAAACTAGGCTTGAAATTAGATTATATACTTTTACAAGGGGCTGTATACCTAAAGAATTATAAAATAATTGCAGGGGGAAGAAGGTAGGCTTTAATTTGGTGAAGCACGGGGTGAGGCAAACTTTTAGAGAGCAGGCTTGAAATGAGAGCCTTTTGTAGTACAAAAACACGATGAGACAGCCTTTCATAGCATTTCAAGCTTTTCCATTATATATTGTCATTGCAGCCAAAGAACCCGTCATATATGATAATTTTCACACAGTTTTGAATAAGAACCTCAAACGGATCAAAAGAAAACTTTCAAGTTGCTTTGTGGTTTGCAAATATATTTAGAAAATTGCTTTGTATCATAAACAATAGCACTCTAAGCACTTCAAAAAGAAAGCTGTTCGTTATGTTACCTAACAAAAATAATGTTGCTTGCTGAAAATAGTTTACAACGCTTACAGTGGATAGAAACATCTACGTAAACAGTAAAATAGTGGAATGACTTTGTAAAGCATATTGTACAACAACAGCCACATCGATTAAAGTTACTGCTGAATTTCCTATTTTATTGCTTTCAGTTCCCTTAATATCCTGGAGCAAATGATTGAGTTGTCTCAGCCCTGAGAACATGTGGCTTGTTAAATATTTGAAAATATTTAAGTATTAGACTGCATAAACCCAGTAATTTCCTCTGATAAATATCCTAGAGAAAAAAAGCTGTTGCTCGTTATCCTGGGAACAGCCACCATTCGAAAGCTGCACACTGCAGTGGAGGTGCAGTAAAATATATCACCATGCATCACTTGGGGACAGCAAAATGCACCTCTAGAACAGGCTGTATGTGGAACATACAACGTGCAACACCAAACGAGCAGCTTCTGCAGGAACAGCAGCTAAGACAAAGCCAAGGCTGCCAACAAAGGAGGCAGAGCCACCTAAAAGTGATGCATGATCCCCAAAATATTCTGATTAAAAAAGTTATTCGTGTATCTACCTGGTCAGCAAACAGCAGTGATTTCCCCACCTTCTTCCCATTTTTCCACGCTGCTTTAACACACCCAGGCTTGGCCAGTCTGTTCTCATGGCTCTGACTTCCCTAACAGGACACCAGTCCCACAAACTGTCATTAATTGGTACAGCAATTTAGATAGAAAACCTTGGGCTTTTCCTATAACAACATTTAGAAACCGGAAACGAGAACTATTTCTTTCCACTGTAATATTTCCATTTTCTTAGGACAAACGTGAGCACGTCGTGTCGAAACACACAACGTAAATCATTTAGGGTACGTGCAAGAACAAAGTGCTTTTCTTTATTAAAAATGTTATAGAAGCTGCTTTTTCCCCCCATTATGATCAGATCCAAATCCTTATTTCATTTCATGACAAACGTTGGAGGAATTTACACTCTTAGATTCCCCTAAATGCTGTATGTTGAAAGATACTGTGCTACCCATATAATCTTTATCACTGTCATACAGGGAGGTTTTATTCATTTTCAATCATCCAGATCCCAAAACAATAATCCAAAAGGCAGACTTAACTGAGTTCCCTTGGAAGCACACCACTCAGATTATTTTCTCTAAATCTCTAAGGCCATTAGCAGAAACCTGATAAATGAGAAATAGCACTGAATAAAAAGGATGTTACTGCAAGGCTATAATTTCATTTTATAGAATTTTTCTAATATTTTAAGTTTTTAATAGTGCTAAGATTAACTGAGTCATACTTCATTACATTACTTGGCTTCAAATATTTTACCTCTTGATTTCATTAATGGAAAGTATTCTCCTTTTTTTTGTGAACATTTTTCTCATTGCTATTTTATAAGACTTTTCCTACTTTTATAGTTCCATAATATGAACATAAACTATCCAAATAATTACCAGTTTTACTTTTGTAATTTGGACACTGGTGGATGTTGCTGGATATTCCAAAAAGCCCCATTTATGAAAGAATACATTTTTAGTAGAGGAATACAGTCATCAAAGAAAAATCACATATTCTCCATTATTCTTGGTTCAGCAGTTCTGTGTGTGCACATAGACAAACAAACATGCCCAGCTAATGAAAACCAAATCTAAATAAACACCTCCTTTCAAGATCTCACCTAATCCTTCCTGTGCAAAACAAATATCTACCAGGAGCAGCTCCAAACCCCTCCGATTAATTTCCTTTCCCAGCATAACTCCACTTGGAATCCCCAGTTCCTCCTGGTCAACAACACTCCCTGTTCCTGGGGGATATCAAACAGGGTTCCTGCTCTAATCCAGTAGCTCTTGTCTTTTGCCAGGTGGCACTGCGACAAGTCTTTGCTCTGATTTTCTCTCCCACATCAGACAAAAAGAGGTGGCAGATCCCTCTTTCGGTAGGTTTGGAAGGATGGTGGTGGCTGCTGAACCGGGAGCGTGTCCAGCTAAGGGAAATCACTCCACACAAAGAAGGACATTAAGGACTGAAGGTAAATTCCCAACGTTTTTATGGAGGGCCCTGCGTGCCCAAGGGTTCAGATTTTTCCTCTCTACTCAAAATTTTTGATTTTGATTTCATATTTGAAAGAGGGATTTCAATCCTTGTCTATCTGAAGAGCTTTTTATTAGAAAAATCACAGAATGGTTTGGGTTGGGAGGGGCCTTAAAGATCATCTCATTCCACCCCCTGCCATGGGCAGGGACACCTTCCACCAGCCCAGGTTGCTCCAAACTCCATCCAACCTGGCCTTGGACACTCCCAGGGATGGGGCAGCCACAGCTTCTCTGGGCACCCTGTGCCAGGGCCTGCCTACCCTCAAAGAGAAGGATTTTTTTCCATAATATCTTGTATATTAATAGATTTCTTTTTCCTAAATTTTGCTTTAAGATCTTTCTAACAATAAGAACAAACAAACAAAACCCCAAACATGCCTAATCTTAAAAATAAAACTGCTTGTTCAAATATGGATTTACAAAATACTTATACGCTCCTTTTCTATCAGATCCCCAGTAATTACAAGTTGGACAGCATTTAATTAGCTTGTCAAGTCTAACTACAAGCTCTTACATAAACTTTCTTTCCTTCAAAAGAATAGTATCAACATTTTATAATCTGCCTCTTCAGAGGCTGAACCTTCCTGCTGGAAGCAAATGATTTTATTCCTTCTGGAAATGTGAATCATGTACTAAATCCCATGCCATATAAATAATACCTCCTGGACACAGACAGATCAAACATAAAAAGTCTAAGCCTTAATCCTCATCCCCAGACAATGCAGGCAACTTTAGAAAGCAAATATATCATGTGTCTGAAAAAGGCTGGTTCTGTTCCAAAGGCAACAACACGCAAAGCTCCCTGAACCCATTGTGGCTCCCACACCACTTCACCCTTCATTTTACTACAGGATCCTTGTGGTGTCCAACGATGGTGCATTTTTAAGAGCACTGTGAAGGATTTATACAGATAATTACCTTGAAGCTGCTGAAGTAAATGGAGAAAATGCTATTTTTGCTTTTTTTTTTTCATTTCTGACTTGAGGTTCGCCATAAAGGCATGCACGGAAAATCACAGGATCATTAAAAACTGGAAGAGGTCATGGCCAACCCAACACCACCACATTCACCATTAATCTGGGTCCTCAAGAGCCACACCTACATGGTGTTGAACACTCCACCACTGCCCTAAGAAATCTGCTCCAATGATTGATAACCCTTTGCAAAGGGAAATCTCTCCTGCTGTCTCACCTGCCCCTGCCCTGTCCCACCTGAGGCCATTCCCTCTGCTCCTGTCCCTGTTCCCTGGGAGCAGAGCCTGATCCTCCCCTGGATCCATCAGGGAGCTGCAGAGCCAGAAGGTCCCCCCTGAGCCTCCTTTTCTCCAGGCTGAGCCCCCCCAGCTCCCTCAGCCCCTCCTGCTGCTTCAGCCCTTTCCCAGCCCCGTTCCCTTCCCTGCAAATCCTCCAGCCCCTCGGGGTCTCTCCTGTCTGAGGGTCCCAGAACTGCCCCCAGGACTGGAGGTGCCCCAGCAGAGCCAGCACAGGGGACAGTCTCTGCCCTGGGGCTGTGCCCACATTAGTCCTGATCCAATCCAGGTGCCCTTGGCTTTCTTGCCCACCTGGGCTCGTGTTCAGCTGCTCTCCAGCAGTCACATGCTTTTCACACGATCCTCCCCCTTCTCTGGAGTAAAATGTGCTGTGTGTGCTGTGAGCTGCAAAGAGCTGAACTTTCAGGTAACTTCAGCAGCTTAAACACTTTATTAAAACTTCATTAAGAAAAGCAGCAACGATTCCTGACTAACACCATACTGCAGATGAGCAATATTACTGTTCTGAGGTGGATTAATCATGTGCAGCATCTTCAGAAATGCTCAATGCAGTTGTTTTTTGCTCGAGGATCATTTTTGGCATGCCCGTGCTCTATTCCATATCACATTCTTCAGTAATACAATGAATAATCCTTACCTAAAGAGCAATTACAGATCCATAATTTCAACTCTTTCATTTCCCTTAATGAGAGAAAGCACCAAGGGCAGAAAATATAGGCAACCCCCAATTGCCATTAACAGTAAATGAGATTTGTGGAAGTAACTTATTTGAAACTTAATCTCTCCACCTGCACTGCATATGTCTGCTACATAATTAGGATATGTTTTTATAGATGCCAATATTCCCCTATTTCTCCGTAGGTGAAATGCCTTCGCCTCTTACGGGACCATAAACAAAGTTGACAAACACCCATCAATCATTCCTGGTGTTCCTACTTTGCTCAGCAGGAAAGCTGATGCCTCCAAACACCCTGTTTGGAAAGGCGTGTGCAGGACCCACTGCACGCTGGGTCCAGCCCAGCCCGCTTTTCTCCCAGAGGAAATGCTCCAAAACTACGTCAGACAAACACACAGGACGTACCCCCAGGTCCCCAGTTCACGTTGGCTGGCAGCCAGAGCTCCTTTGCAAACCACACAATCCCTTTTTACCTTTCTAGCAAGTTTCATTTTGCTTAGAGAGAATTTTTACATGCTGATTTTATCCATAATAGTTTCCAGAATGCAACATGACATACGGGAACGGCAGCTTAACAAATGTCATAAATGCAAATGCTTATCACAAACAATGTCACAGAGCTTTGAAACTTGGAACTTTGTTTTCTCCCTTCTTAGCTGGCAATGTGCCTCTGAAGGCAGAAAAACTAAACTGGGAAGTGTAAATTTTTACGTTTTCTTTATTAAAGATTATTAATGGCATGTGACCCCCATGTGGTAATAAACATGATCTAGCACTTTCTTTGAAGTGATTTCTTGGATAGAATAAAGCAAAACTAGTTATCTTTTAAAAGACTTTTTAATTTACTGAGAAAATCTGAAGCCTGAATTTTAACTTCCCTTCTTGTAGAAGACAAAAGGATGGGAAGATAAATTTTCAAAAGATTTTCCTTATGGTAATTTCTTCCCATGCACAGTGGGTGGTAATTTAGAGTGTCTAGACTGAAAATGAGATGTTATCTCAGGGACTCTGATAAAACTATCTGTACAGGCTTGTCTCTGCTTCCAAATATTTTTTAAAAGGTAGAAGTTAATTGTTCTCAACACACCATCACCTTTAAGTCTCTTACATTCCTTTGGGTCAAGTAAGGACACACTTTCCCCAGCAGAAAGAACCGCTGGTTGTCCCTCACATCCTCCTCTCCACTAAAGAAAATAATAAAAGACTGGATATTAAAGAGCCAAATTCTGCCACTGGGCTAAAGACTTGCAAAACATGAATTCACTAATCATGCCTAGAATTCACAGATATTAAAAGGACAAAATTTCCAGATCATCCCAAAATGAGCTGTCCCTGCCCATGGCAGAACAGGTGATCCCCATCCTTAAACCAGACCCATATGAATATTGGGGCTTTTGGGGGGGAAACTGAAACAAATAGCCAATAATTAATTTTAATGAGTATGTAAATACGCAACTAGAATACAAAAGGCAAAAGACTGAAGGCAAACAAAAATATTGGCCAGTCATCTGCTACAAAAAATCCTCCTAGCCTTAGTTGTATAAAATTTAATACAAAGGAAATTTTGTAACGATGTAAAAAGTCCCAGGGATTTTTTTCCATAGCCTGTTTTTTAGCACTGTTTTTCTGCTATCTAATTTCTCTCCCTGTAATGTTATAAATCTGTCAGTCATGCTAGAGGGGAAAATGAACAAACACACCAACCCCCTGATAATATCAGAATATTATTGCTAACTCAGAAAACAGATCTGATTCTGGGGAAAGCCCTGAATACCAAGATGCTCTGAGAGCTCTGCCTTTGCTCTGCTGCTGCACCCAGTGATGGATCCACCAGCACAGCTTTTCCCTGGTACACTTACTACACTGCAGTGGTTTAAGTTACAGCTGTTCCCATTTCATTAGGCTCAAATTCCAAATTTCTATCCAAATACGTCAATATTACAAAAGACAAAAGCCTCTGCCTCCTTCAGATGTTATTTGTTTTCACCCTTATATGGGAAAAATAGAAATGCACTGATTCCTTACAAGCACGTCTTTAAAAACATATGATAATATTTACAAAATCAGCAATTTTTCATACAGTTTGGTAGATGAGATATTGTTTTGTAGTTCCTAAGGTCTCGTTCTGTGTTATGACAGGCAATTAAACAGCTGGTGTAATTCAAACAAAGTCATGTTGATGAGGTTCCTCTGCGATGTTGCCACAAGCTTAAAATATGCAAAGCAGGAAACAGCAGTGGCAACAGTATATATTTTTTTTTAAATTTAGCTCTCTGATAGATTTATAATGTTCACTACAGAATTTCATTTAAGATTCACTACCACATTTGGATTTCTTATCTGGACTAGAGACTTGTTCCTTCTCTTAAAGAAGTTACCAAGAATGTGTTGCATCTGTGCATTCCCATACACTTAGGATTTCCTCCTCAAAACAATTCCTAACTGACAGGTAGCAGGGATAAACTTCAAAATCAAGTTTAAGCAGCAATTAAGAGCACCAGTTTATCCTAGACACAAAAGAAAAAATACTTGTATTGAACAACCCTTCCTACCAGATATAGCCAATATACTTTTTAATTAAATGACTCTCAGGCTGAAACATAAATCCACATCTTTGCGTCTGTGCCCTTCAACATGAGGGACATTCTCCTCTCCATTGGCCTTGAGTGTTAAGTGGTAAAGAACTTAAAACCTGAATTATTTATTTCACTGCAAAGTTCAAAGTCAATAAACTTCTGTAAAATACTGCTCATGTACATTGCTCGTATAGATGTCTTTATTTTTATTTTATCTTTGGCACGTATATTATTTGAGGAAATACATTCTTAGAACAAGGAGGGTGTTGGATATTGTCTTGCATGAACCACAGAAAGTGATGTCACATGTTTGCCTCGGTCCCTTTGGAATCAGGGATTTATTTACACACACTCTCTTCCACAGTGACCATCAACACAAGTAATTAATTTAATTACAGCTCTAATGAGATAAACTTCTAAAAGTTCCCGTTCCCTATTTTTGCAATATTTAGGTGGCACAGATTGAAAGAAACAAGAAGTAATTCAATTTAATTTAATCCATTCTAATGGATTTACATCTGTGTGGGTAGTAGAATGATCAGGTTGTAGCCATGAACTATTTGCCTTCTCTATTTACCAACAGGCAGAATTTGTTTGAAAACACTGTTTATTATCCCTCAGCTTATTATGTCAGTAAAAACAGCGTTACTGACCTGTCTCAAGGTAAATGTTTAAAAGTTAAATTCAGACAGGTAGACAACCACTAAAACCACAATATTGTTAAGCCACTTGAAATCTATGATATTAATTTCTCTTCAGTGTTGCTCACAGAATGATTTGCAAGAACTAAAAACTAAAGCTTGTGAACTACATCACAAAAGATATCTAATTTTGATCTCAGGACACACAAATTCCACCTAAGAACACACTGACAGTCTTGAGAGCTAGCTCTTAAGAAAGCCAGAAAAACTTCTGCCAGCCAAGAAATATATACAGATATATCAGGATTAGAAATCTCTTTAAGATTTTGTTGATTTGGTCTTTTGGTTTTTTTTTTTCAGTTTACCATTTATAAAATTTCAATTTCTCACCATATGGGGAGAAGGAGATTGAGAGCCTGAGTTGAAAAGGAATGGGTTTTTTTTCCTTCTCTAAATAATGCTCACTATTGCAGCTATCCTCAAACTATAAATATATAAATAAACCTCTTTGTATTTACACGAGCAAGATATAAATATTAATTCCACTACTGAGTGGAATTTTTATTAATCTTTTATATAAAACCCTCTCATATATTCAATTAATTCTATTAAAGAATAAGCCAAATGTAAAAGTACAAAAACTCACCCAAGTTAAAAACCTCTGTCATTAACATGATTTGCCTAAAGAATGACAGCAAAGCACATGGGGATGCCGAAAGCTGATATTTAAGATATGCATGAAGAGTGGATGGTGTGCCACCCCACGTACTCACACAGCAGAGAAAGGCTCGACATCTCCTGCTTAATTTCTCATTCCTCCACCTGTTCATGGATAAATTCATACCTCAGTAAGATAAAGGAGAAGGACATTTCCATTTCTACGATTTCATTATTAAACTTTACTTTAGGCCATGAGATATTTCATCAACTACTGTATATTTTATTTTTATGCCGGTCTTATCCATGACTTGGAATAGAATGTGAGACAGCCCTTTTATCTTCCAAACTTTTTCAGCTGTACCATCAGTCTCCAAAACCTTCTCAGGTGTTCTAACAATTACGATCAGAACAACTTTTTTTGTCTAAACCAAATCAGCTTCTTTGAGAATTATTTACATGGTCGGAACTCCCAAAAGTGTTGCAATAATTAATTAGCAGGAAACATGCTGAGAAGGGTAATAGATATGGGACATTCATCCTTTTGTTTCTAAGATACCTGTACAATTTTATTTGTTATTAAAGATGAGGAGAAGGTGCTTTGGTTTTGTTTCTTCCCCGTTAAAAAGTGTTAATTGCTTGTCTGGCCTTGGGCCATTTCTCACCTGGCCATTAAGACAGAAATTGTTTTAAACGCCTTTATGAAAGAAAGCATCAAAACCCACCCCAAACTCCCCATTTCAGACACATACTCAGCCTTTATCCTGCAAAAGATAGAGGACAATATATATCCTGGAGACCCTGGGGAATTATTTATTAACGGCCATGAACTGATGCTAATTCAGAAAACACCTCTTGGTGTGTGCTGAATTCAGGCACTGCAAGATGACCTGAGCATATTCTCTAAAGGAGAATTAGACACCCATTTGTACCAGAAACAAACCAACCAGAAAAAAAGCCTTTGAGTGGAATTATTGAACCCCTTCGGCTGTCCTGCAAACTTTCTACAGGTGATTTCCCACAGAGCAAAGATAGCTCTGATATTTCGGCAGCAGCTCCCCCGTCCCTGTTTCAGGTGTTTTAGGAAGCGTGGAGGGCTGGATCCCTGCAGGGATCAGGCACCCCCGGCTCAGGGAGGCTCCACTTACACAGCCCACTTTGGCAAAGGGCCGTGTTGCACAAGGCTGAAATGATTTTGAAATCGGAGACTGACTGGAACAGATTTTCTGTCAGATTCCTGTCTCGGAAGAAGCGCGTCGTGAGAGCTTCCCTCCCTCTTCCCAGATTTAAATGCCGTGGAGCCCAGGGACTCGGATCACAGCCCAGCTGTCAGCCCTGCTCCAAGTGCAGGATGCTACACTTCCATACATTTAGGAACGTGCTCACTGCAGATGTGGCTGTACAGACAGCAAACAGACCTCGCTCAGGAAAAAGGCATCATTTATAGACGGGAAATCAAAGGTCAAAAATAGCACCCTTTCCAAGAACTGCCCTGGGACAGTAATTACAAGGCATGGTGACCCTGCAGCATATTCAGATTTATCTTTGTATTTTAATGCCTCTCTGCCTGCCTCTCCCTTTGGAATTTTCTGGTTCCTTGTCTGGCTACCTTGCTCTAATTGCTCTTGCCTTTCTCTTCTCAGAGCATGCACTATTATTTACTTATTAATCTTCAGTTTCCAGAATGCAAACCTTAATAAATGTGAAATTAAGGCAAAGCAAAACCAGAGGTGAATAAGTAATGAAATATGCTACCTTTTATTTCTCTGAACATCTCTCAATTCGGTCACCAGCTCCTCTGTTTTAATGTCACTGCTCTTGAGATCTCTTTAAAACCACAAGCACAAACCCAGAGAGAAAATATGCAACGTAGAAGTCAGAAACACGATGCCCTTGGGCAGAATATTAAATATTTCTTTTCCTTTTTTTGAGAAATATCATTTATTCATAGACAAAGCCACTTAAATAGATATTTCTTAGCAGAAGCTTCTTTTTCCTTCCACGGGAATGAAAGCCATGCAGTCTGTTTGCAAAGCTGTCATATAACGTTTCAGCAAAGCCAAAGGAAATTTGGGTATTTAAGAAGCTCTTTGAGGCACTGAGGGGGAGAGTTACTAAGTGGCTCCTGTTTGGGTGACAAGCTTCTCATGACAAACTGCCCTGGAGGACAACTCGGAGGCTCAAGGAGCATTCTCAGAATCTCTCTGACAAAATGCTGCTGAGCAGAGGGGTGAAGGACAAGATAAACAGTCCTTCTATTCCCAACAGAGAAAACTTCCTGAGCTGGGCAAAGCTTCCAGCACAGCCTTTTCACCACTGGACTAACAGCACAAGGCACAGCAGCTGTGAATAACTAAGGTCTCACCCTTGGCTCTGGTGTGGGCAAACCCAACACCATCAGAAACCTTCAAGTGAAGCCAGGGGGAAGGATCTAGATGTTCACTTTAATTCTTTCACATGGACTCACAGAAACATTAAGGTTGGAAAAGACCTCCAGGATCACCGAGTCCACCCTGTGCCTGATTCTCACCTTGTCCCCCTGCCCAGAGCACTGAGTGCCACGTCCTTGGACACCTCCAGGGATGGGGACTCCAAACCTCTGTGGACAGCCTCTTCCAGTGCCTGACCACCCTTTCCATGAAGAAATCCCTCCTGATGTCCAACCTGCTGCTCCCCTGGCCCAGCCTGAGGCTGTTCCCTCTCCTCCTGTCCCTGTTCCCTGGGAGCAGAACCCAATTCCCACCTGGCTCCCCCCTCCTGTCAGGGAGTTGCAGAGCCAGAAGGTCCCCCCTGAGCCTCCTTTTCTCCAGGCTGAGCCCCCCCCAGCTCCCGCAGCTGCTCTTCATCAGATTTGTCCCAGATGACACATCCCATGGAAGTTGACTGACCCTCCTGCACTTGGAATTGCTTGTGCAGCTGAGAGTTCCGTCCTTGGGACGGAGGATGAAAAGCCACTTTAACATCAACTAGAGAACACGAAATAGCAGCAGTGTGGGAAGGCTGGGGGACAGCCAGACAGAACAAGGCAGTCTGGCCTCTGAAACATTCAGGATGGAGTCATCAGACCTGAACTAAGAAGTCAAGCCTTTAGGAAGATAGAAGCAGGGAAGAGAAGACAGTGAGGGGAAAAGAAAATAAAAGAGCTATTGTGGCTTGTGCATTCATCATCTCACACTGTAAAAATATTCAGAAACATTTTAAAGCAAAAAATTAATAAATTAAAATGCCGGGGACTTCTTGAACAGAAGTAAATGGTGGGCGATTATTTAAATTTGGCAAATAAAATCCAAGTGCCTAATTACCAGCTCAATTCAGAATGTGTGCACTTGCACTGAAAGTCAGCCAGGGATCAGTTTGCACCCCTTGAAGAACTGCCTTGAATCAGTAGTCTGAGATGTGAATAAACCATTATTCTGTCAACTTTCAGACCTTCAACACATCTAAGAGAGAGACAGTGCAGAGTTTGGAAGGCTTCCCAGAAGGCTTCTGAAATTTAATGTAGTTAAACGTAGTAAAACCTGAATTAAAAAGAAACTGAGGTTTTAAAGATTCAACAGAAGAGGCTGCTCCAAATGTGCACACTTAAGTGTGAAAAATCCATTCACTTTCCTACAAGACAAGTGAGAGGCCTGTGTTTGGTGAGAAAAGAGTGACATCCTTACAGAGAAACCAAATAAATCTGTGTATCCCTTTTCAGATGACATACTGAAATTAAGGGAAGAAAATAGACCGTTATCTTCTTTGAATTTACTCCCCAAGATCCCCAAGACTTGTTAGCAAACAAGATTTGGAAAACCAGAAAAGAAAATGATAATATTTGCAAGACTTTCAATTGGATCATAAAATTGACAAGATTTTCCTTTGGTATTAAAGCTATTCCTCTAATTATCTATGCTTTCTTTTTAATGATATGAATTTTATAACTGAACCTAGAACAGGTGATGGTACTGTAGTGAAATTGAAAGTTAGGGAATATAAATCTACATTTTAAAAAGATTAATTCTGAAAGCTATAGAAAAGTTAATATACATCACTAGGTTAGTAATGTAAAAGGAGCACATTACTATGAGCACAGCAATTCTGGTTTTCTGTGAGTTCGGCAGCACTTGTCAGCAACCTGGACTGAAAAGATGCATCTACTGTGTTTTGGAAAGGCAAGGACTAAAGGATATCTGATTCCTAATAATTTTATTCAATCCTGTTGTCTGACAGGTTTCCTTAAAGGAATAGACCCTTCTTAATAGCAAAGTTAATCAATTGCTGCTCACCATTGTACACATCTTTTAAAGTCTTGTACCTGTCATCTTCGTGTTAGGGCCAGGATCAAGAAAACTGTAACATCCCTGAGCATTCCTGTCTTAGGAGCTCCTGAGACCTCCAGGTAATAAAGGCAAGTTTTGCAGTTTGACTTCTCTTGTGAAATCAGACAAGTCAATAGAAAACCTCACAAACAGCAGAAGGCCGGGTTAAGGGTTTGTTATTTCCCTGGGAGATAAAGACATTTCTGAAATAATAAAGAAGCCTGAACTGCACACTTAAACAAATTAATAAAATAAAACCCCCTCATTTTCAGTCAAAGAATAGGCACCTACTAAAATTTTAAGCAGCACCACCTTCAACTAGAGCTGTCTTCGATTTATGACGAATACATGGAATTTGGAAACTGCTTGGAATGTAATGACTTCTGATGTTAAAGCCTGTTAAAGTAACCTCTGAGCTGAGGTTGTACAAGGTTTCTGAGCTACATTTATCTTTGACAGGTGTAATCTCCAAGTCTTATTATCATCTTAGAGTTCCTTAAAGTTCTTGGAAGAAAGTCAGAAAGGTAAAGCTTTCATAAAGGGAATAAATCCATTCGGGGAGTTTCTTGACTCCGAATCTGCAAAGATCAAAGTTTCTTCCATTCAGTTTTCCTTCCCAATCAGCTCCAAAGCTTAGAGGGAAAGCTGGCACACCACTGAACTGGTCATAAGCATGACTGAAATAATGGCATTTAAACTTTCAAAGTATATTAAATAGGGAGATAACCTAAGATAATTACCTAAAGCACATCAACTATTTTATCTGACTACCTGTGGAATCCACGTGCCACAAAAGAGATTATTTCATCCTCTCTGGAACTTCATATTCTGAATTTATCTGTGTTCCTTTGGTGGTTTTGGTTCTGCCCACCTCACCCAGAAGATCACAGCCCTGGCAGGATCACAGAAACCCCAAAGCACAAGATCCATTCAGTCCTACAGTGTCCTGCTGATGTGCAAACCTCTCCACAGTGACAATAACAGCCTCGTGCTCTCCAGCCTCAAAAGACCTTTATTAATGCTCCGTCCTGTTCTAGAAACAGAGAGTTCGGATTCTAAAAACCTTAATTCATAACAGCACTTTTACAAAATGTGATATTTGCTTCATCCCAAGAGAGCTGTTATTTGAAAAATATAAATTAAGAGACTTAAAAAAAAGTTACTGTCATTTTGCCTATTAAAGTCAAATGAAATTAAAAATAGTGACAGGTTTTGTACCTGACAGAGACTAAAGGAAACCTTTAACCAGGAACAGAGAAGAAGCCCAAAACCTTCTGGATAAAAATAACTGCATTCATGACTTTTACTGAAAAGAGGAATGAATGGGTGAGCTACTTGCTGGACAGCTTTGTTCCTGCATCATACAATATCAACTCTTCCCCATCCTGATATCCATATTACAAGAATGTTGGGGTAGGACTGGCCTGCAGCGTGAGGTCTTTAAGTGGAGCATGTCCCCTTGCACATGCACGCAGCTCAAAAAGCAAACCCTTTTCTGTTAGCTACCTGCTTGCATAAAGCTGGGAAATTAAGGTAGTGGGAAATCTGCTAACACTGAAAACAACCACCAGGTACGGCCCAGTGGCCCAGCCTGGCACCCAAGAGGTCAACACCTCTCTGCAAACCACAGAAAACCAGTCCTGACACGTGCAAAGAAGAAAAGACCAAAGAATCCTTTGGTCCAGAGTGGTCTTGGTTCACAGAACAAAAACCTACAGAAACACCAACGCAGGGAAGGTTGGGAAGAGAGAAAACACAGCTTTGGTGGTGGCTGACTCTGGGCAAGAGCTCTCAGGCCCAGCCTCTGCCACCTCCAGCATGAAGAACCACCGATGACTACAGCCCTGAGACAGTATCACACCTTTGTGCTCTAAATCTAATGATTGATTAACGTTTGGTCAATGACTGGGTCTTCCTTGTGGATGGATGGCCCGAACGTTGAGCAAAATGGCTCACCTGAGGCTTGCCTGATGTCTCAGTTTTTCAAAATGTTTCCATCCCAGTGGTACCAACATTCCTCCTACTTCTTTTTCTTCTTTTTAAAGTACTATCTTGCTATTCAATAGCAGTGTCACATACTTTGGGGGTTTAGATCTATATTGCAGGAATTAAACCTACCATCCAATGCATTAAAGAAAAAAAAAAAGATCAGTTTGATAAATTTGATAAGATGCAAGATATCTGAAGTCCCAAGGAAGGCATTTAGGTTTTAAGCCACTGGTGCATCTCAGTAGATATGATATACCCTACGGAGCCACAATTCCTCCCCAGGGATTCTTTCCAGTGCTGCAGTGGCACCCAAGTTCAGGTCAAGAGCAGTGTCCCACCACACCAAGCACAAACCCAGATGCTATTTATGCCATAATCTGAAAAAAAATTACAGTTTAATTTATAGAAATTTAATTTGATTTCGACGTATTCTGAAACAATCATTTTATTTTACCTATTAGTAACAACCTTTGCAATTTTATTCAGCCTTTGCGGGAAGATTTATAGCTTCTAACAAGATCCTGTAAGGAAGTTGTTTATATTTGCCTCTTACTGCTAACTATTAATGTTTAATTAGCCAGTTTTGTTAGGGACAGAGAGCAAGTGTTCCTTCAAAGCATTCCTGCTGTCAAGTGTGGCTGGGAGTTGGAGTGGTTTATGCTCTGCTGGCACGTTCTCCTCTCTCCTGAGACAGTAAAGCCACGGCACTGCTTTTGTTTCAGCGAGCAGAACACATTTCCTCTTTATCTCTGCCATCTCCTGCTTTCCTCCTCAGTAAAATAAGCAATAGCAGAGATCTGTCAGAAGTTAGAGACCTCAATTTTGGAATGAGTTGGAATTCACACGTGTAAAAGGACATCAGTAATTTTCTCACATTTTCCTAATCTCCCCTGATGGATTCAGGCCATGCTTTTCATTTACTCCAGATGTGATAACCAAACTGTCAGCTATGTTTCAGCTTTTCCTTTAATCTTCCCTGGAGCCAATAATAAAAGATTAGTAATTGACAGTGGTTGCCAGGCTGAGGGTAATGCTTATTTTAAACACGGGAAGCAAGAGCTGTATTCTTTGAAGGGATAATTTGTGGGAGGCCAGAAAATTGGATTACTTTGTTATCTGTTGTGTAAATGACAAAGATATCCAGTGTCCTTAAAATGTCAAGGCAAGTTTAATTAAAAATTTACTACCTAATTTGAAGGTGGGAGAAGAGAGGAGAGGAAACACAGTAATGTTTACAGGTAATTTAGAAACTTTACCAGGAAGAATATAATGGCAATAAAAGTTATTAAAATATAATAAGGATGCTGATGTTTTGATATATAAACATATGGTCAATTCTTGAATTTACATACTTTTTTGAGAAGGAAAAAGTATCTCCTCTCATCAAAAGATAAACATATGCAACACATCACCAATATATTACCTATCATTTAAAAGTTCAGAGCTGGGAAGAAAAGAAATGTCAAGACAATACTTAGAAAAATGAGTTTCCTTAGACAGAAATCCTCCAACCACATCTAGACTTCACGAAAGTCTGCCCAGAATTTCCCTCTCACTGAAGTCACTCAATCACACCACCCATTCCCACCCCCAGGAACAGCCCTTCGCCCACAGGACACGCAGGGCACGTTTTTGTTCCCCTTGTAAAGTGAGGAAAATGCTTGGAGAACATTAATACTTTGGGACAGAGTGTTTCAGGCAGAGCTCAACCCCAACGCTCCAAGCAGACCTTCATTGACTAATCAAGCTGCATACAGGAAATCTGAAGTGAAATAGTGCAAAACTTCATTGGGGTGGCTTTTACTGAGAAAAGCTGTGGCTGAAATGGCACTCACAGCAGGCAATAAAAGACAGACTTTGCTGAAATAAGGCACAGCTTGAGTAAGGACAACAAATTTTTGGAAGCAAAAGTCTATTTTAACTTTATCTTGGTCACATATTGGATTTCTTAAAAGTAAGGAATTTTTTGCTGGAAAATACATTAGGCAAGCAATGCTGAGATCTTTCATAGGCAGGAGAAATGACAAGCAACATGGTAAAGAACAAAATGAGCAAGAAAACTGGGAAAGGAAAAGTGATAAAAGATGGTTTTGAGTTTTCCAACCCATTTCGTTCATAAATATTACAGCTTTCATGGAAATGTGCTGCACTGAGTTGAGGTCAAGGAATTTTGTCTATATTACTACAGTTTGACTTCTATCTTTTCTGTAAACATACAAAGACTTACAGAGTTTCCAAGCTAGCTTTAAATGCACTTTGCTCATTAAATATTATATTTTATTAGGTTATTGTGGCGTAGGACTGACTTAAAGCCAGGCACACCAGGAGATCACTGTATATGATATAGAACAAGAATCTCTGGCTATACTAGTTTATTCTTTCAATCTTTACAATAGTTTCTGATGTCCCTGCCAAGAACTCAAAGGCCAGTTCTCCATAAAATCAGTCAATGAGGAATTTCAGCACTGGAAACAGCCTGGAGATGGGAGCAGGACTGGTAGGAACATGTACCTGGGTTGGATGGGTACGTGTGTTCTGTGATTCCTCACACAGGGGGCACTTGCGCTATTAATAGAACTGTGGTCACACTAAAAATGTGTGAAGGAAAATGGGCTTTTGGAATTCCGAAGGAAGAGAAAACATTACAGCTCAACATATGCCTATCTTTAAGCACACTCCTGCTTTCAAGAACGTATTTGGCATTTGAATTAGAAAAGCTCCCTTAGTTTTGCATCTGAATTAAAACATCATTTCCTTCAATCATATCTCCGGTCAAATGGATAGAAAATTGGGTGGTGTCTTCCTATAAATATTTTATTTACGCAGTTAAGTGCGGGTTCTTTCTGAAAAATCGCATTGTTAACTCAATAAGTGCAGCAGGTTCAATCGGCATTAAGACTGGAGCTCAAGACCACAGGCAGACTGATGAGCTAGATTGAACTAAAAGCCTGAATTAAATAACTACCTGCCTCACTATTTCTGATGGAATCTAAAGGTCACATAATCCGATGCTGGGATAGATTTTCCCAGGGCAGGTAAGTGAAACACTAAAATGCTTTTTACGGTTACAAATTAGAAGGTAATTTGAATATTTGAACCTTTAAGAGTGGATAAAGTGGCACGGCAGGATGATTGATCAGATGTGTTTAAAACAGAGAATGAAACACAAGAACATCTTCATAGGGACTCAGAGTCTATAAATCAATGAATTCTATTTATAATCAATATAAGACATCAGAAAAAAAAAAAAGATCTAGAATCCTTGTAACCAGACACATTAATCCTTGAAAGGAATTACATATATTGATAATATAAAAGTCTTTAAAGAATGGAATTTTCCCATTAGAATTCAGCTCTTTCATTATCTCAAGAATCTGGAATTTTTACTGACTTGACCAACGAAAAGTATGTTAAAATAAAAGGATTTTTAAAAACCTCATAAAAACTGGAGTTGCTTTTTGCCTCTACTTATTTTTGCATAGAGATTTATTACTAATATTTCACAAAAAATTATGTCCAGTTTCCTACCAAAGGTATGTGGACTTAAGCTTGAGATGACCAGTGTTTTATGATGTTTTTGCCATTAAAATGACCGAAGATGCAGAAGACAAAGAAGAAGCGTTGCTCAATAGGTACACTTGGAAAAGATAAAGCTTTTAAGGCAAAATATTACATTCTCTGTTGCGACAAAACATCACAGTTGGGATTTCTTGATAAGTGTCATTTAGGGGCACTGAAAGGGAATTTCCAACCTCATTTCCTTGTCCATAACTTCACGCATCTCCTACTTGTGTAGGAGGTCTCGGGGTCTGGGCAGCCCCTCAAGCGCAGGGGAAGGAGCAGCAAAGCTGGGAGAGGGTCTGAGTGGAACAGGCCAACATATTTTAGGGAGCAGAGGACGATCCTGGTCACAGATGTGACTTTTAGTGATTTTGTGATTGACAAAGGATTCGTGTGTCTCACAGCAAAGTCTCAGCAGGGCCAAGGGGCACTGAAGGTTTCCCTACAGGGCAAAACCACATCAAAAGGAAGAGGATGCTCCCAAGGTAACCAGAGGAACCAAGGGAGACACCCTCCTTCTCCTGTAGGATCCTGTCCCCAACCCCTTATCCCCTCCCAAACCCCTTATCCCCTCCCAACCCTTTGCACTCCAAAAACTAACCAGTGAAACATCAGCAGCCCTGACAAACCCATGGGCCAACAATGGACAAAACAGAGCTCATTTACCTTATCCTTCAGGGGAATAAATAAAGCAATATCCAAACAAACTGTCACAAAGAAAAAGTAATGGACATGTTATGTTTTACTCGAAATTTATTAAGTTAAAGGAGTCCATCCAAACTCCATTCATAATTCAGTTGGCAAAATTCACATATGTAATGAAAAGAACAGGAAATTTGGACTGCAGAAAGTATAACTTCATCTAGCCATGACAAGGACAAAAGCAGTCTATGTGCTAAATTCCATTAAACATCAGAGTAGTTTTAACTGGCCAACAAATGACTCACTGAAAAAGGCAGTAAATGATAAAATTAAGTCTTGGTGCACTGAATTAATTCACATCCTTTCCCTTCCCCAAATACCTACAGAAAACATTATTTTCCTTGTTAAGAACTAAAATAGTGCAGAGAAAAGCTCTTGCCAGATTACTGTTTTCAGGGTAAATTCTGCTTCAGAAATTTTACTGTTCAGACACTAACGTGAAAAAATGCTAAAAGAAGAAAGAAATCTTTAACAATATAGTCCATAATGACATAAGTACACTTGCAGAATTGTATGATCCTTGCTTTTCTAAGTTCCCTTTTTTACAAGAAACACGATGTTGAAATCAAGCCAATCAACAGGAATCTTCATCAAAACCATCCTGCACTTTGTCATTATAAAGGAGGTCAGCAAGAGAGCAGAATTTCTGCAATGAGATCTGAAATAACACTCCAAGAGCCCTTAGAAGTAAATGACAGCAACACTGTACAAAACCAAGATAAATGTGTGTTTAAACAAGCTCTTCGTGATGGAGAGACCATTGGAATTGCCCTCTGAGGTCACTCCAGACTTGCAAAACCTATTAAAAATAATTTACCAACTTTTTTTCCCCCATTAGAAAATACCTATTACCATGCCAATTCTCGTGAAGGATTTTGCTCTCAAATGCTGTTATGGGGCTGAGTTCAACTCATGGTAAACTGAAAATTTTAAAAAAATTTACAAATATCCTAGATAATCTATCAAAGACCTTCACAACCTAATCTTTAGCCATATCCTAGATAATCTATCTTTATCAGCATATTATCCCAGACAAAGGAATCACATTAAGTTTTATTAAATATGTTTCTACACATACTAATGTGCCTGCAAATTTATGTACGGGAAAATTACAAATACAGAATGCTGTGGTTTTCAATTACCACAAACAAGGACTGCGTGCACATGCACGTGTCTCTTCCACCTGCTCTTACAGCTGAGCAATTCTGATTTCAAGGAAAATAAGAGTATAGTAAATCTTGGATTTTCCTCTGAGATATTTAAAACCAGCTTTTGTAACGAAGCCCATCCTACTGCAATAGCAGTGAACATATTTCTTCAATAGAACTGAATTGTGCCCAGCAGTCATAGCACTGCGTGATCTTACATCCTTTCTAAAATAACATATTATTAGAGGGGATGATTTTTAAACAAAAAAAGATACATTTGAAAAATGTCAATGGTTTTCTATGAAGCGATTGAGTTTTGAAACCTGCACTTTTATTGTCTTTTCCCTCCCCCCTTGAAGTGTAAATATCCCACATAAAGGAGCATAAAGAGCTGTTTGATTTTTATGCCAGCTTAGGGGTAGCTCTCTAGGCAAGCAATAAAAGGCTAAATCATAAGGAATGGCTTGTTTGAATCAAATGCAAATATTGAACAAAGAAAATTATTTTTAAGGACCCAGAGCAGTCAGACATTCAATAGTTTACAAGAGTGCCTGACACTGTAACTACAGCAGGCACAGCTCTCCAAATCGCATCCCGGTGCTTTGTGCCAAATTATATCCAACCCTGGATATGAGCAGCACATAAACCACTGCACTTGCCTCTCCTCCATCAGATAGCAATGGCATTCACAAGTACAAAACCCATATTACATACAAAGACTGGCATTCATACTAATCCCTCTGTTGGGTTTAACTGCTTCTGCCACACCTCACCTCTCACGTTCCTTTTGTAAAAAACCATCCAGGATCACACTATTTAAAAACATCACCTTAGAGCTGATGAATTCTTTGCTTAAAAAAAATAAATATTAAATTAATAACTACTTTAACAATTAGTGCTGCTCATCAGAAGGTGGTTTTATTTAGGAATTTAGTTCACTTGGAATGTTGCAAGGGCGGATGAGACAGACTGAAAGGAACAGAGTACAGTGTAGAACTTCCAGCTGAACAATTTGGGCAGCAGCATTGACCCTTTGCCCTTCCATCCACTGCTGCCTACAGACACACTGGATTTGGGGGAGGCTGGATCGTCTAAAAGTAATTTTTTACGGTTACATCATCAAACAAGGTAGTAATACAGGACATAAAAACATGAACTGAAGGTAGGAGAAATTATTTAGACACAACTCAATCAGGACGAATTTCCCTTGATAGAGGACGAGGAAATGTTTGTGTTTTTTATTCGGAATATGCAGATGAAATACCCACAGTCCCAGTCTGACTGCAAACACATAAAAACACGCTGCTTCTTCCTTGAAGAGACTCTCACTGTGAGAGCTTATGCAGAATTTGCAGCTTGACTGTAATTAAGATGGGCAAAAAAAAGAAAAAGGTGTCTTCAGAGAGGGCACAGTGACAACACTGAGGAGGATAATGATAAGAATCACTGGCTTCTTTCCCCTTGACAGGTCTTACTTCTGTTCACAGACAGCACCTTCATAGCCATGGTGGCAAAATGAAGGCAAAAGCTATAGATCAACCTAAAAATGGTCAAGCACCTCAATAAACCACCTTTGGAAGACTGAGAAATAAATGTTTATGCCAATAACCCTATGAATATTCCCTAGTCAAGTTGGGTATTATTATTATCAATTACTGTATTTATTTCATCCTGAAGTTTACTTTTCTTTTGACAAATTAATCTTCTCCTGATTTATTTGTTTTCACTGCTGTCTTATCAAACTTTTGCAAAAACTTTCAACATGAATATTCATGTGTGTTATTTATCTACATCAAATGGTTTAACTTGCTTTCATCAGAAATTCTTGATAGTTTTTCAAGGTTCTTTGTCAGAACAGTTACTCTTTTATATAGCAAACTCCTCACAAAGTTAATGTCTCCAGAGTAAGGAAGTTTTGAGGTTGAAAGATTGAATCCCTGAAGGTTTACAATCTTGAAAGTGTTTTTCACAGGAATATTCCTCTTTCTTCATTGCAATTATTAGGGCTAAATAACAGTTAAGAAAAACATCCTGCTAAGCTTTCTAGCCAGACAGAAATCTTGTCTAGTTTCGCAATATGTTTCTATTCTATTATTGTTTAAGAGTTTTTCTTTCTATGGACTAAAAGGAGAAGTTGAAATCACTCACATTGCACCCAAATCTGCTTTTAACCTTGAAAAAATTATTGTATGGCCCATAAATCACTTATAAGAAATAAAAAGAAAATAAAAAAAAGACACAAACTAGACAGAAAAATAGTTCCTGGTTAAACCAAATCAGTTCAACTCAGTCAAGTGAGAGATCTGAGTAAATCATAGATTTACTAACATTACTAATTTACAGAAATTTGAATGTGTGACCCCGGGGGTGAAGAGGGAATGGTCCAAAACACGTGGGTAGAACCAAAACTCTGCTGTGCTGGGATTTCACTGTGTACAAAGCTATGACAAAACAAATGCCTCTTTCCCTGCCCACGTAGAAATTTATAGGAGGGGTTCAGGGGCAAAAGGAAACTCTTCCCGAGACACAACTCTTTTTAAATCAACCCAACTTGCTTTGGAACTATGATGTGGTTCCATCTTTACCTTTCTGCCTTGGGGCTCTTTCTTTCACGCTTGTTATTTATGATGCAAAGCGAGATGAGCTTCAGCTGATTTCCCATCCAATCCATGTTTTCCTGTGGGAACTTTCCCACTACATCTGAACCTCACAAACACGATGCTATGAATCACCCCAGTGAGAAAGAGTACATCTTCCCTAAATAATGGCTGGAAAGTTAAAATGTTGACTTTTCTTTGAGCTTCACTTCAGACGGAAAAAGAAAGACTCATGTGCAGAAACTGGCTGGCTCTTAATGGAAATTGCTAACCAGTTCCAAGCAGCAAAGATCCTAAGAACATCAACAGCTTCAAAACACAAGCAGCACGGTAAAAATAACAGCCAAATCCTTGAAAACAAGCACAATTTATGAATGTATTTCTACAATCTGGCTGCCTCCAATTGCAGGGAAGCGAGCTCTATGACCCAGCAAGTCCCAGTGCACCCTCTGTCCTTTATTAACTTGTATTTATTCGGATATACCCTTTTAAAACAAGCTGAGCATCAACAAACTGAAAATGGAGTGGTAGAAAAGGCCCAAAGGAAGGTTAAAAAAAAGTAATGGAAATCTGTGTAGTTTATGGCTGTCTAGGGAAATCACAGCTCTAGCTATCTCTAAGTTTAAAAATACAACAATTTGGTTTCAAACAGCTTTTATGCAACTCCAGACAGCTTCAGGTGGTACAAAAAAAAAAAAAAAAGGCGAGTTTTGCATTTCTCTGTGATTCCTATGATTACGCCTCCTGATGCAACATGAAGACATTTACATTGAACAAACACGGCCAAAACATAATTCTGAGGTCTTCAATAAGTAGTCAAGCTTCCAGAGGAACTGACAAACTAATTCTGCACTGGCTCCCTCCTGGAACGCCTACAGAGGAACCTAAAGCAGCATCTAAAGGTGATACCTAAAGGTTTCACAGTGATGTGCAGCCTGGTTTTACGTGTTGTTGAAACCTGCACCAAGAGGACTTTAAGGTCTCCACATACATTCCTGAAGTGTCCCAATCCCACCAGCTCCTCTCACAGATGAGAAATGCCTGAACTGTCCCAGGACAGTATTTTACTGCAGAATCTCAGCTCACAAGGCTATTTTCCTCCCCTTTAAGGAGCAGCATGGTAAAGCTGTATATTTAACAATAACCAACTGCCCTCCAGCCTTGTTTGTCTACGGACTGATTACTTGGCTCATATAAAGAGGTCCTCCTAATTTTCACGTCCTGTAGACTAAAAACTGAGGACAGTCAATAACATTACAATAAGCAAATAACTTCTTCTGTAAGAAAAAAATATTATAAGTGAGGGCAAGTCCTGGATTTTCAGGCTTCTTCCTCTGGGCTTTAAAGGAGCATCCATAACCCAACTCAAGAGCCTCTCTCCTGCACACTGTTGAGAAGACCCATCAATGGTAACTTTTCTTGATTTAACCCTGATTTCTGCATCCTTTGACTTTTGAAATAACAGTCTGAACCCTGCCCAGGTGGGCAAAGCTTTTGCCCCTCTAAGTTGCCCCTGCTATGCATTTTTCAGTGAACTCGCCCTAAAAGGCATGTCAGGAAAACGTTGCCTTTTATTTCCTATTCATTCCAAATTTTATGCTGAGAATCTGATGAGGCAGAGATCTGTATTCAGAATTTCTGCAATATGACCTTTCATGAATTTGATTTACTAAAGCCTCAGATGTGATAGTTCCCATTTGCACACTTTGTTTTATATGGATGACATTTTCCCTCAAACGTTAACCTGCCATTTTATTGTCTCTCAATATGTTGGGTGGATAGAATAATTTTAACTTGTCACAAAATCAAAATTGGCCTACAAAAATTTACCTTTGGTAAAGAAAACGTGGGTTTGTTCATTTTTTGCCCTTGTGAGGCTAGAATTTTACATTAAGCCTCCTGTTTTTTATTTTGAATAGAGCACATAGGTTGCTTTTCTCCTGGGCCATATTTCAAGAGGTACTTTCATGTGGTACTACATGTCATCTTCAGTCAGTAAAGGATTATTTATAGAACTATAGCTTAAAAAAACCCAAACCACATTAAAAATATTTTATGCTGCTCCATTGACTAAACCCCATGAACCAGTTAAGAAACTGAGCTCTATAAAATCACTGACAGGATTTCCTTTCACCTAATATGGTCATTGGTGTAGAGTTTGGATGTTGAGCCACACAAAGAACTTAGGACTTCCTAAGACAAAACATATCTCAATATTTCGGGGTGGGGGAATTGTTTCATACTCCCTCTTACAGCAAAGTTTTAACTTGCCCAGAAGAACCGTTGCAAAGTCAAAAATTACATCAGGGCCTGCCAATTCCTTTTGTATCATCACTACCAGGAACTCTGAGCCACTGAAGGACAAAAATCCAAGCTCAAGGTGATTACTACTAAGGCATCATTCAGCTTTCCATCCTCAGGAACTTCTCATTTCCAGCCTTTTAATTCTACTCACACAGCTGAGAAAGGTGCAAGCCCCTTCTTCAGTATTTTATTCCTTCAGTGAATCAGGAATATCTGCTGCGCTCCTTCACCATTCCACAACACGTATGTGTAGATATACAATTATTTTTCCCCCAAGATAAAAATGATCAGAATGCTGTTGAAACACATGTTATTAGCACCTATTAAGAAACTGTAGTTGGGGTTTTTTTGGTTTAATAATAATCTTCCTAAAAACAAGGGTGCACAATGTTCCAAAAACAAGCAAAAAAACTACTTGAAATTCATGAGAGAACATCTTTCTCACTATAATTGTAATATTTTTTGCAAAATACGGAGTGTGAATTTTTAATAGGCTATTGTTATTGCACTACCAACCTTGAGAATTAAATACTGTGCATTTTAAGACATTTTGACACCTCTGCTCTGAAAACCAGTACAAGACGTGCACTCCCCTGCACACCAAGTACCCAGCTGAAAGGCTCCCTACAGCTCAGAATTCCTTCTGTTAACTCATTTGCCAAGCCTTTATAAAAGTTACAATGAAAAAGCCAGAAGAAATAAGTCCCAAACTATGGCTTATCCATCTCACATACCATGGTAAGAAATTATGATTAATACTCAGAATTCTCTTTCTAATAATACAGGGGTTACAGAGCAAGCAACGGGTTAATGAGAAAATAAACCATTGTTATAATACAAGAATATTAACTGCTTAAAAATTAAGACAAATTACATACATATATATATATGTACAGAAAAGACAAGGCTTTGGGGTGACCTCCCTGCCAGTACATATAGGGAACCTGCAAGAAAGATGGAGAAAGACTCTTTACAAGGGTCTGGAGTAACAGGACAGGGGGGAATGGCTTCCCGCTGCCAGGGGGCAGGGATAGATGGGATATTGGGAAGGAATTCCTGGCTGGGAGGGTGGGCAGGCCCTGGCACAGGTTGCCCAGAAACGCTGTGGCTGCCCCATCCCTGGGAGTGTCCAAGGCCAGGTTGGATGGGGCTTGGAACAACCTGGGCTGGTGGAAGGTGTCCCTGCCCATGGCAGGAGGTTGGAACAAGATGAGCATTAAGCCTCTTCCTTCCCAAACCATTCTCTGATTCTTTTATGTAATCCAACTCTTATTTTTCATGAAAAAGTGCAGTATCAATAAGAAAAGGTAGTTTTAAAGTTTTCCTGAAATATATCTGGATTACCACTCTGAGAGATGGGATATAACCCAGCTGCACATGGAGGCAGAGGGAGGGACTCTCCAGCCTAAATAAATCCCTCCTGTCCACACCAATCTCTACAAAGCCTCTCTTTCATGTCTTAGGGAACATAAAAGCCACATGGGACTGCAAGTGGGGAATCTTTGCCATCAGGGCTGTTGTCAGACCGGGAAGATGATGATTTTTCCCATTTCCCTCTTCCCTTTTTGCAGCGTGACCAGTTGCTGCAGGCACACTTGCTGTGTTGGGGCTCTCTTTTATTTCCCAGCTGGCTCAGGATTGCTCATGTAGCTTTGCGAAATTACAGGATGCATTTGATTTGCTTCCCCTCAAAGCTCCAGAAAGAGGCTTGCAAAAACAAAGTTCAGGTTTTCTGAGGATGACATTTCACTGCTTGAACTCCTTCCACTCCTCACACACACTACCCCTGTGCCAGCCTCTGATCCCCCTTCCTTCCCCACGCTGGTCCTTGGGACCACCAGCAACACCAAAATAGTTCCATCCTGCCCAACAGTGTTTGCTGTTGAAACTCAAGAGGAAAAGTGCCAGTTGTTCCAAAGGTTCTGCAGGTAAAAGCAGCGTTTGGAAGTTTTCATACTCAAGGAGGGGGAACGGGAGCACTGTCAGAACTGCTCGGTCAGCAACACCAATTTCCCTACAATAGCTGAGGCAGCTGAATTAGGGAAATTATCCTTATTCAAAGACCATTGTAGCAACTAACAAAGCGATTAAACCACTGCTTGCTCATTTATTATTTCTGTATCCTCATTTATTTTTACTGAAATCCTAAAATAAAATTACTGCCCAAAGAATAGCTGGTTTATTTCTCATAATAATCTAGATAGATTTTACCACCATAATATTTAAACTCATTTTATTTCCTAAGGCATTAAAGGCAGTTTACAGTAGGCTGCAATAGAGTGCCTGGCATCAAAATTGCTGGGCATTTGACTGAGACAAAAGGATTGTAGCTCTTTTGTATAATTGTATATTTTATATTTGCCCTCCTCCTCACTCTAATTCAGTTTATATATACAGAGAAGTGTAGCGATAACCAAAAGGATATAATTTTAAGCCATTAAATTTTATGCCTTTAAATCTAGAATTCAGTAAAAATGTAATAATGCTGATCTACTTCCACAGAAACTTGGACTTTAGAATAGGACAGTTCATTAAATCTGCCCTGGAGAAAAAGTTCATATCGTGCAATGGAGTAATCTGGATTTTCTCCCGTCAGTCACAGTGACGCAGCAACTCTGCAGTGGCTTAGAAACGTGGTTCTGCCAAGGTGAATACACACAAACACACACTAACAACCTAAGCTGCAACAGGCAGAGGCTTCTGTGAAGGTAAGAAGTTCTAAGTAGCTACAATGAACTGGGAGGATTCTGTTTCTGATTGAGGCCACGATGACCCTTTGCATTCACAAGAGGTACAAAAGAGAATGAGGTTTATTGCTGTGAATTCTGAAGCCAAAATCCAAAGACTTGTTCTCAATTTTTAATCCAAATTCTGGGCGTGAGTTCTGATCAGTTTGAAAGAACAGATGTGTTAGCTTCTTGCTGAAGGACTTCTCACCAGGTACAGAAAACTGCCAGGAGATACCTGCACGTTAGTTCTTAATAATTATACAACAAATTCCTTCTATCCAAACAAATTTGTCACATGGATTTTAAAACTTGGGGCTTTCGGGCTTCATTTCTATAGTAACAAAGATGTCACTCCACACAGAGGTTTTACATGAACTGTCATAGAAGCACAGAATGGTTTGGGTTGGGAGGGACCTCAAAGCTCATCTTGTTCCACCCCCTGCCCTGGGGAAGGGACACCTTTCACAAGTCCCATCCAACCTGGCCTTTCATTCTCTAACACCTCCTAGAAGAGCCATAGTTCCTTAAAACAAATTAAATCAGTGTTCTCTTCCTCTGAAAAAGAATTTTCAGAATTTTTATTAAGAATTTCCTAAGCTATTATTATACATTAAAGGTGTTTAAGTGTCCGGGGGACACTATCACCTGGATTTAATAAGCTTTTTCTCCTCTGTTATTAATTTATTTTCTAATGGACTATGAATTGTCAGACAAAGATTTCATTACATTTAGAATAAAACATGGAAGGTCAGGCATTCAAATATAATCCTTTAGAATGGATTATTTAAAACTTTTTTTGAAGTCTGTATAAATGTAAGGGGATTAATAATTGGGGAATTTAACCCTTATTATATTAAAATCAATGGCAATCTGATTTAACTCCTTAGAAAAGCCGGAAGAAGTTCAGCCACCAGAAAAGAAGAGAAAAATGTACTTTTGTTTCAACTGTAACGGCAAAAAAAATGGATAAAATTTCTTTTCACAGAGATGCTTCTAAAGCATTTTTCAAGGCATTCAAAAGCCAGAGTGCTACTCTTCCTTCCGTGATATTGATAGAGTAGATTTAATATTTTGTTATGCCAAAGTATAATCAGATTTATCTCAGATATTTTTGCAGGTTTAGCTGAAGAAGGATCCATCTGTCATTCATGGCCTTCAAGATTCTGACATTCTCCTGATAGACATGAGCAACTCTTTTGTCACTCCTGCAATCTGTTCATGGAACATATATTTAAAAAAATATTTTAAATACTTGAATTTTGAGCAATTCTTTTCTCTTTATGAAACTTTGAAACAAACTCTATCTGTAAAATAAAAAGTGAAGAAATCCTAACTAGTCTGTCATCACAAAAATACTTAGTGATTTTTAAGATTATTTTACAAGCACCAGATGTAGATATTGTTCTTTAAATGACCTACTAAAGTTTGTAAAGCTAAATCATTTATAAACTAATACAGCTAAATTCAACTTATCTCCTTCTTTGAAGTTTGCTTCTTTTATTCGAGATCTGAAGGAAGACTTCACCTGAAAGCCTGTTCTATTTTTTATTTTTTTTTTACTGAAAGTCTTTGTTCTCTTTTCCAAATAAAATTGTTTAGAAGGAAAGATTACCCAGAGAAAAGAAAGAATACCCTCTGCCCAGAAATCTTATCTTGAAATAGGAAGATTGGAGGCTCTGAAAGATTTTCCTGTTAACGTAATAGCTGTGAAATTATAATTTATGAAATTCAATGTAAAACCAGAGAAATGGCCTTGCAGGCTGAGGCTCAGTGACATTCTGTCTCTGCCAGAGAGGGGCGTTCAGGAGGGACAAAGAACATGCCAAATACATATGTCCCTTTTTAATGCAGGTTAAGTCCTGCAGACGGGGGGAATAGTCTCAGCCTAGGGAAGAGCGTTTGACTGCTCTTTCCTAAGTGTCTTCAGAGGCGACCGTCTCGTGTGACATAAAAGTTCCAGCCTCACCCAGCCTTTGCTCATCCTTTCTGATGACTCCCTAGCTGCTGCACTGAAAGGCTCCCTGAGACCTGGGAGGCTCCTCGATGGGCCAGGATCTGAACGTGCCACAATCACAGAGAGGAGCTCTGGGCCTGGACTGGCCGTTTCAAACATTCCTACTCATCCAGGCCCCTTGGCTGCAGAAATTTTGTTGCCTTAAAACATAAAACCTGAAAGCTTTCAATTTGTTATCGCCTCCAGACCCTTCCATATTAATGCGGGGATGATCGTAGTCCATTTTAATGTGAAACAGGACATATAAGCCATGACTGAAGGGAATTTAAGCCATTCTAGTTTATCTCAAGAGAAACACCCACATATAACCCACGTGTCTAGAGGAGTAACGCACAAGTTGATGAGCTACAGGTACACACGCTGTGCTGCCTCAGCCCTGATTTGCAAGACAAGCTGCTATCCAATCCAGGATTCTATTCTTTTAATACCATCTTTAGCAAGAGAAGGGCCACAACGACCCGAAGACAAACCTCCAGAACTGAACCTGGGAGGGAAAAAAAAAAATAAAAAAAATCCAGATTTCTGTGCCATCTGTGTGCATAATCCAAACCAATTTCTTATAGGACAGGAACTCTTAATGACACCTCCTCTACAGGGAAGTAAATAAACAAAGTCATCTCCAAGAGGTCTTGATCCCCCTGGTGTTATCTTTTATAGGTAGAACGGTGCTGCTCAGCAAATATGTCCTGTAAGACGTGTTGTCTCTATAAAATCTGTATAATCTTTTCTAGGCTGAATTGCCCCTGGCAAAGAAGCGCTGGAAAATGACCTCAAGCAACTGTGCCACTGGGATCTGTCATCACTTGACTACAAGCTCATAAAATCCCAGTCTAAGGCAAATTTTCATTAATTTTATAGCTCCTGGAAGACTAATATAATACATATAACTTTTAAGTTTATACCTATGCTTGCTGAGCTAAACCTTTAATTGTAGCCCAAATCAGCCAAGCACTTAAACAGATGCTTTATTTTTGAGCACTTAATTCTACTGACTTTGATGGGTCTGTGTAGGTGCTTAACATCAGGTGTCTGCTTCAGTGCTGTGCAGGATTTACATTTACATGCTTAGTGCCTTGAAAATCCATCCTTTCCTGGGGGTGCTTTTGTTGTGTGTGTTTTGTTTTTAATAAGGGAAATAAACCAAAGCAAAACTACTAGAATTGCAAGACCAAAATAAAGATAATAACAGCTTTCTTACCTTTCTAAAATTATAATTGATGTTGTGAAGTTGCTGTTACTTTCTCCTAACACTTCCCAGCCGGTGCAACCTAGACCTTTACTTTTGTAATCAGCTTTTAATTAAGCCATATTACCCTCATGCCTGTAATAATTGTTATGATTCTATTACCGTCTTTGTTAAACACATTTGTAGTTTTAAATGACAGGAAGTCAAGCCAGCAATTTGTAAAGATGTGTGAATAAGGAAATTGCTCTATTCACATGTTCATAATGAACAGAGAGATAACATAATAACGCTTTGTATTCTCTCACCCTCCAAGCAGGGGAAAGAAAAGCAGAGGAGGTGGCCTGGATAATTTCCTGCAACCCTCCCTTTGTTCTTAAACCTTTTTACCAGGATTTGTTGAGGAATGCAAAGGAAGACAAATCACCCAACCCAAGCTCTGAGCCGATCCTTCAGTGACACAGCTTCCAAGAGCAAGAACAAGCTCATTCACGAAACCAAAATGCTGGGAAAAAGCCAGAGCACCACTGCACATATCACTGTAGTCCTTCTGCACCACATCACAATGCTGCTACTCCCTTTAATATGCTCTTGCTAAAATACAGGCAAGCCTAAGCTGTTCCAGCCTTAAATTACACATTATGTCAATCAACAGCATAAATAAAATATGTTTAAGATGCTTTGCTGTTCAAGAAACTCAGAGTCTGGTTAAACGGTGGGGAGGCAAAGGGCACAGGAGCTACTTTGCTTTGATTTTAAAGACTTCACAGGCACACCTGACAGAGGACACGAAGGACAAAAGGAGCCTTAATGACATCAGAATCATCCTCTTGCCTCTCCCAGGGTTCACAGCAAGTTACACACCCACAGGCACAGAAATGTTCAGCTGCTCCTCTACCCTTGCATTGCCTCTCCCCACTGCAGGAGGTGAATCTGCACTTTTGGCCTTAATTTTCACAGGAAAAATTAATTTGAGGATGGGGGAACAGTAATATTTCAGTAGAGAGTTTGTCAAATAAATGATACTTAAAGAGATTTTATATTCAATTAAATTCCTTGATGTTTTCCCCGCTGTTTGTAGACAAACCAAAACATTCAAACATTGCTACTAATCCTGTATAAAATTCTGAGCAGCAGACATGTGAAAGAAAATGTTCAGGTACCTTCAATTACAATCAAAATGAAAGTCTGTGTTTCATGTTTGGAGTTATTCTATAATTGTACGGATTGCAATGAATTAAACACTAAAATGACATCCTCACTTCCCAGTTTTATGGAATTGAAAATGGCTGAAGAACAGTAGCACTGAACTTCCTCTCAGTTTTCCCAGGAAGGCAGCATAAACTTTCTACAACACCACAAATTAGGAATTTCTTTTCTTTATTTTCTTTGGCACCATTTAACTCACTTGAAAACACATACACAGAGCCCCAGCCAAACTCACTGGGCCTCGCCTTCGAAATATATTTATACTGAAAATATTTATCCTGCCGTTTCAGTAATTGAGTCATCATGAGATATGATGTTTGCAGCTCTTCTAGAGCACCACATTACACCTGCTCAGGATGTTTTCACCAACAGAGAGAACGTACAAAGCACTCTTGGGGGCAGTCTGCAAAGGTTGGTGTCATTGTGACTCATTATGTATGAAATGATGTATTTCACACCAACAGCCCGAAAATTAAGATTAAATTACAAGTCAATTGCCCGAGTCTGCTAATGAAAGGATAATGTACACATTTGCTCTGCTTTTAAAGCATCGTTTCCACATGCATATGCACATCTATATTTCTTTCTCTGTTCTACAGAGTTCAGGAAAATTTACTGCTGATATTGGAACAGCTAACTCTTTAAATTTACTCAGAATAAAATAAACAATCTTTTCCTATTTGCAAATATTTTAGCTTCTCTTAAGTTTTACCCATGCGAGCAATTTTTCTGCTCCGCATTGTAATCATACAGTGATGTATTTAACCTTTGCAACAATAACAAAATGTACCAATAAAACTACACGATATACGAGAGAGGTTCCAGAGATATTAAGCCTTAATATGGTTATTAAAACTATTGTTTTTTTCATCACTCGTAAATATCAACCTCTTCTTACTCTCACCATTCTACTGGAGGGTTCCCATTCTCTGCCAGCCCACCAGCTCTGCTTTTGGCTCTGTGTTTTCTGTGGTTATTTCCTGAAACATCCCTGGAGTGTTCATAGGATGAAGCAGCCACAGGCACCAACTATAGTGATGCATTTATTTTACTTCCCTTAGAGATCTTGGAAAAGACAACTCTGTCCCGACAGACATTGATGACAACACAATCATTTAAAATACTGGTTATTTACTATGATCAAGCGTTTCTGCCCTGAATTCAATTCCAGAATCCAAAGAGTCATCACCATGAGCCTCCTCAGCACGTAAATCTCTGGGTGAGCTGTATCTTTGCATCAGTCAAAGCCAGAACAACGTCCCATTTCTAGTGGCAATTTGAAGTGCCACTATAACATCATCAACCACTTTAACTCACTGAATTAATAGTTAAGCAGTTTCAGCACCCACTCCTTAAACTCCTTCTCATGGTGTTTTACAAATCTCTCCCACCCAGGCGCAGAATTGCCCGAGCTGTCTGGGACAGAGCAGTGCTACTGAGGGACAGTTCAGCTGCCACCTGAGAAGGGCAAAGCTCAGCTGAGAGCTCAGGGAGTCCCAAGCCACTTGGGCATGTCAGCAAGAGAAAGGTGAAACATCTGCCTGCGTGAGGTGCCTCTGCACACACCAAAAAATGAGGGATTTTGTCTCTTTGCCACAATTGCTTGTTCGTAAAATAAATTAAAATATTTACATCACATTAAGACAGAATTCCCTCTGATAACTGATCTGAATGCAGAATAGGCAATAGAGCTGAAAAGAGTTCAGAAAAATCTTCTTTTGAGTGAAATGTCACTGCCCACTAATAGATATTTAAGACTAACTCCTGCAGGAAATCAGTTCTGAGATTTTTGCCATTACACACAGAGAACCAAAGTGAAATGTTCCAAATAATTTAGTATTCTCTGTGCTCCCTTACAAGGAAGCAGAGAATAGAATTAAAAGGCATTCAGATTCAGTAGCAAGTTGAAAAACATCTGCCTATTTATGACTTCTTTAATGGAAGCCCTCTTACCTGCTCTGGACATAATTAAATACCTGATGTCCTGGAGTTGCCAACATGAATAACTTCCTATTGTGGAGTTCATTGACTGGTGATCCCCACTGAAGCCTCTTGCTCTGTGCTGCATCTTATTCATCTTTGTGTTTCACTTCAGTAATTTCCCATTGAGCAGTTGTTGAGTACAAACCTAAACCTGTAAGCCATCTACATTATTTCACCCCTTTTAAGTCAGGATATCTTTGAATTTTTTAACTTTCAGCTTTACGAAGTCAGAGTTTATTTCCATGCTAATAAACAAGGACTGTTCTATCAATACCACTACACTCCTCTGTAGCAACTTACAATTCAAAATTATACTGAAGTCCAATTAAGCTGATATAAATTGACCACTCAAAACCCATTTATGGGGGTACCAAGGACACCATCCATAGGTCGGTCATTTCTAAGGTAATTGGTCATTAAAAACAGATATGAAAAGACAACATTGCATTATTGAGCAAACAAGTTGTGAAGAATTTTCATTCTTTCTCAAAAGAATTTCATAATTGTAAGCACTTGTCTTTTACCACTTCTCTCATACTTGTAATTCAGTGCTGGCAGCTACAACTGCCAGAACGCTTCTGTTAGTCTGGAAGGGGACACTTGATTTAAAATTGAGGGTAGATCAGCTTTTAAATAATGCTGGAAACTGGTACAGATATACTTGCTGAAGCACTAGTCACAGAAGCAGGGTTATTACAGTCCCAGTCACTGCATAAAGCTTTTACAACTAAATTTCCATCAAGCCATAAGCATTACACTTGCTATGGATTTCCCTGGGTTAATGAATCAACATCCTGGAAATGCCATAAGATAATCTATGCCCTTGTCAGCCTCTATACTGAACCACAGCGTCATCTTTAACCAGCTCCATTTCACGGCAATCACAACAACAACCTGCTCGTGTGGCGACTTCTCCCAGTGTTAGCCTGCGACAATGGACATTTTTCATGCCTGATGATTCATTACAGAATTGTCACGGGATATGTGCAAAGACTCTGCTTCCAAAAGCCACTCTGGCTGGGTTGTGAATCACAGCCCTTCTGCTGGAAGTGCTGCCGTAGGAAGGTGGTGCTGGAGCCAAAGATGGATTTAAACAATTTAGTTATTTTCGGTGTGATTGCTTTCTCTTCACCTTAGTTAAAAGCACAGTTGAGATGAAGACAATGCAACTTGATAAACAAGAGCAAAAATATAATAAGAGCACATCCTCCGTGTGCTGGGTGAGCAATCTAACCCTTGCAATGTCAAGGGTCTCTGAAGGTACGTGGTGAAACTGCCTTCACCAGTGCCAGATTTTTCTTTTGAAGTTGGTTCTGAGGGGGTTTTGCTCTTAGAAAAGTTGTTTCTAATAACTGAAAAGCCTGAAAGCACCCTTCCATGATGCACTACACTTCCAAGTCCATTGCATCACGGTACCCAGAATTGCTTATTAGAACTATATCTGAACTGCAGAACTGCTAACCAATTCCCAAATTTGCAATGCAAGGACAAAGGAACAAATGGATCTGTTCATCACTTCCCTTGCCTTCATTGCCAGTATTTTCAGTGTCTGATGAGAGCAGAGGTGAACTGAATGCACAAGCACATTTCTGTCCAGGATCTGCTCTTGCTAAAGGGCAGTTTTAAGCCACAAAAACATTATTTCTCTATACAAACAAAAGGAGCTCTCGCCCTCTAAATGAAAAAAATCTGAGCCCTGATCCTTAGAACTCTCCGTGACTGCCAGCAGTGTGTTCATACCTAGAGAAGCTACAATTTATAGCACAACCCTGCTCAGTTTTTGGCAGTTCTTTGTAGATTTGTGCTACTTTGCAAGGGACAGGTTTGCCAAGAGGACACAACAAATAATGGGAAATAAATTCATTACCAGACAAACTGATGAGTCTCCTTACACAGCTTAAAGTCCAGCTTTATCATTTAATTCCTACATACTACAAAAGTGTGGAGAAACAGGATTTTTGCTTTATTTAGCCTATTTTTTTTTTAAGAACAACTACCATAGTGTCTGTCAGGCAGAACAAAGATTGCTCAGAAGCACAGCAGCCACTGTAGAGGAAAATGTGAGTTTAGAATCAGCAGAAGAGGGCAGCATCTTACCATGGTTTAAAGTCTATAGGCTGGGTTTTTTAAAGTTGAGCCATACCAGGCAACTTTTGCTGAATGCTAATTTTGCTCAAAGATGACCTACATTGGTTCAAAATTTCCCCTTCATTAACACACAATGTATCACCTTGCTAGTTAAGTATTTAAAAATAAATAATAATGCTCCGTAAGCTAATTGCCAAAACCAGCTGATAGCATTTGCCAGAGTAACCTATCTTTGTGCAGCCAAGCACAGCTTCCACTTCACTCAGATGAGAATGAAATATCTGAGTGGAAGAAGCAGCAGCAATGCTTGAGCTCAAAAACAGAGCCCAGAGAAAGCACCAGGCCTGAAGGCTCTACAGGTTTAGCACACAGCTCCTTCCAATTTAATCAGGAATTAAAAATATGTCAAGACCGTAATATTCAAACGGCCTAGGCCTGTTGTGCCCACCCTGCTCTCTTTGCAGACTTCATATTTATGCTGCTTTAAGGTAATTCCAACACACTATTTATGCTGTTTGAAAGTATTCTAAAATTTACTCAGCCAAACCATCCAGCGTGAATCACTTTTCCGACTCCTAACATTCATCTTTAACATTTAATTAATCTTTTCCCCGATCAAATGATCAATGAGGACACAAATATTTCAAGCATAATAACATTGTATGTTTGAAATATAAATGAAATCAAATATAATTGGAATACAAGGTAATTTTATAAAATTTAAATTACAAACTACACACAAAAAGACTAAACTCTTGATAGAACAAACTTGTTCAATGTAGAATTTCTTCTTAGCTTTTAGGCCACTTACACTCACAGAGGAATAACTGATTAATTGCTTCAAGAAGCAAAAATTTAAAAGTAAGGAAGGTGTGATATCCTTTTCACTACTTTTTTCCTGAGTTCTAAGTGATTCTTATTGCGAAACAACCACCAGATACTTTAATTACAGTAAAATATGGTGTTAACCACCACTCTGTAACTGGAAAACATTGCTCTCCATGGAAAGGTGGTCTTGGGAGATAGTAATTTATCTTAAAATTCCATGCTTGAGATCAAGCAAGTTAGAAACAGGTGGTTTCCATAATGAACTACCTTATTATCTATTATTCATTTATTCTATGCCAAAATGCTTACATCTATCACTTGCTTAGTTTGTGGCGCCTCCCAGTCTAAATTTCTGCTAACAATACACTTTTCTCCTCTTTCATTTGGGAAGAAAGCTGTGTGCTGCTTTTTGTGTGGAAAACAGATGCACGGGAAACACGAGCGAGGTACCAGAGCTGTTCATCTCACGAATACCCTTCGAGGTGCCCCAGGAACATCGAACAGACTGGGCTGCTGTCACTGCGCTAAGAGTGTGAGAACTCAAGGCATCACCAGCTTGGACGGGGCTTGGAACACCCTGGGTGGGTGGAAGGTGTCCCTGCCCATGGAATGAGATGATTTAAGGTCCCTTCCAAGCAAAACCATTCTGTGATCATTCCTTTTTATTCGTTCCCAAGCAACACAGAGGACTCACGACCACAGCGTTCAGCAGCCCCGCTAATGCCCTGTGAGGACCAGGATGGACCTTCCCGGTGCCATTGGAGGCACATTCCCTGATCAAGGACTCTCTAAATGCTTCAGCTGGAATGAAGCAGGAAAAACAGCATTTCCCCGGGACCCAGAGGCCAAGGTGAGCCTGGAAACTAAAGGATCAGAGGCGACTGTACCCAGACTTTCCCAGGGCCTGCACAGCCACGACTTGACTCTCTACAGAAAATTTGCTCATTTTGGTTTACATTTGGGGTTCAAAATTCAATTCAGGTTAAACACCTATATATTGCTGTTAACAGAAACATTTTTTGCCTTTTTTTGTGTGTTGTTTTTGGCTTAAATTTCTCTTCTATTTTAGTTTGGTTCCAAGTTGATTGCCTACTATCATCCATTTGTCATGGCTTTATGACTACAATTATAACAGGAACATTTTGGGTTTTAATACACCTCTTGCCAGAGGCAGCAAATGTATTTTTCCTCTCTGTTTTATTTGCCTATTTTGTGTCTGTCATGACTGGTAGCTTTTTATGGTTAGAATTTTAAAAATAAAACATTAGGCAGGGACCAAGGCTTAATTAAAAATATAGGCAAGAAAACAGTATCTTAAGATCATTATAAATTCCAGCAAGGTTATAAATTATGATACAACTGGTAATGACCTCTGCTGTAAGGTCTTGGTTAGAGATCTAAGTCCACTGAATGTGGCCCTTTGGCTCTACAATGGGGTAAAATGCACAGCCACCCCAGGGAAGTCTAGAAACACATGATTTACGTGTCTAGTTTAGGTTTGGGGTATTTTAAATAATTTAATCAAAAGAATGATTTACATCTGGAACACAAGAATTATCACAAAACCTGGAGCAGATTTCAACGTATTTAAACTACTTTACATTGCTTCATTCCACTGTTAAAAGGACACCCCAAAAAGCACAAGAGAGTGAGAAAACACAAATTTAAGATATCGTTAGGAAAGGAGCCAAAGAATCAACCAAACCTCCTCTCATGTGGGAAGTATTGCTGGCCACGTATGCTGTTCTAATTTCCTCTCTGCAAAGTATTCATCAGGATGTGAGTTTTGCCATTTTCAAGGACTTTGCCCAAACACCCCAAAAGATCACATTTGCTTTGCAGGAATTTTGTTCAAGCAGAATCTGCAGCGCCTTTGTCTGGATGAATTTTATTTCAGGTGAGTGTAGCAAGGCACTCTGATATCAGGATGGTAAAAAAATTGTTCTTTCCCACCAATTTTGCATGGTAGGAAATTGTAGTCAGATGGCCTTTTGCTGTAGTATCAGTTTTTAAACCTTTAATGAAATTACCCTTACAAACATCCTGCAAAACTGTGAAATGTTACCTATTCCACTGTAGTAACTGAGGTACTAAAAACTAAATGACTTAGAGAAAGACTGGTGAAAAAAGGGCTTAAGCTGAAATTTCTTAAGCCTTAGTCTAGTGGCTTATTCCCCTTGCTTTCTCTGGGAAATGTGATTAAATAAGAAAATCAATAAAGATTTAGGTTTGCCAGATAAAACACAAAAGCTTCAAAGTCCTCTGACAAGAATTCAGGGCGAGAGGCCAAGTGTTTTTTCCCCTGACTTCTTTGAGTGGATCAGTTAATAGCATGAAAACAACATAATAAGGAGAAAATTAGACATCCGCTCGAGGTGTAGCCATGAGGTTTGTCCTCAAGGGCTCCACTTGGAGCTCTCCCGGTGCCAAGGGCACGTGATGAATTCCTGACCCCATTAACAGGGATGGGCAGAGAGTGGCACAATGATGATGATATGGCAAAGGAGCTAAATGTACAGTTTTAGAAATAATCATCTTCGCAAAATTAAGGCAAATTTTGATAAAACACTTATTCACTCACTCTCTTCTCCATAATATTTTTTCCATTCTCTGACCTTAAGAAGCAACTTGTTTAAATTGACTTAAAACACTAGAGTCTTGAAAAGTAAACACAAACCGGTGTGTTTCAAATAAATATTTCATGTTGCTGCAAAATATTTTTTTCTGGTTTGTGTTTCATTGTTAGTCTTCTCCAGCTTATCAAGCCAAAAAGATCAATTATCTGACTGGCTTTATAGAGAAAGATCAAAGGAGATAACACACATAGTTTGGGAAATCAGCAGCAGTCCTGATCAGCAGCTCCTGCTACGTTAGATAAGAAACAAGGTCAACAAACTTTCAGAACTGAGCAGAAAAAAAATAGGTGTTTTCTCACTGAGGGAAGATGCATCAGCCCTACTGCTGTCTGGAGAGAAAGCAGAATATTGCTTTTAAATGACAGTGGAAGAAAATGTAGTCTAGCTAATTTAACTTTCCTCTCCTTTTCCATGCGAGCACCATGGATCAGGGGATGGCTCTGCTGTTTATGAGAAACTTTACAGACCCTTAACAATTACTTGCTGCCTCCGTTTGCTGGAAAAGATCCTGTAACTAAAGTCCTATAATTTAAAATGTATTTTGCTCCTTTCTAGCTCTTTTCTCTTTTTGATAGAAACATCTGGTGTCTTCTAGACCAGCATAATAACCTATTAATGCTTCAGAATAACTACAGCCTGTGAAGTTCTCTGTATAAATGCCCAAAGACTATTTTGCTTATCAGCGATGAATAAAAATTTCATGATCATCACTGGGGTTTGTGACTGTGTGGGTTGTGTCTTTCTTTTTAAACAGACAGGACCTGGTGTAGTACCATAAATCTGCACAAAGAACACTTAGTTTGTGATTAATTTATATCTAATTAATCCTAATTTATAGCTGGCCATACATGTTTCCCCTTTAGATAATTATGGATCAATTTGAAAGAAAAACTGATTTTTAATGTACCTTTACCATATATGTGTAATGGTAAGGACAAACAAATTGGATACATTCTTATGTGAAAAAGGATGACAGTTACCCACAAATGGAATTCCCTGCAGGATAAAAAGAATATAAGGAATAACTTAATGCAACGTGTAATGATTAAAGGTAAGATCTGAAGGAGCGCCAAAATTTGCCACCGTCTAACCCTCTTTAGTAATTCCTACATCCAGGTAACACTACAAATGACTTGCAGAGAGTGAGCCAGGAGCGACTGCTCACTGTGTCTTCAGGCTGAAGAATAAGGTGTGAGCACCCCAAACTGCCCTGGTGAACAGCCCCCCTTGGGCTGTGTGTCCCAGGACACAGGGGACACCCAACATCGACCCCTCTGCTCTCTACCCTGGAGCCTGGCAGTGGCAGGGGAAGCCACCGAGGTGCCACCAACCCACCTCTGCCGCAGGAAGTCTCTGCGTTAAGGAAAGATTACTCTGGTCTAACTCATCGGAGTGCTGCATCCACAGCAAACAGCAGGGCAAAAGCAACTATCAAACTGCTGGCACAGAACTAGTGTTTTCACTACTTAGGAAAACAGGGTAAATATTTCCTTTCCCGTTCATCACGAAGTCCTAAGAAAATTCGACTTCAGCTGCTAAAGCGGACCTAGAAAAGCTTAATTCAGAATTAATCTTGAAGACAAAACCAGCACCTTTTAACCAAACCGGAGTGTTCTTTTTCTGACCAAAGCAATTCTGTGTTCTTGCTAACTAAAGTGAACACTGACATCACAGGTGTGTGATCAGCATGATGGTTTTCAGGAATAAATAAAAGAAAGATTTATGAATCGCCAGCCATTGTTGACAATTCACTTTTCTTTATTGATTTTGCTTTCAAGCAAAATTGCCCAAATAAGGTCTTTCTTGTTATTTTTAATGTATTGCTTTTATACAGTTACACTGGGAACTGTCTTACCCATAAAACAGCTTTACAGCAAGTAAAGTTATTGTAAAGATTAAATCAGCAAATTGGACACCCCATTTCAGCTTTTTACTGGCACAACACTAAGTTTTGCATTTCCTTTACTCAACCCACACATTTTTTCCAAGAGATTTACAGTATTTCTCTATAAACTGTGTCAGCCCAGAAGACAGTTTCAACTTCTCAGTGGAATGTAAATTGTAACTTCATAGAGTTGCTTTCCTTTATGCAGGAAAACATTCTTTTTGAAATCTTACCTCCGAGTAATTTTCTGTCACCAAGCACCCAAACCTCACTGAGGAACATACAGAGCAACCCTCATCACCTTGTTTGTGTCTTCATTTAGAGGAAAGGCACTATCAAGAGTTATTTGTAAACTCTGTCTATTTTGTTTTCTTTCTTTGTTTCAGGTTGAGGAGTTTTGGATATTTTGAGAAAAATATGAAAGGCAAAAAAGGATTCCTGTATTTTACCTACCTAAACAGCTTACACAGAGATACCTCAATATACAGGACATGCTAAGGCTGGTTTTTTTTCTCTGTGTGTATATATATAAAAATATATATATTTATAACTTAGAGGGCATGAATGCACTGGTGTAAAATAAATCCTGGGCAGACATCGAGAAACACAGGACATGACAGTTAAATATAACCTGAGCCCAGCCCCAAAATACTGAAAGCTTTCAAGGTGCAATGAAATTGCCACTACTTAAAACGTTGTTTACAAAGTTAACAAAAACCTTAACATAAAACTAGTAATTTATTTGGGAACTCAGATGCATTATTCTCGTCTCCATTAATAAATAAAAATAATATTAAACCACATAACATCCCGTTTTGGTTTTTTCCCAATCTGTGGCTGGCCAGTCCTTTCCAATATTATATTAAGAAATAACTTCAGAGCTGAGACAATGAGTTCAAATGTTAGAAACATCTCTTTTTTGAGCAGTCCATAAAGATTGCACTTTAAAAATTTTAAAAGCAAGTTTTCCATAGATGTTTATTGATTGTCCCCAGGTTTAAGCATCATGATTTAACATCTTTGCAACAGTGCTGTAAAGGTGAATTTATCACAGTTATTTTAGTGCCTATCTCAGTTAACTTTAACAGCTTATTTTATGGGGTTTGGGATGAAAGTAGAAAAATTAGACATTAGAATGCAGGGCATACAATGCAATTATAAGCACTGTTATTTTACTATTTCTTGAGCATTGTGTGCCATAATTTACAGTTGCATTACAAGCCCTATCTCTGGTAAGATATCCCTAGAAATTGTGTTTCAAGTGTTTGTTCCTCTCAAATCACTTGGGGCGGAGGGGAAGGGAATATAAATACCTGTGGTCATCTAACAGCTCTTTAGAGAATGTGTGTATTTTATCATCATTTTACGTGGTTTTAAGTCAACAAAGTTTTTTGAATGTGTTTAAATCTCACTCAGGGTACATCTAAATAAAGGGAAACCTCTATAATACCCCGAACTCAAATACTGTGTGTTCACACTTGAATCTCTAGGGTTTAACTAAACACACAAGATAAGGCAGCTCAAGGGTTTAAGCCCTGCTTAAGTGTGCATTTTAAAGTACGAAAAACTGTAGATAGCTGAGGAAATGCCAAAAACACCCACCCAAAATCCACACCTTGCCTAAACTGTGGCAAAGTTAGAGCAGCTTTCCACCATGTTTTTTCAAATTTGCACTTTAGAGTAAATCTCCTTCAATGATTCACTGATACAAACTCAAAATGTGAAAGGTATTTGACTTTGCTATCCTCTTAATTAGCCATTGTGCAATTTCTCAGTGGAATAAAAGACTGAAAACCAGGAAATGTGCCGGAAATTCTATTTTATGATAAGTCAGGCGTAGGCCCAAACTCAGGATCTCTGTTTGTGGGGTTAAAATGAAATGGTAGAAACTTTCAGATGCTTCCCAGCTCTTTATGACTTTGGCCAACCGCAAAGGGCAGAAATCAGAAACAGCCCAATTCTGATCAATTTGCTCCCTCCTGTGGCTCAAGAAGAATAAAGATCATTTTCCCCCTTTCCCTCACACACAGAGGATAATCAGCCTCATATAATACCCAATTTTTGCATGTTTTCTCACTGTAGCGATAACATAAACTACAAATTACATTATCAGTGCCTTTCTGAATTGAATGTGAGACTGACATTCTGAATTTAATGTGCAATTCCACTCACTGATCTACAGATTAACACATTAATATTAAACAGATCTGCAGTTAATTAGTACCAATTAATGTAAAGGATAAGTTAATTTACAGAGGATATCACTCAATATACAAGCCAACGTGTGCCAAACAGTGTTATACTAATTCAATAGTCCTTATTTTTAAGGTTTTATTAACTGTGGTTGGGTAATTTGACTATTTATGTACTAAAATCCCTTGAAATAGTATTTTCCAAAGCCAGGCAGGTGCACCTCCAGTTCAATTCTATATCCAACTTAATTTCTTCTGTATTATTAAATCACAAGTTCGACAGAGAACACAAAACACTACCAAAAGAAATATTTCTTTCAAGTTTCTTTCCATGTTGAAAACTTTTTCCATTATAGGTTTCAAGCCCGTAGAAATTTTCAAACTGAGATTTGCTTAGAAAAGTAAATATTTTTTTGCTCCAGAAGTCTTTGATCTTGTGTTATTTCAATAAGAATAACTCCAGAGCCCCAAGTGCTTTTAGCTGACTCAGAACACACTCGAAAGTAGCAGGTTTCATTGTAGTAATGTATAAATATTATCAGATACATTTATTTTCCCCACCTTTTAGTAGCATCAGCCAAATATTTGTAAGGTTACATAAGGTTTAATGTGATTGCTTAAATCACTAATTATTAGTGCAGTTTATTTATAAACTACAATATAACCAGAACGCAACCATGTAACTAAAATAGCGATTAAAAGCTAAGAACAATTTACCAAAATTGAAGGTTTGCTGTAACATCAAAGGAGGACTGGATACACTGTAGAGGCCAAATACAGAAAATAATAATGTGGGGGATGTAATTTGTCTTTTTATATATATATATATTTATTTTTTTTAAAACTTCCTGACTATGAGAAGTAGAACCGATCACTTTGGGTTTGAAATAAAATAACAAGGTCTCCTATGATTGAAATAACCTCTAGGAGATTTCCTGCCTTACTCATATGATGAGCTTGTCTTTATGCCATAAACCATTGATGGTACATGGGGGAAAAGCAATTCCACAGCCCCTGAAAGGTTTGTCTTAATTAACAAAGGGGAAGCAAGGTAGTGCAGGTTATCTGAAATTGCCTAATTATTTCCTTCCATGCCTACTTTTAACTTGGTTCTGGTAGGATATTGTTGCTTGCCTGCCACTTGAGTTTGGGTTTTGAGCCTACAACAGGTCTTTTCTGCTTCCATATGTTCTTTATCATCAATCTACCTAAGGTTACTAATCTACCTTACCAAAAACTTAAACCCACTACTCCTCCCTCCTGGTCCTCCACTTGCTGCTCTCCATCCCTAGCAGGATTTGATTCAATATCAGAAGCCTTGATGTTTGAAGCCATCAGCATTATGGCAGCATCCTCAAAAGTGAAAACCCAGTGAAAAAGTCTGAAAAGGAGCCAGTGTGTTCTACAAAGAAATCCAAGGATAATTTGACAGAAAAGCATGTCAGAACAAAGCTAAATTACAAAACCTGTATGAGACAGAAGATAAGAACAAGACTGGAAAACTATCATGAGAGATTTGCTGCTCGAGCTAAACACGAGCTATTTTATCTTCCTACAGTGGAATTTTATTTGTTAAAATTTGAAAGGTAAGATTTTCATGGCACCACGTTGTATTTTGTGTCCTTGAGCAACTGCTGGGGCTCCTGGATGGGCTGCAGAGCCCCTGGAATTATCTACCTGTGTGCTCTCATTAACACTCCACGTGGCCACACTCAGAACTGAACTCGCTCAGGAAAAAAAAAAAAAAAATCAAAGAAATCTCATTGCCAGTGGGTTTGGGGGGTGAGAAATTCTCTGAGAATCCATTCCCGAAGGCAGGGTCTTATCAGTGCAGAACTGTTATCTTTCTGCAAGCGAGCCCGAGAAGGTCATAAGGAATAGGAATTAAATGATCCAAACCTGCCCTGCTCGACAATACAGTCACTTGTGTGTGATGTGTTCAGAAGCTTCAGCTGAGAGAGACAGTGGCAGGGGCATAAAAGGAGCTCTACTGGGTGCTATTAGACTTCTAGCCCACACACAAAAATCCTTTCAAATTATTACCATCATCATCATTAATCCAGCTAGTTTTGGCTGCCTTTGTTCAGGCGGAAACATCTGCGACACGGACAAACTTATAAAAGGTACGCGTTTAAATTGAAGTCACAGAATGCCAACAGCACCTCAGAAATGTATCAGTACTATAGATGACAAAATACTTTATTTGTTTGTTCATAATTCATGGGCTAAATGCTACGAGTTTCATTAAAAAGGAGATGTCCAGGTTGTATTCAGTTTTATTTCAGTAGCTGTACTGACGTTGGAACACTTTGCACACCCAACTACTCAAAGGTTCTTTAGGAAAGGCAACTAGAAAATGAGTACAAATTAAACTGTATGGAACCAGCGACTTTGTATATATACGTATTTATATATGTGCATGTATGTGTGCTTAGAGTAGGAACCCAAGATAACTCCTGGGAGGAGCTTTAAGGTATAGAGTGAAAACAAAGGAATGGCAGAATCAGAAATCAACCACATTACTTACACCTGAAACTTTACCCTGGTATCAATAAAGCTCTGGACAGCAGCGCATTAATGATTCTTATCTTCACAGCCCCTGTAGGAAATACTGGCCTGGGCTGCTCTGTATTTAATCTGACTCACTGGGGAATTAAAGAGAGGCGAGCCTGAAGATAGTGCTAAATTTAATTAAAATGACCTTTCTAATTGCCATTTCCACATTTCAGGCGGTATCACATTGATAAATAATTCCATGGGAAAAAGTAATTTCTCTCTCTTTTAAATAAACATTTTTGCAACTTGCAAGACCTTCAAAAAGTCACATTCATGAGGCTGTTTCTTAAGACAAAACAAACAAACCCCAGCAAAAAAACTTGAGATGCAAGACAGTTTTACACGAAAATTGTGCTCGAAAACTCTGTGTTTAAAAACTGAAATCAGTTCTCTGGACTTCCAAATCTCCGTGTAGTTTTCTAACTCCTTGCTTTCAGCAGAAAAAAAGAATTTGCCCATTGACTCAATAAATAAAAATCTGTTTATTCCTACAAGTTTGAGGCAGCAGCAAAAAGCAGAATTAAAGAGCATGCCTGTTAAATACTGTCCCTTCAAACTTTGCTCTAAGAGCCACAACAGTACCCATAAAAACTTACTTTTCTCTCCCTCCCACCCCTTAAAATGTTAACTGATCCCTTTTCCCCACTTTGCAGTATCAGAGAATCAGTTCAACTTATAATTAGGAGCCTTATGATTTTATAGTAAACATGAAAATTCATTTTCTTTTGGTTAGATTTGTTTATTTTCCTCTGCAGAAGTCTGATTAACGAGTACAACTTGCACCTGTCACAACTGAGTGGCAATTTTTTTAGTACAATTTACTTCCATTATCTGCAATTAATTAAATAGAACAAATAGTATAAGGAGATTTGGGTGGGGCAATTTCGAGGCTTTATTCTCCGCTGAGCTGAAATGCATTTGGAGTGCAGGGCTTTACACTGAGCACGGAAGTTTTCATGAGCAAGAAAAGGTATCATAAACGATCCATACAAGGGGAGAGCATTCCCATACAAACGCTGAAGACTAAAGCATTGCACGACAGCAAAGGGCTACACAGTGTTTACCACATTCTGAAGTTGCTTTCAGACCAAAAGGCAAAGATCATAAAGTCTATGGTTAGGGATATAAGTTGAAAAAGGATTGCAAAAGGTAATTTGTTTTTCTCTGTGCTATTGTACCTTATTTGTTCTTAAAAACACACTGGCAGCAAAGCCACAACTTCTCTAAATAACTTATTCTGTCTCTCAAGATCTCTGGGGGAATATTGACACTCCTGAGCTCTGACTCCCGTAACCACTCTTCTAAAAGTTTCCAAATATAAATTAATCCTAGTCTTGAACACCATGGAGCATAACTTGATTTTCCCTCTTTATTAAAATCCTCATTTTAAGACTTTTCAACCTATTGCATGATGTTCTCTACACTCAATACACTGATTCATACAGCCCTTTGCTTACAGAGCTCTGGACTGGTACCTTTTAAAGGTAGAGCTGAGCCCAGTGAGGGTAGAGCTGAGCCCAGTGTTCCCTCCTGAGCTGCTCAGTTTGGGGCTCACTGGCCCCCACACCCACCCACCCCACCCCGTCTTGCCTCCTCAGCGCTCCTCGTGTTGCATTGACGCTTTTCATTTCCCCTTGCCCAACGTGGAACTTCACACTTCTATTTACCGAGCGTTATCTGTGTGATTCGTATCATTTCTCCAATTTATGAAGGTTAATTTAAGTTGTAACCTTGTCCTCCAAATTATCGGCAGGCCCTTGCGGGTCACTGTCATCCACAGATTTGGTAAGTTTGCTTTTCCCTTCCATCATTCAAGGTTAAAAGTATGAAAGAACTGAAACCAGAGGAACTCCCTCAGGCTCTTACAGAGGAGTAAATGTGGAAATTTAGAGAAAAGTCATTCCAAATGAATGATTTCGTTGCATTTTATAACGGGCAAGTGCGTAGTGCTAAAAATACCAACTAAAGTAACAAAGCGGTTCATTCCAGAAGTATTTCAACAATGATGGTATCCCAATTTTTTCCTTACAAATTATTCTTTGGGGAAAAAAAAAGAAATCAGTATAGTTGTACATAGTATTTTGGCTTTGAAAGATAAACTTCACGATCAAAAAGGGAATTCTAACAACTTGAGTCTTATTTATTACAGAGCTAATTCACTACTTAGACCTCAGAACAGGTTGTGAAAAAATGTGCACGCCAGGACGCACTCGAAACTTTTTCTGCATTCTTCTCATTTCAGATTGTAACCTTGCTGGGCTTCTGCTTTTGTTTTGTAAGCAGAAAGTAGAAGCAGCTTTTAGTTACAGCATATTGATTTTTGGAAATCAAATTGTACAGGCTATAGATAATAGGCATGAGAGAGTCTCAAACTGGTAATATGGGAATCAATAAATATTCAAGACAACAGAGTATAAAGAAAACCAGGGAAAATGACAGGTACGCACAGAATTCATCTCACTGTTCAGAAAAAAAAGCCTTTTCTTATTGAAAACTGTAAAGCTAAATGAGAAAGTGCTGAGCACTGGTGTTATTGGGCAACTTTAAAAAGTAGCCTTTCCACATAGGAAAAGATTTTTTTCAAAAGCTAATTTTAAACTCAAATTTATTAAACTCAAATGCATGGAGGAATTTGGTCACGTTCCTCAAAATGACTAATTTCTGGAAAAGTTAATTTCCTCATGACCTATACTTTTCTTATGAGCCTGCAGCTCTTAACAGAGTCCAGACTTGCAACAGCTGTGCCTGCCCAGCAAGACCCAATAACTGGTGATACATTTGGAGTTCCATAAATACTTCAGTAACACTTCTACTTATATCTGACATATCTGAACAGCCAGAATGCATCTCCAAATAACTCCCATATGTAAAGATTTACTGAGTCACGTTTATTCCACAAGTATTTTGATAAATATCCAACTATAAATTAAGACATTATTTAAATTCAGAGTGGAAGGTACGAGGTCAGCTTGGTATGCCCTTTGCTCTTGAGCAAAACTGCATCTACCTGATTATCAGAGTGCTGTAACAGCATGCAATGAAAGGCAAATATTAATTAAAAATAACACTGATTTTGGATTAAAACGTCAAGATTATTTTTGAAACCTGGTTCACCAGTAGAATTAGGAAAACAAGGACACTTTATAGGCTTAAAGGATGGCCAAACCATCAACTGCTGTCCTTGGGAAACTCATGGCAAGACTTCCCACCTGAGGATGGCACATTCTTAGAACATTTCTGATACAGCTTGCAACAGAATTACAGACCCAGTAGATATATTGGAAGTAGGGTAAAACAGAGCAGTGATTAAGCAGCAAGGATTAATTAAGATACACTGAAAATTTGAGAACCTTCTCCTCTCAGGGTCAGTCCCTTTGCCCTGTGGCTGGTCTGACTGTGGTGGGAAGACTTCCTGTTTCTTATCCATGAGTAAAAATAATTCTGTATTGCCTCGGTCCTTCAGGGATATTCACTCTGCAATCCCTCCGGAAAAATAAAGACACACATTTTCGAACGTGGTGTGAGAAATGAACCCTTTTAGATGGTGAGGTTCTGAAAGTGTTTTGCAACACAGTAAAAAAAGATCATAGGCTTTTACCTCTTTCTCCATTAAAACCGACTTAAAATTCCAAAAAGAGGCAAGTCATTATAAACTCACATACCCTGCAAGCTGCACTTGTAGCAAATTCAGGCCAGTTTTAACCCTTTACATACTTGAGCTCTCTATTCTCTTGACCTTTTCCTGCTGTTATGATCAATTAATCATATTTCCCAACACAAAATAGCCCAAGTGTTTGCTCAAACATATGTGCCACTGAATTGATGAGACTAAAAGATAAGAACAACTCTGGTTAAACAGATAGATGTCAAATATAATACAACTGGCTGAACAACTGGTATTGTCCAGTCCCCAGTTCCTACAGGATGGCAAACAATATGTGCATCTATTTCTAAAGCACCAATTGAACATATGTCTGTCAGAGAGAGATGGAAACAGAACGAGGCAAAGATAATTTAAATAAACAGCTGTCACTTTATGCAAGATTGCCTCCGGTGAGCTTTGATTTGTGTGTGCACAAAAAGGCAAAAGCACAACTCGAGAACTAAACAAAATTACAAAACTGAGACTTTCTAAGCAGGGAGGTCAGCATACTTGTCTCCCCTGTTTCTGCAATCCACAAACAACAACGAGTCACAAAAGAAAAACTTATTCATCTGTGTTATTTGCTCCTTCATTATATTACTGGCTGTCAAAGATTTCACCACACTGCCCTAGGCCTGTTAAGATTCCTACAGAATGTGCCTTGTTTGTGCTTTCAAGAGAGGAAAGGAAAGCTTAAAATCATCCTCCTTTTGAAGGTAAAGCAAACTTAATGAGTTTTACATTGCTTACACAGACCTGTTTTAGGGGACCACAGCTGCATTGTTGCATTTGACATTGTAGACTGGGCATGCAATTGTGTAGCAGATTGGAATTGGATTCACTTGCATTTTTGCTCTTAGTGAATGATCCTACTGAAGAATGGGGCTCAAAAACCCATCAGGACAGAAAACTCCCATGCCAGTAACAGGTGCTCTCTGAAGCTCAGTTTGCCACATTGAATAAACACAGTTGAACCCCGAGTTTTCCAACCTTTTAAGTCTCAAAACGCAGGAGAGATTGTTTCAGTTGAAGCGTAAATGTAAGCCCTGATGTGAACACAAATGTCAGACCCTCAAAAATGATTATCAATAACGTAAAAAGGAAGCAAGAGACAGACCCACAGGGAAGTACTACATAGGGATTTTCTCCACTTTGGAATGGAGATGAGAAAATGTGAAAGGTTCCAAATTAACTGACTTGGAAGTTTTTCCCTGGATCGAAAGCCTCAGAGCAACATCTTCCTTAGGAATTATGTATAATTTAGGCAATAACTGGTATTTAGAAGACACTGGTTTACATTTTTTTTTTTTTCACCTCACTGACACTGCAGAATGACCGGATAAAGTATCATAAAACCTCTGGAAATCTTCATAAAACTCAGGGATTTTTAAAGCCCCCCTCCTGTCAGGGGGTTCAGAGGGCGAGAAGGTCCCCCCAAGCCTCCTTTTCTCCAGGCTGAGCCCCCCAGCTCTCTCAGGAGTTCTCTAGCCCCTTCCCCATCTCGGTTCCCACCTCCAAGGGAGAGAATTCTCCAGCTCCCTTGGGGTCTGCTTAGTTCATCTGAAAGATTATTATCCTCTAGAACATGACTGAGCAGTGCTTTGCTGTACTTACTGCAAGTTACATCAAAACCCCTCAATATTTATTATGACATTTTCCTTTCAATTTCATTATTTCATCACCAACGTAGCTAAAATAGCCACAAAAATAAGCATAAAATAGACATAAAGAAACACAACAATCAGAAGGGAACTACTAATGCCTGACCCTAATTACCAACATTTTAATCACTTTACCAGCAGAAATTACCCTGTTGGTGCAGAAAGGAAAGAATTCCTTATTGGACTCACATTGCTAAATAAATATTAGATTCCCTTCACATAAATCACAGTGTTCTTCTGCTATAAAGTCTTAACTTTTAGAGCACCTGTGCATTGGAATATTCTGGCAAACCTCTTGCACAGAACATACATTAATTTATTTTCCAGACACAGACAATTTTGCCACTTTAATAAAAGAAGCAAGTCTACGCATTAAAGTTTTAAATTTTCAATTATATGACCTTTTTGAATTTTCTCTCATTTTAACAGGGTTTGTACTTTTCCGTAAAACAATTCAGTACTTCTCTACAGGTGAATTTAGATTCTAAACTGTTAAAAATTTCATGGCTTCCTGTCTGCAGAGAAACAAAAGGTGCTGTGTTTAAAGTTTTCTGATAATAAATTTACTATGTGGATGAAAGCAAAATATAAAAGCTTTTAAACTCAGTTTTCAAATTGAATTGAGAAACAATTTCTTTTAACGGCTTCGTGAACAAAGGACAGAACTCACATTTAAACATTACAGGAATACAGGAGCTAATGTACGGTTTTATACAGGGCAGGATGATGTGCAGCTTTACTATTAAAACCAGATTAAAACCAGAATGCACCTTTCCTTTCAATATGTGCTTCACTTAATTTTACAAGATTTACCATAATAGGGAGCTTATAAAGAAAAAAACCAAGGTTCTCATCCCAGTTATCTTGCTCTTGCACATTTTGATTTCCAAAGGAGTTCTGCTTTAAGCAAACAAACCTGCTCAGACAGGAGCTTCCTGCAGAATGTTGGAAGCACAATTCACCTGCACACTGGGAGAGGATAAGCCTCTCTTATTTCTCTGTATTTGTTGGTAGGGAATTCTGCTGCAAACAAAGCTCCTGGTACAGAAGGAATTGGACACTATTTTTTAATAGCTAACCTTGTTATTTGATATGATTAATCACACGTGTAGAAGTAATGTATTACTTATTAGTATTTTGGAGGAGCATATATGAATTCCTTCTCCTTTCTTCAGGAAGGAAACAACAAACAACAAAATTATTACTACTTTTAGACTGCCAGACAGCTATTCCTTGACACTGTGCTCCTGGAAGGAGAGAGATGGACATTTACTAGAAATCCAAACCTTTATGCTTACCTTGAAAAGATAAATGAATGCTGGTGGTGCATTTGGTACGTGATTAAATAATCCCTGTTAGAGCAGCAATCCTCCCACTTTAGGTTTAGGCTGAAAAGTTAAAGGAACTTGAGCTGGTTTGTGTGCCAGCTCTGTGATTTTTAAATTCATTTTGAATCAAGTCTATAGCTAACTATCAATCAAACACAACATAAAAGGAGATTGCCCAAGAGTAGATGCTATGACAGCCCAGATGTATAATTACTAATGTATTTAGAAACACCCTGCAAATCTGTAATAAAGATCAATGGCTTACAGCACAATTTGGCATCTAAAGCACAGAACCGCGATTGTATTGTGTTTGTAAACACGTTTTAAGCTGTTGATAAGATAAGGTCTGTCAAGCAGAGGAAATTGAAGTCACTGTGGCAAAGATCCCCGAGATAGTTAGCATCAGAAGAGAAAGCGATGTGCCAACTTCTTGGAGCGTCCCTGCCATTTGTGACATATGCAGCTGCTCAAAACTGGCTTGTGGGAGATCCCTGAACGAGTCAGGGTAGACAGCGCCATTCAAAACAAAAATCCCAGAGGTGAGGTGGCTGCTAGGAGCAGCACAAGTCGAGATGTAGGGAAAATACATACTTCCAAAAGTTGTTATCTTGTCACGAGGCCACCGCAATAATAAATTACTCATTGAGTTTAGAGCTCTGCCCACATGTCATTAATTTCAATTTACTCGCAGTACTTTGATTGTTTCATAGTACCAAAGACCTGCAGAAATTCCCCAGGTGAGCCACATTTGAAATGACTTGTCAGTGTGGATCTCACTGCTGGTATCTCCTCCTCATGACAGATGTTCAACATCGGAAATATTCGGAATCTTTCTCCTGCATCCTAATCCAGTGACCCCGAATGCTGGAGGGCAGCAGAGATGTGGAGCACAGGGAATGCACAGGCTCTCACGCTCTCCCCTAAACAGCATCTCCTCCTGCCACTGTTGAGAGCAGCATGTTGGTGTACAGAGACCACCCATCTCCCCAAGGAGAGCAGTGCTGGCATCTTCCAATAAAGCGATACAATTATCAATGCCCCTGGCCCAAATGGAAGCAGTGAGCATTGCAGAGAACAGTCACCGTAAACGTTGTTCTCGAAAAATCACCTTAACTGGCAAAATATTTGGGACAGAACAAGTCAAGAACTAGTTTGTCAATGCCCTACCTAGAAAAATCCTTTCAGAAGCATTTTCTCCTTTTTCATTTTCAATTTCACGATCTCCCTAAATAACAGAGCTAAACATCAGGGTTCTGAGACTGGTTTACATCTATAAATTATCTTCTATTTATTAATATTTTCATCTGTGCCAACAAAGGTTCAGTCTCCCACTGATAAAATCAGCTTCTTTTACTACGTTCAACTAAAAGCAAATTTGTACATAGAGAATAAAATGATTCATCAAAATAAAATCCAGTTTTTCCTCACCAGTAAGTAATTTATGTTCTTCTATTGAGTCATTATAGAATTCTACAGCTCTTCTGCTCTGGTTAGAGGCAAAGAAACAGTCACATCTGACAATGCAAAGATTCTTTAGTGCCTGTGCTTCAAGCTTTGCCTCTCCCTTTGGAAACATGGACAACTCCTCTTTCCCTGAGAGCTTTAAAACAGTGGGAAGGAGAAACAATTGAACATAAATTCTGTATCTGATTTTAATTGACAACACAGGTTAAGTCCACGGGAGAAAGAGAAAAGTATAATCAGATTAAGAAAATAAAGAAGAACATAACTGAGGGGAAATAAAATCAGATATCATTTCTTTTTAATCCTGACCAAATGAAAGTAGCTTAGGAGAGGTAAAGACAACTGCAGCACAAAATTATATCCATGATATCACTCCTAACAGATCAAACAGAGGAGATGACCTGGGATTCAAATTAACACATCTAAGCAATTTATTTATCTGATGAATATTTAAACACACAGAGTTTAACAAGTTTTCAGCATGTGGGAAATGAAAGATTGAATCGGTAGAAGATTTTTTTCAGTAAAATTTTCTTCCCCTCCCCCCCAATTTTAACTGATTAGTCAATCAGCAATCAACATTTTGGATTGTTTCAAGACAATGCAGCTGATTAATACTTTCTAGAAACTGTTCATTCCCCCCACAACACCTTTCTTTTTCTTACTATCCAAACTAAACCTCCCCTGGTGCAACTTGAGGTTATTTCCACCCATCCTGTAACTTGTTCCCTGGGGGAAGAGACTGACCCCGCCTGGTCAGGGAGTTGTAGGCTGAGAAGGTCCACACTGATGACTGTAGTGCCACCTGAGATGAGACCGCTGTTGGAGCAGTGTCCGTACAGCTCAATCACAATAGGCCTCAGTAGTGATACAAAAGAGATGCTATCACCAATATAGGTTTAATTCTATACAACCACAAAAGACTAACATTATCACCTGATAAGACAAACTAAGAGAAAGAACACAGAAAAAAAATTGCAGCCATACCTACATCAGCAAGTAGTGCAGTCCAACAGATGCATAGAACATAACAGTGCTGAGGACATCCTCTCACAGGGAAATCAAAATTATATAGGTCTGATCCTAATGAAGTCTTGAACTTTGAGTAATGACTAATAAAACCTCTCCCGTGGATTAAACATCCTTTTGTAGTCACAAAGTCCGTTCCTGCATCACATCCCTTGTTTTAGGCGCATCCAAAACCCCACAGCTGATGCGCTGGGACTGCTTTGCGATGCGAGTCAAAGACCAGTTAAGTGGGGAGAATCAGGAGGATCACTTCAGAAGGACCTTCTCAATCCCACTTCCAAGTGACTTAGCTGCAGCTACTTAGTCCAGGAGACCAGAACAGATTGATCAGGGAACCCAGAAGAGCTCAGCAGTCATTTCCTTCCTGCTGTCACTGCTGGATCCAGCCCTCCCACACACTCCCCAAGGCTCACACGGGCTGCTGGACACCAACGTTCAGCAAGTGAACTTCTCTGCTCTTGGCACAAGGTGCAGAGGATCAGCATCACCTCACCAACAGCACAAAGGAGAAGGGAACCACTGATTTCCTGAATCAACGTACTTTTTATTTAAGCACAAATTTGTACATTGCAAGTGTTATTTAATGCCAACTGTGCTACAGATTTCTCACAAACTCTCCCTGTACATCTCAGTTTCCCTGTACGCCAGGGTGCTGGAAGGGATTATTGTGGCCAAGAGCTCCGAGGTGATGCTAGGCATTATTTTTATTGCAAATGATAAATGCTGAATTCCTCTTTGGAATGTGTGCATGGGAAGAGCAGGGAGAGGATATAAAAATGCAGGCGAGTACCCAGTGGGATGTCAAAGTGCAGCTTCACAGGCAAGCTCCTGTCTTTCAGAGAACTGTCAGATACACGTATAATAAACCACAATTGTGTTCAAAGCTAATGCTAATATGGCTCAGTGGGACACTAGTTTTAAATGTCATATTTTCAAGCCCTTCTCTAAACCATCTTTCCTAGAGAATACTTCAAGGGAACTAGCATGATAATGAATTCCTTAGGCCTGATTTTCAGAGCTATTAAGTGCACCTATGATCACAAGTGCAATAGGAGATACAGACAGATAGTCAGGTTTATCCTATCTAGATAGACAGGTTGTATAAATACTCTATTTAAAATATTCCCACCCAAGTGGAAAGGAAGCAAGACAAATCAGCCTGAATTAGGATGAAGATGGCAGGGTGACAACACAACTTCTTATCTACCTGAAGCAAGCTACTTCAAAATTATATGGAAAAAGTCTGCTTATTCTTAAGATACGTAAACCTTTGCACCCAACACAGAGTACCAAGACATAATAAGAATAACACATAAAACACAGTTTTGGTTATAACAAAAGAAGAAATTTTACAATTTATTTTGTATATATACACAACTGAACATGCTTTTGCAGCATTCTCATTTTTGGTGGAATATAAATTCTCCTGTGGAATTCAGAGAACCTGTCTACTGCTGTACTAGAACAAACAGCTAATTTAGAATAATTTGATCATTTTTGACACATCCATCCTGGCATTGTCTACAAAAAAATGCATACAAATTTAAAATCTCATTGCACAAAGTTCACCACCTGGTTGTTGATGCCCAGCCAGTCCCTGAGCAGCAATTGGCCCTTCCTGGCCAATCCCCCCCAGTTTATACACTGGATATGGCATTCTGTGCATGGAATATCCCTTTGGCCAGTGGGATCAGCTGTCCTGGGCCACGCTTCCTCTGGTTCCTTGTGCACATCCTCACTGGCAGAGCGTGGGAAAACGAAATGGCCTTGGAATAAGCAACAACTACATCCTCAGGGTGCTACCAATGCTATTCCCATACGAAACCCAAAGCACCAGGTACTAGGAAGAAAGTTGTCTCTACCTGAGCCAAATCCAGGACAACCTGTGTCTCTCACTATAACATATCACATCCTTTTCTCTTGCAGGTCACTCCTCTTTCTCCTTTGGTGGCCATTTGGTGGCTGCAGCAGAGGAAAGGTTTGTTCAAACTAAAACCCCTGGTGCTTTGTGCTGGAGGAGAAGACAATGCCTCAGGTTGGAAGGGAAAGAGAGGAAGTTTTGTAGCAGAGGAGCAGTAACAGAGAGCCCCCGGCCCCAAGTGCTCTGATTTTCCTTTAAGTGGAGTTTGATGAAACAGAAATCCTGCTCTGAGCTGTTCATCACAGCTGGAGTGAACAATTAAACATGAGCCTCCTAGATGTTTACTCAACAGGGAGCTGTCTGCCTAACATGTGCTCCAGCTGAAAAACATGAGATCTCAGAGACCTAAATACATATCTATTCAGGATATGGGACATCAGGACAATCTGACATTTGATAGAGAGCCCATAGAAGTTCATTATTTAAATGAAGACCTCTACTTGTAAAGGCAATAATTAACATATTTGGAGGTCTAAATGTTATCTAAGTATGAGCAATACAGGTGTTGTGTGTGTCCTGCTCCTCTCCCATCCCTCAGTTTCTTCTCAATTAAAACAAGACCTAAAAAACAGGGAGACAGTGACAATTAGCCTCCTAATTAAAGGATAAGCAAAAGGATAGGTTGCAAAGCAAGTTATTCTGAGTAGGGTATTCCCAGTGGTTCCAAAGTATAAATAAGACTGTTTTCTCCTCAAATGTCACAGCATATTAAGTGCCAGGAGAGAATTATTTCAGCATATGATGAACAAAACAACACAACTCCAAGGAACTAAGTCACAAAGCTGTCCAGTAAGTGAATTGCAGCTCAAATTCTAGATAATCCAGACTCAAGACTCCTACAGTTTGAATACCACTGCAGGGGCAAAACCCCATGATACTGAATACCTCTTACTGGTTTTTATACACTCAAACCACTGGTAAACGAAGGCCAAATAATTTTTCAAGTATCCTCAGCAGCGTAAGGAAACTGGGCATCTCCAAACCTTCTCAATGCTGGTTTGTAGCACCCACTTTCTTTTCTGAGCACAGTCCCACAGTCTGAGGCCAAAGGAAAGCCAACACTGCTGGTGCTGCCCATTCCTGTGTTCCTCTTTGCAGAACCCCATCATTATCTAAAGCATTCCAAGGCCTGCTGTGACAATACTGGAGGTGATGAGCTCCACAGTGTTTCCCTTTGTGGACACTGTGCTTCAAGATGCCCACATCAACAGAAGCCAGAGAGCTGCCAAACTGTCCTATACACATGGCAGGATTTCAAACTACAGCTTCTAAACTTATCCTCAGGTTTTGCAAAGAGTGATGGCTTTAGAGTCATTCCTGTATGGCTGGAAACTATCTTTAGAATTCTAATGTTCGATCTTCACGTTATTGCTGCACTGAACCTTATGAAAACTGTTAGTTATAATATTTAATTTCTCTGGGAGAAGAAATGAAAATTGCCTTTAGGAGGCCATATAACTACTAAATGCCTACTGTAATGCTTTCTATATGCACTTATTCAGCTGGAAACAACAAACTAACATTCACTTGACATACCACGCTTTATTTATATATTTATATATGTGTCACATTTTTTTTTCCAAAATATCTTTTCAGACTTGCTAATCTCTTCCATGAACATGATTAATCAAGAAATGGCTAAATCCTCAAGTAGTCTAAGCAAAAGATAAAGTATACTTTTCATGACAAATTATGAATAAAAGTCCCCTCTATAATGTACCAAAATAGACCACAAGCACAGTTGTTTCTCTCTGTGATCATTAATTCAGACTAAATTTAAGTATGAGTGCTAATTAAAAATCCGTTGGACTTCACTGCTTTCTGACAGAGAAAACCCAGAGCCAATGGTTGCACTGAACTAATTTTACTGACAAATTCTTGGCGTTCAAGTCTGCTGAAACTTCAGATTTCGTAAAAACCTAACAGTATTTTGATCAATTCTGAAATAAGCCCAAACACTTAATTTTGTAAAGCATCTGTTACACACTAACTCTTCAAACGCTAAATATTCCAATGCCTGTTGTTCTTCTGTGGATAAAGTCCAATTTATAATATTCAAAATCTTGCATGACACCCTGAGAAATACAGAACACAGATGTGAAAATTATCCTGCCAGATTATCTTTAAAGCCAAGCTTCTCTTGACAACAAAAATGCTTTGTTATCTTTTACCATGGTTTTGTTTATCTGTGGCAACAGAGTGGGAATTATTGGATATTTCATTATTTACATCCAAACAATAAGTTATGGAGCTAATTGCACACTCATTTCGCTGGTCAGATCTACACTGGCAGCTCCCAAACAGAAGTCTTAAGAAGCCACTATTATGGTATTTGCACAAAAAAAATGACCTGATGTGTTTTCACCTGCAGGGCTCCACAAAGATGGAGGGACCCAGGGATGGCAAATGGCACGAGCACAGGCCAGGGCAGTGGACACAACTCTGGCAGTTTAATTGTCTGTCACAGGCTGGGTTTGCACAGACGCCGCAGCAAATTCTGGCTGCATACCAGAATTCTGAACAGAAGGCTCAGCTTTTACTCCGAAGTGAAGCTGTAGCAACTTTTGAAGTCGTAAGGATAGCACCAATCTGTGCCTTTCATATCCCTCTAAACGTGCTTTGTTGAAGATAACAGAAGAAAGTCTCCTGAGACTGTGTAGTCTCATGTGTGATTATTATTCAGCAGCAAATACTTGCCTAGATCCTACTGTGCTGTATTCTAAATCAGGACTAGTGCTCTGCTACCTGACACCTCCTGAACACTGACTGCATCTTGGGGGACAGTCTGTGCTGGAAATGATTTATTCCAAGTTACACTGCTTGCTTGTCTGTGCTCAGAAAGAGCCACATTGGCCAGACCTCATGGCATGTTGCTTGAATGGATTTGAGATTGAAATAATCTCCTGGTTTTACACTTATTATCTTTGTTGATACTCAAAAGGCAATTTAAGGGGGGGGGGAATCTTAAATTTAAAAGATCCTTTATATATTAATAACACCCTTGTAAAATTATCTTTTTAGATGTCCAAGTTTCACCTATGAGAATATATATGTTTTAAAGACATCAAAAGATCATTAACTAATGTCTTAATTGTTTTTCCATTCCTGTTTATATCGATTGGCTGCCACCAACACACTCAAGTTCCATGAGTTCAAGCCCTGCAGGCAGCACAGGCACAGTCATTGCATGTGATCACAGAGTGGGTCAGGGTGGAAGGGACCACAGTGGGTCATCTGGTCCAACCTCCCTGCCCAAGCAGGGACATGCCAGAGCACGTGGCACAGGGTTGTGCCCAGATGTGTCTGGAATATCTCCAGTGAGGAGACACCACATCCTCCATGGACAACCTGTTCACTCGGTCACTGCACAGCAAAGAAGTTCTTCCTCATGTCCAGGTGGAACTTCCTGGGCAGAAGTTTGCACCCACTGCCTCTTGTCATATTGGTCACCACAGTCAAGCAGAGCCTGGTCCACCCTCTGCCCCCTCCCTGCAGGCACTGCCACACATGGGGGTGGTCCCATGTCTGAACAGCCCCAGCTCCCTCAGCCTTTGCTGCTCCCAGAGATGCTCCAGTCCCTTCAGCATCTCCGTAGCTTCTGGTGGACCCGCTCAAGAACTCCATGTCCCGAGGAGCCAGAACGGGACACAGCATTGCAGATGTGCCTGCCAGGGCTGGGCAGAGGGGCAGGATCCCTTCCCTGACCTGCTGGCAATGCTCTTCCTAAGTCTGATACCATTAAATCTCCATCAGGCTAGAAGATCTAAAATATCTGCCTCTCCAGCAGGCGTTTTGCTAAGCCAGCACAGCAGTCCATAAACATGTTTCGTATTAGTAAAACAAATTCGTTTTTGCAGCCAAATGTGGCATTGCATATTGTTGTGAGATGGCCTTTACAAAGACAATAATAAATCACAAATACCCTTAATAGGATAATACTACCATGAATGTGGAAAGAAATAAGCATCTGTAACCCACAGATTAAAAGAGGCAGCATATTTAATATGAAACAATGTAATGTAATGCCAACATGAGACAAGAAGATTACAAATTTCTTCAATTAGTCATACAGCCAAAGCATGAATACAAATATTCACTATCAACACTGATATATAAAGCACATCAGAAAATAGGTCAAAATAAAGCGTATCAGGACTGCTCAGACAAATGACAGTAATATGAAGATAATGTTTGGGGGGTTTTTATGTACTATCACGATGGTGAATTCTAGCTATATCTATCAAATAGCTTTAGTGTTTGTTACATTCCTTTTATTATTAGGCTGTTAAGAGCCTAATTCTTCCAAGACATCTAAAAGGGTACCCTCATTCCTCTTTTTGTTTGGGGGTGGGGAAAGAATGGCATGTAACCTGTCATAAATGACAAAATAGAAAGACCCATCAGGAGATCAATATTTTCATTTAATTGTTAGACTATGATTGGCAAGCAAAAAAATTAAATATATATACACATATATATAGCACAGTCTGACCATCATCTTGTACAAGAAAACATTCTTCACGCAACATAATCCATTTCTTCACATGCCTTGTGTTTTACCTTTACTGCCATTATTATGCAATGGCCAAAGCGTAGAAATTCCCCAGGGTAAATATGTTTGATTTAGTAAACACAGTGGCTGGGACCAGCTTTTTGTGCCATCTGATTGACTTCCAGGCATCTACTGTGACTACTTTACTTGCAGGGATCACAGATTCCCTGCACCTCAAGACACGTGCACAAGTACAGCGTTGTGAACCAAACATTGCTGAAAATTCTCCCCAAAACTGTTCACTAGCATAAAACAAAAGGAAAAAAAGAAATAAAAATCAAAGCCTGAAGTAGCATCCTGTGCAAGCAAACCCAAGGGGTTTCCACCAGTTAAAGCACCTTTCAGTGTGTCCTGCTCTCGTATTGAGGGGCTCAGACCCAATATTCTAAATGCAAAGTGCGTGCAAAGGGGTGACTCTGCCTGTAAACAGAGAAAACCTCAGCCTACGCCATCTCTTCTCTATTAAACTCTAAATCATCGATAACTTTTAAAAATACCCAGGCACCAGCAGTGTGAACTCCAGCTGGTGCTCATCCTGCCAAGGGATGATTGCAGACCTTGGCCTTTCCATCATAATGACCTGAAGGACTTTGCTGCTGCAGCAGAGCCAGCGCCTGCCTGTTTGCTCAGTGGCAGCACTGGCACTCCTGCAACAAAGAATTCTCTCATTTTTCACCCTTCTCAGCAGTTGCTGCTAATGAAAATGATAATCCAGTGGCCTGGGTTAAGTTACAACGAGGCGCCAAACCAGAGTGGAAATTTCAGTATTCAGGATGTCCAGAATAATTTTGATTTAATTAATTTGTTAGTTAATAGGCGTTTTAGACAAACAAATTAAAAAAATAGAGCCTATAGCTTAAAATTCATGATGACCCAAATGATTCAGCAACTATGATAAAACTATGGAACAGGGGAGTTCACATTTAATGTTAAATTTTCCCCCAATACTCTTTACATTTGTTCTGGACTGGCTTTGTCCTTATGTTGCAAAAGAAAACACTCCATACAGATCTTTCAAAAGTAACTTTCTTTTAGTCCAAAACAGCATTTTAATACAAGCTATTGCTGTCTACCATATCCTAATTTATAGAAACTTTTCCTTCCCCAGTTTAACAAAGAATTTTCCACCCAAACCTCCAGAGTTTCATTTCTGAAGATCAGACAGATTATATCTGTGCATTCGCTTAAAAATAGCTTTTCTTATCAAAGAAACATAACATCAATTGGACACATTAACTTTGTACACCCATCAATTTTTTCCTGTTTCTCATGTATGTATTTTAATTATGTAATTCCATCTGTCAGTTGTTTTCACTGAAATTTGATATGGGATTAGTAATTTCATAGGGCAAATCCTTGGAATTTGAGAGATATTTGGAATTTTGGGTGATAACTTTTCCAAGTCTCCCAACTCCAGCATACGAATTCCCTGAGAAATGGTTCTGCATTACAGGTTAGTATTTTTCTGTGTCATACCAACTAATCATTTTGTCTTAGTATCCAGACCCGCTAGAATTACTAAGAATTGAAATTTTTCCTATTTAATCGTTTTTCATGTAGTTCTGTTTGCTCCAGAGATCTCCAGGACTGCCTGATAATTAGCAGACATCAAATGCATTGCTGGCTGTTACCAAAAATAGGGCTCCTTTCAACGTGCTGAAAGCACCAGTTGCTGACAGAAATTAAGTAGCTGTTTAAATCTTTGTGATATCTTCCATATTTCAAGAGCTACAGCGCAGTGGAGCTTTTAGTTGCCCTTTTCCAATCGTTTTTTCCCCCATCCTGATTCCTATTTATGTCTGATTATAGATGTTTCATACTCAGTCCTGATCAAAGCCTTTGAAAGAAATTTGATTTTTTCCTGACTAGTTTGGAATGCCATAACACCTGATTTGGCAACGTCTGGGAAGAAAAACTCTTTATCGATGCTACTCTCCCCAGTAACACTCTGAAGGGCTGCTTTTTTTGTCTTTAGTACTTGTAGCTGTTCAGCTGTGAAAAACTTACTTTTTCCTAAAACATTACAGAGCCTCAGAACTACAAGTAGAGAATGAAAGGCAGGTGCTACTCTCAATTCCCAGGCACCTTGCCCTGGAATTCTGTAGGGACAAGACTGACACAAAACACGCTTCAGTCTGTGCTCCGGGAAGGGAATGGAAGTGAATTGAGGTGGAGCAGAATTAGTGATTCTCTGAAGAACTTTCTCTACTCCGCCCTTTGAGAAAAAGTTTATTTTAGTAAAGACTGAAGCTCACTGGTGAGAATAAGAGCAGCTTTTTCCTTTAAAGGAACTCAACCCCCAGCTAAACAGGACAAATTCATCCTGACTGCTGGGAATTCCTTCTCAGCATTGATTCACTGGCTTCTGACCACTTCAGAAAGGGCTCAGCTCAAATTCTGCACACAGAGTTGTGAGGAAAAGTGTTCCTAACTAAAGGATAATATTGACATATATTTCTGCCAGAATAAGAAAAACAGGGAAACACACTCAGTTATAAATTATCAATACATCATCTAAATTCGTGCCTCCTGATATTTCATCCAAAACTCTGTACAGTGGCCTCAGCATTCCTGAAGAAGGGTATTTGTTCTTTTATTGAAATGTTGCCATCAGAAAGCATAGTTTGTTCCCATCCATAATTCAGAGTTTCCTTGAGAAAAGGCAGAAGCTGACTGTTCAAATATATTGAAACTATCATAGCCTGCAGCACCTGCTGCAATGCATTATTGATATCAGCAGTGGCACTGACGCCTTTCTGGGAGCATCCGCTCTCCTCGGCATCAGAAAACTCCAAATGGAAAGACATTTCCTGCAGATTTCCTTTTCCTGATGCTTTCCTGAGACAGATACTTAAAAAGAATGACCTCTGGACACTTCTAAGTTGGAGGGTGTTGAGGAAACCTCCACAGTTTAATCACTACCATTATTTTACTTCTCCCCACCTCCAATATCCATGTTTTCCTTCGCTCCCTGGGTCAGAGGGAGTCAGCAAGGCTGGCAGAGCTGTGCCCTCACCTGGTGCACTCAGGCAAAACTTCCCCAATTCCATGATTTGTCAGTACTTGTGGGACACTTTCTACAAGCCCTGCCCAGCCTCTCTGAGGTCTGGCCTCGTGGCTCCCATTTTCTGATGTGGTCAATCAAATAAGTGGTTTATTTTGGCACTAAAAGGATTTTCCCCTCAAATTAGAACAAGGCAGGGTTTTCCTCTCAAGGCAAAGCTCAGTTCTTTGCTGATTGAGACCTCCCTGCCCTGTTCAAAAGCAGTTTGGGTTCCTGACAAAAGATGAAATGCCCTGTGACAGCCAGGATTGGGTCTCGCCAGGATTTTGTCCAAAGGAATTTTGCTGGCAACCCTCAGTCCCTTAGATTGTATCACTCATGCCATCAACATCCCAACAGCACAAGGCACGAATACAAACGGAGAGGAATGAACCCACAATATGTAATTTATTGCTGCAATTTTTAGATCCCAAGTGAGTTAATTTTCAAAAGCTGTCAGGTAATTATTTTGTGTTTTGGGTTTTCTTCTTCTTGACTGGAACAATGAATCATTACATAAGTGAGAGCTTGAAGACACCATGCTGAGGAGAACTGTCTAGCATCAGTAAGCAGAGAAAAATCTGATTCTGATAGCAGCCTCATCAGTTACTACATAATTTAAATGGAAGCTGGAAAATCCTAAAGGGCTTTAGAATCTCATCTAAACCGCACCATTATTCATTCTCAAAACATTTTATTGCAATTGAAGACCACTTTTTATGCTCTCAGATAAATTTAACAGGATCCCTGTAATTTTATTTTTATGTAAATATGTGTGCCCCATATATAATAAAATGCTTCACTGCCAAGCACTTAAAATGCAGGCTTCTACAGTTCTTTTTACACAGAATATGAGCCCTCCAGTAAAGCCTAGACCAATGGGCTACCTTGAACTTGAAAAGACCCACTCCCTCTCTCTCCTGCTTCCTAATCAATCGCCAATTACCATTTGCAAAATTCATAGTTTGATCTATCAGCTTTCTGATTCATCTGTTCACAAGACAAAGGAATCTAATCACACATTGTTCTTCCGAGCTTTCTGTTTTTACAGCCAGGCACGAAGTCTCAACCACGTGAAACTAAACGCGTTTTCCCATCCTTTCCTTCCTTTCCCGTCAGGTCCCACGAAAACCTGCGATGAGCAGCTATGCTGCAGTGTTGGGTGGCAAATGAAAATCCATCAGATACCAAGGCAAGCTCAAGGGGAAAAATCTGCCCAAGGTAACATGGTAAGAGAGTGCTCTAAATCACGGTTTTCTACCAGTTCCTGACATCATCAGGAAATCCTCAATTGGTCGTTTAAGCCATTTAGTTCCTGCCATCACCGTGGTGCCAGAAAAACCTGGTGCCAGCAATCTGGTCGATGACCACAAACCAGATGCTTAGAATAAATGAGCAAACCCAAACATCTGTAGAAAGCAGCGCTTCCAGAAGCAGGTTAAGATAAAAATAAAAGTGATTTGGTAAACTTTCTCCATTTGTATTTGTTAAACCCATTCTTCCTCAGAAATATCCATCTTCACATCTACTTATTTCTTGCTCACTCACATAAAATTGCTCATTATTTTTCATTACTAGAGAACAAGAAACAAAATACATTTGAAGGACAGAGTTCATTTGTCTTCTAAAAGCTGGCAATATAAAATGAAACAACCTCTTTATGTATGTTAATAATTTATTTCAGGGCATCATAGGAAAAA